>JANEYF010002106.1:0-67500 GCA_029963845.1 Rhamnusium bicolor | reverse complement strand
GTGTGTGTGTGTGTGTGTGTGTGTGTGTGTGTGTGTGTGTGTGTGTGTGTGTGTGTGTGTGTGTGTGTGTGTGTGTGTGTGTGTGTGTGTGTGTGTGTGTGTGTGTGTGTGTGTGTGTGTGTGTGTGTGTGTGTATGTGTGTATTCGCTATAACTCAAAAAATATTAATGGGAACTTCCCAAATTTGGCAGTTAAGATTTTCAACAACATTTTAGGTGACACATTAAATTTGGTGAATGTGGTACCAACAGAAGAGACATAATGAATGAAAAAAAAGGTACAATTTTAGAAAAAATAAATAAAATTTTTTATTGCATTTCTGGACAAATCTCGATGAATTATAATGATAAAACATAACTTTATGTAAAAAATCTGTCTGCATGTATGTAGTATCGCGATAGCAGCCACAGTTTTTGAGATAAAGCTTTTAAATTTGGTACACATGTTTTAAAGGCCAAAGACAATGATAAATTCGATGATGGGTAAAATTGGCCAGCTGAAAAGAGGTCCACGGGACCCAAACTTTTTTGTATTCGCCTTTACCAAAAAATATATTATTGATAAAAGATTGTTAATCATGTCCATTATATCAAGCCAATAAAATATATTTTCTAAGCACTTACATAAAGCTGATGTAAACTGATTTTTTTTACACAATTGACCTCATAAAATGGGATAAATTTATAGTTTGATATTTGAAATGTCTAACTTAGTTACAAAAATGCCAATGTCAATAAGAAGAAAATATTAAAATATATGAATTATTATTGACAGTGTCGAATGACGCTGACAATTAATTATTTAAAAATTTTAATGAAACAGTTCAAGGTACGCTATTAAAATTTTATTGAGGTAAATGAAGAATTAAATAGAATGATTTTTTACATCAGGATGATATTATACTGGTATAAGAAAGTTATGTGCTGGCCACATCAGGTATTTTCGTTTTCTGAGTGTTGCATATTTTATTGTTTTTTTATAATAATGCGGTGTGCAGCGCAATGGTGTAACGCGGCACCTATAAATAAGGATAAGGATGAGGCATCCAAATAAGAAATAAGGAGCAGAAGAAGAAAATTTAAGAAGAATTGTGAAGTAAAATTTATTTATTCCACTTTAAAAAATTCTTCATTGTTCTAGAATATGACAAAAATATTTATTTATGAAAATGTTAATTGCTTTAGTTCAATTTTCAGGTTCTCAAATAAACCGATTGAATTGTATACAAAATAAAGGTTTTATTCGATCAAAACCCCGGTAATCTCGTTTTTATTGAAGGTATTATTAAATATGTATTATTATACGCTCATATAAATGTGTTTTATTTAAATATTTGTGATTAAAATAAAACACAGAACAGATAAAGAGTAAAAAAAGTAATCCAATATTTTCTTTATTTTCCCCCATCGTAGACCTCATTTGAAAAAAGTGGACGTTAACTAACTGTGTGGCGTCATGCGCATAACCGAACGGAAATGAGACCGTCTAGTATTATCTTATTTATTTGTATCATGCCTCATCGCCTTATTGGTGCAGCCCGGATTTAAACCAGTGTCATTTAGGCGAAAGAACACGCTACTATTTGCCACACCACCGAGCTGATATAGAAAGGAATTTAATTACTGAATATTGATAAATGCACGTAGATACACAATATAGGATTGACTGCAAATTTATCAGTTTCCGTTTTTTCACTATTTTGTTAGCAAAAAATGTTTTATTTTTCCATTAAAATCTTTATCATTAAATGCATCAATAGGAAACCTCTTTACGCATTATGATATTAAATATGCTGAATTTTTCAATGAAATCTATTTTGCATCATATTGCAAATCGGTTAGATTGGTTGTTGATTCTTTATGGTATAGCAGCCAAGCTTTAAGCTCCAAAAATAACAGTATAAAAGTGATGTGTCAAGAAGGTTCCATTTATTTTAATTATTGATATAAATCGAGAAGAAATATTTATTTATTATACTACGACAGGATGAGATTTTCCTTAAGGTATGTGTGATCGGTCTGGTGGTGTAAAGGACAGTGTGGCATGTTTCTACACAATCCACCCGCGTTGAAAACCAGACACGACCAAGTCGATAAGATATAGTTGATGAGTAGACCTGCTCTCGTCACCATCTTTCGATTGAGATGTAAAGCGCTGGGTTCCGTATATCTGTGAACTTATTAAAAATTTCTACCCTACGACAAAGTGTGTATTTGGAAATTTTCAAGTGCTTACACAAGCACTGATGAGCTTATATCCTGGCGTCAGGTATTGGAAATAGGTGATATTAAGTAAGTGACTAAAGGATAAGATGTTCTACCTAAATATACAGTGTGTTTTACATCTCGTGGAGACACCACTGTATTTTTTTTATTTTTGGCTGAATTCAGTTCAAAATTTTATCAGCTGTACAGCTCATTAAGACGACTTTATTTAACATAATTTCGTCCGCAAAAGAGTTTTTTTCAACACATGAAATTCGTGCACAATTACTGAAGTGATTTTTTTAAATTAATTAATAAGAGATTAATACGTCAATATTTCTTGGCTTTGGGCTTTTAGCAATGCAGCAAACCGTAAAAGAACTTGTAAACTAAATAAAAAAGAAAAAGATAAAGAAATCATTTAAAAATACCAAAAAAATACAGCAATAAATCGGGGTTCCGCTTTCAAGGGTTTAATACGGACTTAAAAAAGACGGAAGTAAAAACATGAAAATGTAAATTATTTATTAAATAAAAAATAAACTTATTCTAAATATTACATTAGGCCCAAGTCTTAAATCGTGCGCCAATTTCTACTAACCCACCCCCGCGTCTGATACATTTTTCAATCCGCTTCCTGTTATTTATTACAACTTTTCGTAGTTCTTCAGCTCTAACTTCTATACATGCTTGCCTTATCCTCTCACAAAGCTGTTCTACATTTTGAGGTCTGCTTCTGTACGCTTTGTTTTTAATGTGACCCCAAAAATACAAATCCACGAAATTTAAGCCGGGAGATCTGGGTGGCCAATGTATTATAGGACTCTTTCAGCCTATCCATCTCTGGGGAAAATGTTCATCCATCCACGCCCTTACTATTCGGGAATTATCAATGGGTGCTCTATCTTAATATAAATCTTCTAAAGGAAAATTTGCAATTGTATTCCAGAGATCATTATTTAAAAAGTGTAGAAAATTTAGTGCATTTAAATTTTGAAAGAAAAATGGTCCTATTATTGTTTCATTAAAAATTCCGCACCCCACGTTTATCTTCAGGGAATATTGTCTGTTACAATTTATTATTTTCTATTGTCCAGTGTCTACAGTTTGGAGATGACACCACACCGTTGGTAGTGAAAGTTGCTTCATCTGTAAAAATAATTTTCATCAAATAGTTATTTAGATAATTACCTTGCATCTATAAACAATATTCTAATATTCTCACTTCATCACCTTCTTCCAAGGTATGTAAAAATTTTGGCTTAAAAGCTTGTAATATATGACGTTTTAAACACCTCCAAATTTTCGAGACTGATAAAAGTAGTCTATGAGCCATATTTCTGTCACTGGTCGTGGGACTGGCGTTAAACGATACTAATAAAGGGTGTTTCAATAAGATTTCAAGGTTCAATAAAACATGGTTTTCTGTAGTAAAGTATTGAAATATTTGCTGAGTTATAATGTAGATATTTGGGAGTTATGTATGGAACAACACATCTGGTAAATGGCCGCCACGGCTTTGCTGGCACATGCGTACTCTTTTGGCGGAATTTTGAACAACGGTGTTGCATACATGTGGCGGTATTTCGTTGATATAGCGTCTAATTTCGGCCTTCAATGCTTCGGTGATCGTGAGCTTGTTGGCATAAACCTGTGACTTCATATACCTCCACAACCAAAAGTCTAAAGGTGTTAAGTCGCAAGAGCGTGGCGGCCAATTCTAGTCACCATACCGAGAGATGACACGACTAAGAAAAGACTCGTGCAAGACCGTCAATGTTTCACGGGCGGTATGGCAAGTGGCACCATCCTGCTGAAACCACATGTCGTCGAGAGCAATATCTTCCAAATGAGGCACAAAAAACTGGGTTATCATAGCACGATAACTGCATTACTTACCTCGTTAGCCTTGGTACCCCCAGCCGACATTAGTCAGGCAGAGGTACCTCTGCCTGTCCAGGGTGCACCGCGCGGATGTTGCCGGCCTTGCACTCCTTCTTCGAAGAAAAACGGCTAAATGATTCCTCCAGACCACAATGCACACCAAACAGTGACACGTTTTGGATGCATTTTTTTCTCATGAATCATTCGTGGATTTTCTGAGCCCCAAATGTGGCAGTTTTGCCTATTAACGAGGCCATCGAGTTGAAAATGGGCCCCATCACTGAGAATGATTTTGGCATTCACTTATAATTGTTTTCAAACGCATGAGATGCTCTTTGATTCTAATTTAAATTGACGCCTAGTTTGTCCAACATACTTTTACATTCCTTACAGCTAATTTCGTAAATCCCCGACTTTTGGTTTCAATTTTGTCCTTTGGATTGCATAAAATATAGGATTTTATTTGATTTCGGTCTCTGGCTAAGAACATTGTTAAATTTTAATCAGTTGTGTGTCTAATGTCTACATATATGTATATTTTATTGACTTTCAAATTGATTGGTCTTGTAATTGTTTTGTAATTGTAATTGTGGTTTTTAAAAAAATTATTCTGTTGTGGAATTTTTACATCATTATTTGGCTATTGAGCCCTGAAGAAGTTTAAGTATATTAAACGAAACGTAGGCAAGGTAGCGTTTTATTTTAACCTATTGTCCTGTTTCCGACAATTTCAACCAATACCCTCCTGATTCCTCTAAAGGATTTGTCAGCTTGTATACAAGTGTTCCGATACCACAGACCTAGGACTACCTTAAGGAATTAAACAATCTCAGTCAAGATGTAGTAAAAGAATATCTTCAACTCATTAAACTTTGCATGAAACAAAATTGCTTTCGATTCAACGATAATATCTTCAATCAACACGAAGAAACAGCAACGGGTAACTCTTTGTCACCATTCATTACCGGTCTCTTCATAAATAGATTCGAGATAGAAGCAAAAAAAGAATTCGAGTATTTCCCCAGGGTTTGGCTTAGGTATGTGGATGATATTTTTGCTTTGTTTCTGAATTGAACAGTCATTTCGCGTCAGTTAAATTCACATATGAAAATGAAAACTCTGGACAACTGCCATTTTTAGATGTATTAATAATTAGAAATAGTGAACATAAGTTAGAATTTGACATATACAGAAAAGATACCAGTATTCTAAGATATATATATTCCTAAGGACTCTCACCATTGTGCTCAACACAATATGGAGAAATTTTTAGTTTTCTAGTCTATCGTATATTAAGTTTCCTCCTCCATAGAGTTTTGAAAAAGAAAAGGCATTGATTAAGGTTATAGCTGCGAGTAATGGATATTCTCTAAGTTTAATTGATGACATAATTAGGAAACGAACATTTATGGTCACCTCGAAATTCCTCAACCTTTCAAAATAAAAGAAAATATCCGAAATTTGTATCGATTCCATTCGATCCTCGATTCACGGCTGGTATTGGTAAGATTTTTAAAAATATGGGTATGATAGTGGTTTATTCATCAGTAAATAAACTACAACAACTTTTAGCCAATTCAAAAGACAAAATTGAAATGAACAAAAAGCCGGGGATTTACGAAATTAGCTGTAAGGACTGTAAAAGTATGTTGGACAAACTAGGAGATCAATTCAGATTAGATTCAAAGAGCATATGGCCTGTCTTATGCGTTTCAAAACAATCATAAAATAGATATTAGCAATTTAAGATTAATTAGAAATGTAACAAATATTAGACAGCTGGATGCATTTGAAAGCTTGAAAATAACTAAGTGTAAAACTAGTATGAATAGTGTACAGAAGGCTAATCCCAAATAGCCCACTTTATTGGTACATTGTTAGCATAAGGTTAGTTTTAATCATCTTCAGATGATGTCAACTTGGTTGGCCAAACGCGCGTCGAATGCAGTATATTAGTGTTTTGGTGTTTGGTGGAAAACTACGTCAGTGTTTTCTTTACATCAAAGATTCCAACCCACTTCAGGACATAAATATAAATAAAATATGTTTCCTCTTTATTAGATTATTATTTTCGTACATATCTGATTTATGATTGTTTCACTGTTATAATGTATATTGCAATACAACACATAAGAAATCAACATATAGACAAAAGAAATAGATAAATAACTAGAGACGCTTTTGTTACAATTGTTACAAGTCAATTATGCTTTAATATCAGCAAGGAATTTAAATCTAAAGCTTAGTTTATTCGCTTTTTTTACAATATTTAGTTTTTTATAATATTTTATAGTTGTAGGAGTACACCTTTATTTTACTATTAAGTGGTTTAAATAAAATAATTTCTGTTTTAGAGCATGAAAGCTGCTTATTCTTATGTAACTATATTAAACAGGACATAAGTCATGTTTACACATGGATCCATGGAATTGGAAACTATGAAATAAGTTGTACATTAAAAATAAAAAAAAGTAATTAGATAAGTATGTTAGATTTTTTAAGGGATTTTAATTTTCTCCTTTCAGATGTCATAAATAAGTATCCATATTGTGCTTTCTAGAGTAATGTCTAGACAAGTTACAATTATTTTCAATTGAAAGATGCACTAAACTAGATATCATAATATATTATTTGCATCGCACCAAATGAGGCTTCATTGTCGATTCTACTTAACAGAAATTGGTTAATAAATACCTACTACAAGAAGACCATTTTAAAAATCTTATTTAATTGTTAGAACACAATGAGTCCTAATATAAAGATTGTATTGAAACAAAGAGCTATTTTATTTATTACCATATCTCACTAATGATTGAAAAGCAGAAATTTATTCCCCTCAAAATAATAATAGAGTACAATCACAAGTACAAACATGTTTTCTTTGATTTGGAAATTTTTTTATTTTCGTTTATACCAACAATAAGTTACTTATTTTCCACTATACCACAGGGAGACATTAAAAAATCAACTTATCCAGCTTGATAATAAAAATATGTTTTACTGGAAAGGTTAATATTTCTCGGACACAAAAAATAATCTTTAAGATTTTTTTGTTTCTATACTCTTTCTTTTTTTAAAAAAATCGTATACCGGGCCATCAAAATTATTATTATTACCTATCAAAAGAACATTCCTATCCCACCTGTTTAATGTTGAATGATATCATCAAGTGATCTAATTCAAGATCAAAACGAGACTGAAAAAATCATCCTTTTTTCAAGTTTTAAAATACTTGATATTTAAGTCTCATTTTCAAATTAATACTTTTTAGGTGTGAGACATTTTTGGACAGGGAAAACATTTTTTTAAAAACCAACCTCTGACTAATCCTTTTGGTGCAGAGGTTTATTTAATTAACAATTTTTTTAAATAATGTATAGAATAGTGTCTTAATACCCATAGAATGTAAGAAGAAACATTATAGAATGCTACAAATAAATAACTAGACAGTTTCTATATTAGGTTAAGGTAAGCCTGCTCGACGAGATCTCAATCCACTGTAATATTATGTATTAAACTTTCGTTAATATTGAAATTAAAATGATGATTTTAAGCAATAGTTTTCGTATACTTTAAGCATAAAAGAGTATTGTAATCCAAAATTTCTTAGAATAATTAGTTTATATTAAATTTTGGTCATCTTGTCATGTTGAACAAATTTACAATGGTTTCTGGAGCAAATTTGTGGTTAAAACATTTTTTAGTCAAAAAATTATGTAGAATATACAAAGTTAATCTACCCAGTAAACACCAAAGTATAGGCCTTTACTGAGTCTTTATTAGGCCAGCATTTCCAGTAAAGACCCGGTAAAAGCCTAGTAAAAGCCCATACTTTTGTGTTTACTGGGTAAAAGGTGGGGTTGAACAAAAAAAAAATAAAATAAAATCATATTTTTTATTTTGATTTTTTTAAGAAAGTGTTTGGGTAGATATGGGGCAGCAAATCAACAAATCCCTATTGGTAAGTAGGGTAGTTTATGTAAGTGTTGTAAGACCGTCCCGATATACGATTCCTAAAATCGAGGCATTCAGTGAAATGCTGTGCTCTGATTTGTTGCAATGCCATAATGTATTCTTTATAACGCCGTATTTTGCAAATTCATAATTCTTACGGAACGAGTATTGCAGATTTTCTTCTTGTATATTTTGTTGATTTGCAAGAGAAGCGCAAAAAAATCCTCAAGATTTTTTTTTGGATCTTATACAGGATCGTTTTAGTTTCCAGATGGTGGAAAAAAACTTACCCGGGCGAACCCTGCTAACAGTTAAAATTTTTCTTGAAGTTGAGAAAGTCATTCCAGTAACATGAGAACTTTATCATTTTTTTATTGTAGTAAGGGATAAGCAATATACAAATATTTTTTATGTTTTTAATATTAGAAGAACTGCTTTGAAACAGTGTACAACACACATTGCACTTTATTTAATTTTTAAGCACGAAATTGTTTATTTAAAATAAGCATCAAAACAACACTTATCTAAATCTCTCCATATTCCTACTTTTGAAGACTACTAACTGAACCCAGTCAACATTTAAATAAATTACCGAACCGAATTATAAAAGTTTGATGTATTATAAGAAAATTGAAGTTTGTGTTCCTTATTCGGTTTTTGGTATTTTTGAGACTATGTGCCTCCACCATCGGCACATAGTGCTATGCTAGAATTTTTTATGTGCTTATATGAAATAAATGGAGTAGGTAAATATCATTGTATCGTTTGGAATTGGCGACACATTAATGACTGACTAAACATCAACAGGTGATAGGTGGAAGTGTTATTAGCGAAAATCAAACAAATGATAACTCGAGGATTTACCGTGAATACCAACAAATTTCAATGTGACGAAAATCTTGTTTGCCCTAAGTTGACACTATTATCCATATTTTCTGTCATTTGATCATTCACGTATTCGTAAATTTTATATCTTCCCTAATTTATTCATTTGTTTAAATTTTGCGAATTTGTTCAATGGGCGAAATTTTAATTAATAAAAATTAATGGTAGATCACAAACAATAACAATCAATTACATTCTTTACTTCAACATTTGTTGGTTCCTCACTGCAATGTCCGATTTCCAGACAATTTTCATAACCTGGTTATCTATTTCAACAAATAAGGGTCGGTTCCACATCAATTAAATAATTTGTTAAATTGTTAACTTCACTTAACTGTAACATAACTTCTTAATTAAAGGTCGATGAAAGCAGGACAATCTTTATTGTTGTTTCACTGCTTTTCGGCGATATGTTCGGTTAGTTCCGAATAAGATAGTGTTGACTTAATATCGCTAATAACTTTAAAGCTCCAGAAAATTTCCCGACAACGTTATAGAAACTTTAAATAGAACACTTTTAGTTATCATTACTTTGAAGTCATTTTTTGGTCGACATTACTGCTAATTCTCACTTTAAAGTGAGGCTCTGTGGTCTAGAGGTAACGTATTTGCCTCGAAACCTCGGGGTCCTGGGTTCGATTCCCAGTCAAGGAACTGGGATTTTTTTCGGAAAGAGAAATTAATCTCAGTATACTCGGATATTGGATGTATGTCTGTTGTCTCTTAATGTGTAACCGTCCCACGCACAAAGTCATTTCAGACCTTCAGGGATAAAGGGGATTGTAATTACATGTGGTGTTATTGTTATTATTATGTTGAAAATACTTTAAAGTAATGCAGAGTAGTATCCGCGACGTTGCACATGCTGCAGAAGTTATTTGAAAGTGTAATAACCATGCAGTACCCGAATTCAGTAAAATTTACGTAATTGTTACTACACGGACATACCACAAGGTGAATTTTACATTAAAGTCACAAATTTAGTGACTGATATGTAAAGTATACTACATTAAAGTTCCCATGCCTGTTCCCGTCATTTTGCTGCTGGTTGGGAACCGTATTCGCATAAAAAAAGAAAATACACAGAAATGTATCACCAATATTCCAACAGTGTTACGACAAAAAGGCGTAAGCGACAATAATCTGAAAATGATATTATTGTGGAAAATATATGATAAGGGTCAAGCCTTTCGTCTAACACTACGGATGAATCCACGAAAAATTCAAGAATCGTTAATATTAAAGTTAAAGACATAATTGATAATTTCAGTTGTGGATAAAGTGAGACTATAAATTTCATAGTGGTACAGGCTGATATAATCGCAGGTGAGGATTATTTCGACACCCTGACAAGGTATTTTTTTGTGTAACTATTTTTAATGTTGTTAAAAAAAAATTAAACCTAAAATAACACATTTTACATCTTTATCAATTTTTGCCTATACTGTAAAATTTGGTAAAAGCTGCTTACATCAATTTGTTCATAAATGTGTAGTAGGCTTCTGTCAATTTTATTCAGATTGACAAATCTCACTTGTTATTGTTAGTATCAAAGCGTTGAACTGGTCAATTAAATTTATTACCAACACAATTTTTTCACCATTTTTATAAAATGTCCGTTTACATCAAAAAAACAGTGTACGAATCGGACCCCAATAGAAGTTAAAAAATCAGTAAGGACCTGGGCAAAATCTCAACCTTTATTTTATTTCCGTCCTGGTCCCTAGCATGAACTATATTTGATTCCGTATTACATCATTATGCATGATTGAATTCATAAAAAAATTAATCAAAAAAAAAAAAAATAGTGTCAAAAAAAATTGATGGCGGTGCTATCGCTTGTTCCAGTTTTTTGAACAGAGAATCGATAGAACACGCCAAAATAATACGGATTTATCATACAAACTTATAGCTTAAAATTTTTAGTTTTCGAGATTGAGGAAGTTGAAGTTCCAGTTTTTCCAAAATTTCTCCGGAAATAATTGAGATATTATTATGAAATTCGGAAGGTGAACGTTGCGTACATTAGTACTCTTCTCACCATGGTTTTCATCTATCCACTCCAACCACAGAGAGGTGTCGAGGATATTCTTCCCAAAAAACCGGGACACGACTGACATAAGCTATTTTTTCTTTCTTTTTCGACATTTACTATCAAGAACCACACTGATGACAAAAATATAGAAACACGTGTCTCTGGATGTTTTCAAGTTTTGAAGTGATTGTTCAACTGGTGAATACTTTTGTTTTATTTATTTTTCGTTTAATGAACAGAGTAGTTAAAATTAAGAATTAAAATTATTAAGTCAGTTGTACTGAACATAATGTGCATATTATCTTTTTTATAATCCAAGTTTCATCGTTTTGGCAAATAGCCGGGAAAATAATTATATGTTATACTTAACTGTGATAAGTTTTTGTAAAAGTAGGAAATAATATTAACAAAAAAAAAAATGTTTAGCGTTATTATTTTTCATATCACTCTATATTTACTATCATTAGTGCACAAAAAAAGTTTTCTTATAATTTGCTAATAGGATGCAACGTCTTTGAGTTAAACTCATTTCAAGATCATTCATCTCCTACTTATCATCAATTACCTGTTAATTGAAATCGTTTAAAAGAATTACATGGTTTTGCATTTTTCCATTAAAACAATTTCGAATGTAGAGAAATGCGCCCTCTATTTTGAAAACTATGCATTTTTATAAGTGTATAAGAAAATCCGTATTATTTTTATGTATTTTAACAATACTTTAAGTTTCCCATTTAAATCTGGCCCACCCTGTATATTTAATTTTTTCATGGCTTTATTTTGAAATAAATATTAAAATCGAAAACAAATGTTCTGCGAAAATCGCCACGTTATGATACTTTTCTTCAAGTTCCCAATGTTCATTTTGGTTAATCCTATTATTTGAAACAGCACAACAATCTACAAAATGCACGACCTCTATAACTAATTTGTTTTGCACAGCAAACAAATTCTTACAGTGCCCTTAACAAAACAGATATGCAAGTATTCAAATATTATACATCAGTTAAACAGTCTTGATTTTAAACAAAAAACTGGAAAGCTTGTATGTTAGTTGGGACACGAAGTGGTCTACACCAGCATGCAACATGTGGCCACTGATTCACTGATAATGATGGTATGTTAATAATGCAGATTACTTCTTCAGTACCAGCGATGTTTTAATTTTTTTGTTAAAATATGTAGTAAAAATAAGCAGAAGTTTTTATGTAGAATTGCAACATATTTCTCTATTATTATCAACTTTAGTTAAAGATATTAAAATAGCACATCTTATTTTTCTGTTCTTTATGGTCTATATGGTTCAAATTCGGTTCCATATTTTAGAATCGCCCTGTGTATGAAGAAAAATTTAGTATTATATCAAACAACACACTTTTAATTTTTACACATTTATTGCTAATACAATACATTTGGCTAGGATTACAGATTATTTACAAAATCACTAACCTTTGTTTAATAACCTACCCCTTATTTTATAACAGTAAAAAGCTATACAAACTTTATTTTTGAAAGAAAATTATGTCTTTTACAGTAATGGACAAATTCTTACAATGTCGTTTTAATTGTTGGAAGAATTTAGTTTTTGGTTTACACTATCTAGGATTTATACAATTATTGTTTTATTGTTCTTAAAATGATGCTTAGTACAAAAAGCATTATTAATGTATAATAATAAATTATAAAATTTTTGATTATATGCATTTCAGATGTTTGCGTTAGTAACTATAAAATTTTGATGCTATATTTTCAGATACATTTTCTGAAACCTAAATTATAGGTATTAATTTTAGATTCTAATTACAACTTTGTATAATTAACTTATAAAGGTAGAACATATAAAAGCCGGTATAATGGCATAATGAAAATACCTGAGTAAATAAATGCGTATTGGAATCAATATGACTAGGAAAGTGGAATAACACTATTGTCAGAGAATTGTGAAATAAATATAGAACAGTTATTATTTGTACCATTTTCGGAACGTATAAAACATACATCAAAGGCACAAATTTCTGAATAGACCGATAGTTTTACGTGTCTATATCAAAACACGTATGAATAATACACTACACTGATATACAAACATACTCCTGGAAAACTCAATATATAAAATTTTACATCTACTAATTGACAAATCAGTTGTTCGTACAAAAAACTTGCTTCCAAATAATATATTCTCGAAGTAGAGTATGATTAGGCAGACAGTCCCAATCGGTGTATTTTGGCAGATAGGAAGTTGTGCAGTATAAAGACAATCGGCTTTGGACATCCCTCCATGTCTAGCTCCTGAAATATAAATGTTTTGTTTATATGTATTATAGGCAAGGGTTATTAAGAGAGATGCACTTCACTAAAATCAATTGATCTCTTTAAATAGACTGTTTTTATAATGTTTGAATTATTCTATCTTTATAGCTAATGAGAATTTTTTGCAAATTTTATTAGTTATTCATACAAACTTGATTTTACCCATCATAATAAGTTGTCACATTTTTATTTTTATTAAATAATATCACATATTATTATTTGAACAGTAAAAGAACAACTTGCGCATAAAAAAGCAAAAATAATGATTACTTAATCGATTTCGTTGTTTGTATAGAGTAATAAAAAAATAATTCTTTGTAAGTATTTATTTGTCATTTTAAATTCCAATTTTCTTCTGAAAATGGTAATGTTTTTTCAAGCCCACAACAATTATTTTAGATAAATTATAGAATATGCCGGAACTCTTGCAGAAAAAAATATTGTACGCAACAGATCCGGAAAGTGTCTTACTGGGCTCACCGGCTTTCACGAAATTGCCAGCTCGTCAAGTAAAGAATCACTTGTTACGTAATAGTTATTTACGTAAAAAAGACCGAAAAGTGATTCTTTACTGGGCGAGCGGCAGCGAACCCAGTAGAGACACTTTTCGGTGTGTTGCGTGCAATATTTTTTCAGCAACCATTCTTAAAATCTTTTGCAAACAAAATTCATAAAATTCAACTGACAGATGTCAGACGCTGTTGTCTAGACTCTAGAGTACTTATTTATTTATTTACCCTACTGCTGTCAACCAAAAGTGACACAAGTGACACCTATTTAGCGCATGGAAAATGGGGTTTTCCCGTGCGCGCGTTACTAACATTCAGCGTCACAATAGCAATTAATTTAGTTAGGAAATAAGCATAATATTCAATAATATAAAATTAATTCAATTAATATCACACTGTGTTGCAATCTGCATCATTAAATTGTTAAATTTTAACGTAAATATAATAATTATTAAGTCAATATTTGTATTTGTTTTTTTCGTATAACATTACTGTCATAATTAGTATTATTGGCATTGTTTTTGAGGTTTATTTGTAGTGTTTATTCTAAAGGTATTTACATTTACATTTACATTTATTTATTTTTTGTGTTGTTGTTTGCAGAGACATATAATGAAGCCCATTTTCTAGACTCCTAATGAAATAACTATACCGATCCCTTATGTCACTCTACTGGGCTAGACTTGTAAATAATGATTTTCCACTCAAAAAAATTGGACAAAAAAGAGTTAACTTTATCGATGTTGCTATACATATACTATATGTATAGAGCCAAGTGTGGCCAGTTAGAAAAAGAATACGAGCGATGGATGCAACTAGGATGAAATAAGATGGAATAAGACACCCCAGCGAACATAGGGACAAGCTCAGTTTTATGCTTAACATAATATAGAAATTGAGAGGAAATGTCAGTTCCGCTTAGTTAGTTTTTAATTTAAAATTGTTTCAGAAGATCGAGATTCTAATAAATAATTGGTTTTAAAATGTTTAAATTTGGAAGAAATTTTGAAAAAATAAAAATGGGCAAAATGAAAACAAGAAAATGAGAACATTTGAATTTTAATCTTATAGTAAGGGCATGGCTTAGAGGGGTTGTCGAAATATCGGTAATCCTAGTATCCTAATTTGCGATTAATGTAGACGCATTATGCTCTCTTATTTAAGTAATGTTGACTGTTAGTAGATATCATAGTCATCATGCCTACATAATTTGTTGAAGGCAGGAGCGTTGGCTCTTTGATATATGATTAGTACATTAAATAATGTTGACATAAAGTGCACGTCACCGTCTGTCGCTTTTGACGACCCGGTATATAACACACAATAAGTATTTTATTACATCTCTAGCATTAATCATTTCCATTATACTCATTTGTATTTTCTTAAACAAACCAATTTCTTAATAGTATTTACTTACAACTTCAGTTTCCTCCCCAGACCCAAAGTCCAACCAAAGGTAGCGTTTTCCATCGTCCGATGAATTTCTCAACTTATCAAAGGAATACCTCCACAATGTTCTGGATCCAGTTCCCGCTTCAAGTAATGTAAATCCATTTTCGTAATGAATAACTAATTGTGCTGGTCTTCCTTTCCAAACACATCCTAAAATTCAAATATCACTAATGACTCTAACGCATAACCGCTTGGTATGTGTGTTTTATGGATGAATAACGTATATTCAAAGCGTCAAAGAAGCCCAACCGTTACTTAGAACTAATCAGAATGGTAAATTTTAAAATGTCTATCTAAATTGTGAAAACTAATTATTAGGTATATAAAGTGGTACTATTAAGTTTATTTGAATCGATGTGATGATCTTCAAAACATTGGACACTGACATGTCGACTTAATGAAGTATAATATTAAAATGTTCATAAGTTTCATGAAGATAAACGTTTTTAAGAAACAAAAATATAATGTAATATATTCTTTAAATAATGAGGTTTAATTATTTAATCATATCCTTTAACTTGGTTTTATCATCAAGTTGAGTTGTTAGTTGTTACCTTATGATAAAAACAAAAGTGGCAGCAATTTTACTTCTTCAAAACTTTTCATTGAATAATTTTCTAGGCTATTTTTTTAATATATTCTAATTTTTTTTAACTATGTAAAAAACGTCATTTTTAATTTGTACATTATGCATAAATAAAATTTTTCCTCACCTCAAATTCTACAAAAAAAATAAAAATAAAAAAAAACTCAATAAACAGTAAATAGGTATCCACTTTTGTGATTTTCGCAAAAGCGGGAATAAATAAATAAATAATAATAATGCATATTACACGTGTTAATCTAATTATATATACAGGGTTTTAGAAGTATGATTGTCATTATTTTAATAGGCGATATACTAGACTAAAATTAACAAACATGTTTTATACAATTGAACGGATTTGCCAGAAAAAAAATGTTGATATTTGGAAGTTAATTATTCGAAAAGAAACAGAAAATGTTTTCCAAAATTTTAAGAGACGATATAGTTTGAAGAGGCAAAAAAGTCTACTGAGAATTTTGTGTCGGCCAAAAGGTTTTGAAGAAAAAATTGTGTGTACTTCAGTAATTTTTAAATAGGATAAAATGCGAGAGCACATGACAATATCACATCATAGAGGGTCAGCTTGAGAAAATCATGTTCAGTCTCTATAAGAGAGAACTACTGAGTGCTGTAAATCGCGTAATCTAATGTTGATAATTCATAAAAAGGTTCTCGAACTGTAAAAGTTCGAGAACATATCCGTGACAACTGGATTCGAGGATGTCGAGCTTGTACAGTTGATGGACATTTTGTTTTGAATATTATTTATAACTTCTGTGCGTACCCTGTAGCTTTTTTTTTAATTCAATCGTATACTTATATCTATGCATATTTTATCTGATTATTATTATTATTATTATTATTTTACCAGAAATTTCCAATCGCCTATTTCAACCTTTTTACCTGCTTGTAAATTACTACTCTTGTAAATCTATCGTTAATTATGTAAGGACAGCAATAGAGGAGTTATTTGTAATAAATTTTTATTCGACTCACAAATTCCATTTAATATTACACATATATTTTTTCAGTACCTCTCATCTGTACTCTTGAAAAGGGCCTAAAAAGCCGAAACACGCGTAGAGTGAAAATACAATTTTGAAACATTTAAAAGCAAATTTTCTTTGTTTATTTAAAATATTTAATAATGTTTCACAAGGAGCCAACCGCAGAATCAGTACAATGTATATATTTTTTGCTACGTTTTGCACTATTCATAAGTATTTATTACTCTTTGTCAATAATAAACTTACTATAATAATTGAAAAACTAACAAATCAACATTTTGTGATATGTATTTGACGTACCAAACGTATTGAAAATAATTTCAAAATGTAATTTAAATAAAGTTAATATATATGTAAATACCAAAAAGTAGTTAAATACTTAAGTTATTTTTATATCAAATCCTGGATAATTTTGAAAGCATACGTAGGGCACTTACATATATTATACAGGGTGGTCTGACTTTTCCTAATACACATGTCGAAAACTCAACCGTTTCAGAAATACGTTGAAATTAAATTTTTAAACATTTTATTGAAATTTGGTGAGCACATGTTTTTCAATAAATTCATTCATGTCATTTTCATTTTTCTACTTCAATCAGAGGCATAGCCACGGGGGAGTATTTCCCTGTTTTTTTAAGAAAAAAAGGTACACCAATTTCGTAAAATGTACCGTTTTACAATTAAACTTTATTTAAAATTCCTTGCAAATTGATCATATATACCTGTGCTCGCTGATATTGTTCTTAGCTGGCTTTAGTCAAATAATAATGAAACAAAATTTTACCTATCAGCTGATTTCAAGTTGAAGTTTGTACAAATCATTTTTTTACTCAGAGCATTTGGTGATAATGATAAGCTAAATTCTCGTAGAGCATCACAGCAATTGCAGGTGTCAAAATCAAAAGTACTTAGAATTTTACCCAGTAATCAAGTTTTCCATTTTCAACTCGTTCAAAATTTGCACCCCGGTGACGCAGAAAAGCGGTTGAATTTCTGTCGTTAGCTACTAAATCCGCGGAAGTGACTCTCGAATTTCATCATAAAATATTATGAACTAATTAAGCTTCATTTACTAGAAAGGAGTAGTTAATAATCATAATTTGCTTGGGCAAAGGAAAATTCCCACGAAATCTGGCTTCGCTCATTTCAACAAGAATTTATTGTCAATATTTGGTTGAGCGTCATAGACGATACTTTTTATAGTCCACATTTTGTTGCCACCTAGGTTGAACGCAAAAGTTTTCCATGATTTTATCAGAAATAATATGATAGATATACTCCATGATACTTAGTCTTAGTATCATGAATATACTCGATAATGTAAAAGTTGATATCCGCAATGACAGTTGAATACAACTGAAAGGTGCTCCAGCATATTGTGGATTAGCGCGAATTGCGAAATGAAAATTACCGGAGCGTTGGATAGACAGATTAGGTTCATTAACCTGGCCACCACAATCTCCAGACATTACATCTTTGGATTTTTATGTGTGGGGTTGTTTAAAAGACAATGTATATGCCGAGTCAGTTGCAACACGAGAGGAGCTTATTGTAAAAATTCAATTAGGACGAGGAAAAGTACACATAAAATATCTGTTGCTACGAATATCATATGTCGAGGATGTCGGAAATGTATTGAAGTGGGTGGTGGGCATTTTGAGCAGCTTTTCTAACGGTTTGAGTGTTCTTTTGTCAAATATTTGTTTAGTTATGCTTTTTTAAATTTAATTTATGTTTGAAATACATACTTGTCTTGTTCTGATCAATTTGTAAGGAATTCTAAATAAAGTTTAACTTACGAAAAAGTTACAAGAGGACTTTTTACTGTAGATTTTGAAAATAAAAAAAAATAATATTGGCGTACCTTTTTCTTCTTTAATGATAGAATCATACCCCGTGGTAACGCCTCTGGTTCAAGTAGGAAAATGAAAGTGACAATTGAGTATGGTACTTACACTCTTAACACATGGACTCCGAGAACAACGATCTATCTTATAATTTAGCGAACACAAATGCAGAATACTAAGCAACACAATACAGTATTACCATATCATCCCTCTATATCAAATGTTCTATACAGACTGGATCAAAAGTACGCAATATTCCGAACATATTAAAAAATATTAACTTCCAAAATTTCTAAGAACATCCAAAGATATTTTTAAGACACCTGTTTTTAATATATACTAGCACTTTATTCGGTTAAATAGATAATGCTTACAGGTTATATTTAGACAACATTGAAAATAACATGCAAACCAATGCTAATCATTTCTTGAGTTTTATTAATTCAAAAAACAGTTCTTCATCTATTCCGTCTTAGCTAACTTACGAAAATCAAGTAATAGTTGATAGTTTTGCGGACTTTTTCTCGAAATCCTTTATTTTCCCTACACCCTACAACTTTTACGACGTCAGTAGTTTGAATTTAAATACCTTAAACTTATCTGCTATGACTGAGGAGGATATATGACATACTATAAAGAAAATTAAAGCCACAATGCCCATGATCTAATTCCGTCATTTCTAACCAAAGATTGTTCAACTGTGTTTGTTAGAGCCCTTCTAGTAATTTTCAATTTACTTCTCAGCACTTCGAGACTTCCTCAGAAATGGAAAAATTCACGTGTCCAGTTTTCAAAAATTGGGAAAAAAGTGACATAACGAACTATAAGTCCATCACTATTATTTGTAACTTCGGGAAAGTTTTAGAAATTTTTCTTCACAGTTCTATATACACTCACGTATCTGACTTAATATCTATTGTTCAGTATGGCTTTATAAAAGGTCGATCTTCAGTAACGAACCTTGTATCTAAAACTCAATTTCTTTGAGAAGGTCTTGATCGAGGAGGTCAGATAGATACTATCTACACAGACTTTTCTAAGGTTTTTTGACACGCTTGATACGGTACTTTGATTTGTAAACTTGATAAATTTGGACTCACAAAGTCGTCACCTCTTTTAATACGATCGTATCTAGAGAATTGACATCCATTTGTTCAGTAATGTGGTCATAAGTCGAATAGTTTGTTGCAAAGGTTTGGCGTGCCACAACGTTCGATACTCGGACCGGTCTTCTTCGTAATATTTATGAATGATATCTTCGAAAGCTTGAGGTTTTGATCGAGGAGGTCAGATAGATACTATCTACACAGACTTTTCTAAGGTTTTTTGACAGGCTTGATACGGTACTTTGATTTGTAAACTTGTTAAATTTGGACTCTCAAAGTCGTCACCTCTTTTAATACGATCGTATCTAGAGAATTGACATCCATTTGTTCAGTAATGTGGTCATAAGTCGAATAGTTTGTTGCAAAGGTTTGGCGTGCCACAACGTTCGATACTCGGACCGGTCTTCTTCGTAATATTTATGAATGATATCTTCGAAAGCTTGGAGAATAATGTCCCGTCCTCTTGTATAAAATAAATAAATGAATAAACATAAGAATGTGGTAACATCAAAATATGATTAAATGAGATGACATATTTTTCTCATCGGAAATTAAGAGAAATTTTCTTTACGAGTCTTATTAAATATGATTTGAACGAAACAACTACTCAGCGGGCAAATACCCCGACCTGCATTGGATTATACTTTTAAATCATGATAGATCGGTAGCCAATATCATTTGTCAATTCCTAACCAGACATAAACCGATTTTGAACTTATTAGTTCTACTCAGCTGAGTAGTTGTTTCGTTCAAATCATATTTAATAACAATAGTTTAGTCCACCTGGGCTAGAGGTCGCTGCTCTCGATATTTGCTTCGCAAGTCGCTATTCGCCACAGAGACATCTATGATGTCAGTCGGATAGTAGCATTTGGACCATATGAGAAGTTTCACATACCTCTCACCACTATTTTACGAGTCTTGTAATATAAGATTTGTGGAGTATATTCCTGAAAACATATGAGATACATAGTAAAATAAAATTTGTTACGAGTAATAATTGTAATCGTTTGATACAGATTGAAGTTAAAACAATACTGAATCCTCACCAATTCTCACTTAGGAATCATTTTAGTTTTCAGCTTCTCATTATTCAGCTACATCATTAGCACATGACGAATAATTCTTGTGAAAAGATAATCCACTTTCAGTTGCATATATATAATTTATTATGAAAACAATTAATTAGTAAAACAAATTCAAAATGTTCCCATCATGATCTACGCAATGATTGAGAGATCCTCAAAGCTTCTTAACGAGTTCTGAAAAAGAGGTATTTTGCCAATTTCTGTAAAAGTTATTTTCTAGATATCATCAATATTGATATAATAATTCTATTATACAAACTTGATGGCCTCACAGAAATAAGTTTGTTTAGAAGCGTCAAATCTGCTGGAAGGGGACTATTCGATTGCAAATCATCTACCAATTCTTATTCTGGTGTCATTAAAATATTGTCGCATATTAGCTCCATTAATGAGTAGAACTTCTTCCCTTCTTTATTGTTGGAATTAAAATTTTTTTGAATTTCACCATTGTGTTCTGGTATAAAGCAGCAAGATCTGGTAATATGTATTGCTGCAAGCGATTAAGGGGGATTTCTGCAGTCAATTTTTGTTCCAAATAGAATGGACCGAGGGTATTGTGCCCAATGATGTTATGTATGGACCACTCGCATCCAGTGTGGATTATTTTGTTTTCAGTAGCGGTAGTTAGGTTTGTTCATCATGTCATTTAAGAAGAACAGCAGAAAACAAGATCTTATTCGGAAAATGATTTCAGCTTCAAATCTTTTAATCGTCATTTCACAAAGTCGTTCCTTCTATAAAAAAATCATCTTTTGTAGTTTGTAAACTAAACGGATTTTATTCATTTTTGAAGTCTACTTACTGATCGATATCACATTGAAAATGCGAACAATATCATTAACTGCCTGGGGATTTTCTAATGACAACAATACATCTAGAGTCTCGCGCTCTTTTGAAATAGTTCTTGGTTCAACAGTGTGTCCACATCCCTGACGTTCCCCGTATTACAAAAATTTTTAATCAATTAGTTAATACACGATTACGTTATAGGGATTCTACAACCCTTTGAATAAAGTACAAATTTATGCTAAAAAAAATATATAAATTTAATCATTTAAACAATATATAATAAGTCACTACATTCTCATAGTTAAGAGAAAAAGTTCTAATGCGTATCAAAATATGTGTTTTTAGCGATTTTGGAATAAATTAATATTTTTCAAGAGAGTAGGAATATTCAAGACTTTTGCTCCACTCTCTATTGTATCATTATATACTTATTCTAATTTCTACCTTAAGCATTTTTGAGAGGTGTATACTTTTAATGAGGCCATTACTGAAAAGTTTGCATAAGTAGGTGTAACGTAATTAGACACTGTAAGTAATTACACAATTCTTAAAAGTTGCTCAGAAGTTGGTACTTACTACAAACAAGTTCCCTCTGCGTCACAGCACTTGCATGACTGCCATTAACGAGTGCTTTAGCCCATCCAGCCAAATCTCTGTGCGTTTCCGCTCGTAGGCTGTGTGTAATAACTCCTTCAACGGTGGCACATCTTATGCTGAATTCCGGTAATTCAGCACGTTTTCCGGATCCAACAAGTCTAGTCGCTATCAACGAATAAGCTTCAGCAGGGGCTCTCCACGCCTCCCCTGACCATGGAGCGCTTTCGTAGAATCTAAGTTCACTGTCGGTCACTGCGGCAAAAACAGACTGCCATCGGTCCATGTCCTCTGAGCTCTCCGAGCTCGACATGTTCTGGAATAATATTTTATCATTAGTTATAGGAATATTTATTCGACTGTATTTTAGTTTTCAAGACATTCTCAAATTTATTTATTGCACAGAGATTGTCAGTACAGGACGAAAATGAAACTTGAGAAAGCGCTAATTAGCCAACGGTTTACTGTATAGAGTGGGCAAATTTCGATGTTTGTATAGAGTAACTCGGTAACTGTAAGAGGTACAAACAAATCGAAAACATACTATCGATCTCTTTTTTTGAGACAAATTCAGTCTTTTGTTTTCGATTTATAAACAAAAGTTCGATTAATCGACTTTTAGACACATGTCAATATCTTGGTTGTTTGTAAAGTTATGAGAAAACAACTTTTACATTCTTGAGGCACTTTTTTTCTGTATAATACAGTTACTGTATTATACAGAAAAAAAGTGCCTTTTAAATTTTCTTAATGCCACTGTGACACTGAGAAAATTTAAAGAAATGTGCAATTTTGAGTTATGGCATAAAGTCGTATTTTATAAATGGGAATCATAGATGGCTATGGTTTAGTTAAAAATGAAATTTTTTTTCTCTTTCAAACTATATATCATATGTGGGGTCGCTTTTGATGTGTATGTATTTAATAGCGAAAATAATCTTTTAGTAGATTACTTTCTGCAGTTTTTTATATTTATTCCAACATGGCGTATTATCTATGACAGTGTTTATCCATTTGTCAGTAAATTGCATATTAATAATTTTGCTTCCGTCATAATTACACACCATTTTATTCTAAAAATGAAGATATCACGAAAATTACGATTAATATGATATGCTAGAATGCTTTATTCAAAGTAATAACTTTATTCAAAGTAATTGTGATATTGCGTCCGAAATATATTTCAATCGCTATCCAGAAAAAAGACAACTAATAAAGCTATTTTTAAGACGTTGAAAGAAAATCTCATTAATTGTGGGTCCTTCAACAAGCCAAGACCAATAAATTATAACATTGAAGATGCTGAAGAAACTTCTATAACTGTAATTGGAATGGCGGTTGCAAATCCTTCAACTTCAAGTCGTCAAATTGAAGCTGATTCTGGGATTTCAAGACGTCGAGCTTTGGGTAATTTGAAATACACAAATTCAGGTCGTACACAGTAAGGAAACAACATCACCTGCAACCAACTGTTCTTCAGCGATGATTGGAGTTTTGCATATGGTATCGTCAAAAAAGTCAACAAGATCCATTATTCTCTATAGAATGGCAGTTTGGACAGATGAAGCCTACATTAGTAGTGCAGGAATTTTCAACAGGCATAACGAGCACTATTGGCCTGATATGAACCCTCACCGTACCGTTGACGTGTGATCTTAGGGACGCTTTGGTTTCAGTGTTTGTTATGTTCTACGTGGCAATCGTGGCATATATCAAGAAAATCTTAACGGTACTACGAAATCTTAAATCAGAAAATTATTGAGGAATTTAAGAACAATCTACCGTTAATTGAGGCAAGAAATCAGTTCTTCCAACAAAATGGTGCACCACCTCATAATATCAGGACCGTTCCAGAATTATTAAATATCAATTTTGGAAATAGCTGGATGGGAAGTAACGGTCAAGTGAGTAGCCACCACGGTTACAGACAAATTATACGAGAAAACCAGTACCGACATAAATAAACTCGGACAAAATTTTATATACTGTGTGAATTCCATTTCAAATCTTCATATTTATAATGCAGTTCAGAGTGTTATGAAGAGGTGTAATTTATGTATCGAGCATAACGGACATCAATTTGAACATTTACTTTAATTTGAATTTTTATTTTGTACTGGTAATGTATTATAAAATTAAATATAAACATCTGATTTTTTTGGTCTTGCCTTGTTGAAGGACCCATATATAATGAAATTTTCTTCTAGCCTCTTAAAAGTAGCTTTATTGGGTTGTCTTCTTTCGATTGAAATATATTTCGGAAACAATATGACAATTGTTATTACTTTGAATAAAGCATTCTAGCATATCATATTTCTCGTAATTTTCGTAAGACAACTTTACTTTTACGATTTAATGGAGTATAATTATGACGAAAAGAAAATTATTAATATGCAATTTACTGACAAACGGATAAACACTGTCATAGATGACACACGCTTACTTGGAATAAATATAAAAAATGCAAAAATAATCTACTAAAAGACTATTTTCGCTATTAAATACTTACACATCAAAAGCGATCCCACATATTAAATATACCTAGTTTGAAAGAGAGAAAAATTTCCTTTTTAACTAAACCATAGCCAACTATGATTCCCATTTAAAAAAATACAACTTTATGCCATAACTCGAAATTGAACCTTTTTTTAAATTTTCTCGACGCCACTGTATTATAGAGAAAAAGTGCTTCAAGAATGTAAAAGTTGTTTTTTCATAACTTTACAAACAACCAAGATATTAACATGTGTTTAAAAGTAAAAAAACGAACTTTTGTTTATAACTCGAAAACAAAAGACGATAGCAAATTTTTGTTTCCGCCAGTGAATTTATCTCAAAACAAGAGATGAGAATTTGTCTTAAATTTTTTTTGTATCTCTTACAGTTACTGGGGTACCCTATAAAAACATCGAAATTTGCCCACCCTGTATGTACTAAACTGCAGGGTTTATAAACCGAAATCTTGGCTAAACTAGAAACCAAAATATTTATTTAGGTCAGAAAAAGGGGTCGAATTGTTAAATGTCAAAAAAACACCCTGTATCAAAAGTTTTAAAAATCTGTTTTAAAATTTGGAAAAAGCATAAAAAAATAAGGCAAATAAAGTTCATTTTCAAATTGCGCGTCGCATTTTTCTATTCACTTTTTTCCATTATTCTTTATGCTTTTTCCAAATCTTAAAAAAAGGTTTTTAAAACTTTTGATACAGGGTGTTATTTTTGGTATTTACCAATTCGGCTCCTTTTTACTGTTCGTCCCTGTATTTTAATTTCGTTAAATTGAGAAATCGGTATAGTTGATTGAGTAAAACATACATACCAAATTTTGCTTTTTTATACCTAGTGGTTCTAAAATTATGGTCCAAGACAAAAATAGGCAAAATCAATAATGCACTCTGTATCTTGATAATTAAGTATTATTGACCCACTAAGCAAATGTGATATGGAAACGCCCAAGTAACTTATACATTATTATGCAGGTAAAGTATGTACACTTACCAATGAATCACCCTGTATATAACATATAATTTTTTCAATCGAGTCGGTTTCTGTTTTTCTGTTTTCACCATCGTTATCAGCGGAAAAAATCCTACTATAATCCGTTTAATTAACAGATTGAATTAGGCCCCGCCCCATAAATTGCGCCAAATTCAAATAGAAGTTTTCTATTGGTCATATTTTTAAAACCCTTCAATATCACAAGATAAACTTAACATAATAGCTTCTTGACTGTCAAATATGTTTTGGTGTTTTGTGGAGATTACATTTATTTGTTGCAATTTGTTGTTTCTATTTGCTGTTATTCACATTTACTTAATAAATAGTGCTTTTTAGCGCTAAACAAACATTTTTATTTATATTAAGGTACGTAATGAAAACGATTAATATTGATTATATCTTATAACTACACATTTTTTTCAGGGATTAATACCAATTATGGCGCAAGGAACTATTTCTCCACTGAAAAAACGGACATCCAGGCATTTTTCGGTTGAAGACAAACAACATATTTTGAACATTTATAAGACTTATACTGGAGACAACCCTGATAAACATAGGGCAGAAGTCGTCGAGTTTGTTGCAAATGTATTAGATAATTTTAATTTTTGTATTTTTACTATTAAGGTATTTTTACATTGTTTATATTTATTATAGTTTATGTTTATATTATTATGCATTTTAATTTAGCTGTGTGTACTGTAAGTGTTTACAACATTCTTCGAGAATATAAAGAAACCCACCAACTTCATTCACTGAAATTGTATTACAGACAACGAACAATTTTGGATAACATCGATGATGGAAATAAAAGTGCTCTCAGACCTTTGATTCATTCATTTTTTGAAAGAAACGAACCACCAATGTTGGCGGTGATGCATGAAGATGAACATCTACCTCGATTAAAATGGAGTACTTTGAGGACATTGATAACAGAAATTGGCTTTCGGTGAGTAAACCAAGTTTTTATTTCCACATGTTGTAATGTAATTATTGTGTTTGGCACTATAGGTTTGCAAAAAGGTCAGGCAATAGCATCCTTAGGGAAAAGAATGAGATCATCGCCTGGAGGCGACGTTTCCTACGAGAGATCAGGAAATACTGGGAAGAAGACAGGAAATTATGCTTCATAGATGACACGTGGGTGAACGCTGGCCACACTGTAAGTAAAGTATGAAAGGATACAACAATCTTGACTTCAAGGCAGGCTTTCATCCAAGGATTAACATGTATAGCTTTTATTGTTATTTTATTAGATTTTAGGACACAGCGTTACTTATTTAGTATTTTTTTTTTTCATATAGGGTACAGCATGCAAATTTTTTATTGTTTACATTTACTCCATTTATATTTTCTTATAATGTAGACTGATCTCTCGTAAGTTTCTTCTTGGTTCTTCTTACAAGCAGTAATCGAACATTACAAAAATTTTTTTTTAAAAGATATGATATTAAAAGGTGTAAATAATACATATAAAACATTCTAAAACTTTTTATTTAAAATTAAGAAAAAATATGTTCCCAGTTGGGCACAGTATGCTTATAAGCTGCAAATTAATACATAATTAATTTGTATGAAACTCTACAAGGCAAATGCTTAACGCATAAAAACACAGATGTACTTTACATTTTTGACAGGTAACTCTGCTTTTACCCTTACATTCGACTTTTTACGGGCTTAACATCAGCAACTTGATCAACTCGTGTATTAGGGGACCAATATCACCTTGCTTTTGGTTATTTTATAATTGATATCCATATGAGGATACCCAAAAATCATTCTTACTCTTCCTTCGATAAATATAGTGGCTTGTTAGGCCGTATCTGAGTACTGAATAAAACTGTCTGATAAAGAATACTATCTAAAAAGATGACATTAAAGAAAAACTTTAAAATTTTATAAGGAGTTGAGGAAGTAAAGTATTTACTTGAAACTGGGTACCTTCTACATTGGTATTCATAATAGAATTATTCTAGTTGACTTCAGATGCTTTGCTTGTCAAGGACACATTAGGTAGTAAGTCTACTAAAGGTACTTCATCATCACTACTATAATAAACTAGTTCTTCATGCTGTGTATTATTTTCTACCATTGGACTTATCAATATCATCCTCCAAAATGGAGTCCTCGCTGTCAGAAGGAATATCTCTTATATGCGTCGAGTTTTTTCCGTAAAAGACTTTGGGTATCAGTGTACTAAATTTCTCTAGGTCAATATCCATAAGGAAAATCTACCTGCTATGCATACTTTTCCCCAATCGGAAACATATGTATTTGCCAAAAAAAATAATTACATGCCCTCACAAATACATATTACCAGGCTATTCTACACGACAAACAAATATTGAGAGGTTAAACTAATATTTTTACAAAACAAAACTTACCTATATTGCCATTTATAAAAATTATCGAAAACACGTCTAAATTGCAACAGATGATCGTTAGGTTATGTCACAGAATACTTATTATCTTGTATCTAAAATATTTTTATTCTACAAACCACCGTATTAAAATAAATTCTACCATATATACGAAATGCTCCGTCGTGGGGGATTTATTTTCCAATTATATTTATATTCTTTATGATTTTATATACCTAATCGTTTTTTTTTTTGTTACAAATAATAAATAATTTTAACCTGTCACCTAACCTAACCTAATTATTTTAATTCTACAAAAAACAAAAAATTATTTGTAGTGTGTGAAACGGGGTTTTGCAATTGGAAATTCAATAAGCTCCTCCCCAATTCTATCTGTTCATTAAACGGACTATAGTTTGTTAATTTAACTGACTTCGTAGCTCCCATAATAACGGAGTTAGCAATAGGGTTCACGCCTACGGTTAAGTTTAATCATTGCTTATTCATGTTCACCTTAAATGTTTATGTAGGAAATGTCCTCAACCATTTCAACAACTCTCCTATTTCAATAAATAATAAATCGATTTCGAGGTCTAACCTCATCATTAGGGCATAAGTTACGAAACGGTCATATTTTTAGCAAATTTTGTAATAAAAACAAATATTGCACAAGATATACAATTGCAATAAATGCCATTAACCAGTCACAGAATTCAGAGACCAGAAGCGTCTTTCTCCACTCTCATCAAAATGAAATTTGCATACGCATGCGTGGAGCCGCTATTATTTTGTTGGTATTTCCTACAATGTAAGTGTTAAGTATTGTGTAAACAAATCTTATTTCAGTCCTTTATTCGGAAAAAATTGTCGGATATAGTGGTAAATTCTTAACAAATACCAATACATCCATAATGCACCCAGTTATCGTCGACAACATTCATAATTGGGAAATTATAATATCTAAATGCATGGATACTTAGGTAGATAGCCGTATCAGGCTAAAGTAAACTTCAATCATCTAGTTGTACTAGTTTTAAGTCCATTTAAGGTGATATTTTTTATTAAATTATTTTGGGGATTATGCGTAACTTAGAAAATGGTTAACAAACATTTCTTTCTATTCCGCTGAAAACTATTCTCATTTTTAATTTTGTAGTGTAGAGAAATTTTAATTTAGTCACAACGCAAATCAGTTCTTTACTTATTTGATGTTTACATTTTGGTAAAGGCATTCATTTATTTTTTTAATTTTAAACAGATTAAATATACAAAGCTATGCATTAAAAATATATCGATTGTTCACTGTATTTATTTACCTACCGTTAAAATCTGCAAAATTGGATTAATTATATGATATAAACTTGAAATGCTCAATTCACCTGACAAGTTAAAGATAATATCCATATATGACTAATACACAACTTGATATATAATACAATTCTAATTTAAACAAATTATTAATAATTAAAATCGACCGCGCAACAATCCTGATTAAAAATTTGTCACTATTTTATGTAAGTATATTTAAATTTCCCGTTTGACGATACCTACAAAATAATGGCCGAAGGTCACGTAGATTTGGCATGTTAACATCATACGAATTCTGTGGTCGACTAATAATATTAGTCGATTAACCGTTTTCTAAATCAAAAGGATCGGTTAGTCGAATTAGTCGAATCGATTGGATTGGATAGCCTTAATAAATATATACCTATTTCTCTTTAAAGTATCAATATTTAAAATGGTTTGTAGGAACCAACACAGAAGAATTACTAATTAATTATTTACTAACGACTGTTTTTATTCATAGGTCATAATGTATTCTGTTGGCATACAAGAAATTAGCAACAACAAAGTCTTTAAGTACGGTGGCTCAAATATTGTATAGCTATTATGTTAAGACGTTAATAATTGCGAGGGATACTATTGTGTCTATAATAAATAGCGCCCTTGAAATACCCCGAAAATCATAAATCATCAATCATAATATTGACAGTGAGGTCTCTAGAATATTTCAGACGTTCCACTCTTAATCCGTATAATGGGTAAAAAAGGATTATCTCTATATTACACAAGAAATAAATATAAAAAACCTTACAATAGAAGACATTTATAAATGTCTGTCTATTTTATTTAATAAGGTGTCACAATAAAGATAATTTATTTAATTTAGGCAATACTGACTCAAAGACTAATAATTATTTGTTTTTTGCATAATAATCTAGAACATGCTATATATGAATTACCAAACACATAGTTTAGTGTCTGTAAAGTATGGAATAAATTCATTATTTCTTAAACCAAAAACATTTAGAAAAAAGTCGATTTTTAATTTCAATTGCGCACCTTGTCCTGTATTTTTTTGGTTATGACGTCATTACTGTTTCTGTTATGACGTCATCGATATATTTTTTAAATGGAACACCCTGTATGTTTCTCCATTTTAGGATTCTGCTTCAACAGTCGATTCTAAATATTATCACACTTAGGGTCTAAAAATGATAAGTTGGAGGATACGGCCATTTTGAATACAAGAAATTACTAATTTTTCATGTTTTGTTTGATCAAATAATAGTCACTAGAACTAACGGTTAGTTAATAATAAAAACAGTTTATAGTAAACGTACTAACTATACTCCTTGTTGTAGCCTAAATGATGAATAATGTGTTGCTGAACCTCGTTTATAGTTCCCTGATAATAAGGATTACATGTGTGCAAAAAATTGCATTCATAGATTTCTCACAAAATTAAATATAGCGATATGTAAAAACTCGTATGCCTTGACCTATGTATTATCTTCTGTTTTTTGGTCCTCCTGTAAAACTGAGAGGAAGGCACATACGAGGTTTTATATTGATATAAACATTTCGAAAGTTAGATTTTTTTAAATCGCTTATTTATTGGTGGCGTATTTTCTATACCCGGCCAATCACCGACGCCAGAAGATGAGTTGATTACTGCTTGTGTCAGCACTTGCGCCTCTAATCTGGGAAATTTTGCCGAACCGTAGATATACTGAACACACAGTTTTACATCTCTTTCGAAATATGGGATTTAAAGAGATTATAAATATCATAAAAACTATTAATTTAAGGTCATATTTGTTACAAATCATTTTTACGTAAAATTTCAAGCAACAATTTTGAAATAGCCTAGAACTCGTTACATTTGAACACTCTGATACTTCCCACTTGTTTTCCCCTAGAAATCTTAAAGATATCTGAAGTTTTTCTCGCATAACGCATATTTTTCGAGATATTTGACTGGACTGTTTAAAATGAAACACCCTCTACATTCATTGGCTAAAATGGAGCAAAAAAACAAATAATAGATAGTAATCGAGTCACTCTTGGTCGTAGTTGAGGCTCTTCTGTTACAAGTTCATTTGTTGCGTTAAAATATTACATACTGGAATATTTGAAGATTTAAATTAAAAACAAAAATTGAATAGCAATTTCAATATCCTCAAAAGTTTTCAACTAAAAACAATTAATTACACTAAAGCCTTCACAAACAGTGATGGGCAAAAGTTTGAATATAGTTCAGGTTTTATTAGAAAACAGTAGAGTAAAATAAAATAGAGGTGAATATCCAAAGAGATTTAGTATAACATTAAGGAAAGTCATAAAAGGCAACAAAACATTGACAATAAAACTACAGTGTAACAAAATAAATAACGAAACTACATTAAAATGAGGCAGTCAAAGCATAAAAATATGTGGTCAAAAGTTTTAATACCCTAACATTTGGTTGTTAGTTCTTTATACTTAATAACAATAACTACTGTTGACGCATTGCGATTCAACACAGTAGCACACGGCTGAGCGGGGACTCGAGCAAGTCAAGGTTCCGACATTCTCGACTGGTTCGCGATAATTTAATGTTAGCCGTCGCTCGTTGGGAAACCGCACATCGCTCTAGCTAGCAATGGCACTTCTTTCTCTTTGCCACTTACGCCTCAGGTTCGTAGATTGATAAGACGATTTCCCGATACTATGGAACGGTGATAAGATGACTTGTTTGCAAGCCAGGTTTGATTAGTTGGAAATCAAGTAATTATAAGGTAAGCAAAATCGCCAACTACAATTTCCATACTGGGTGTTTTTGTATGACCTTATTTTTATGTTGATTCAGGAAAATTTACTTAACAAAAATAAATTTTCGTTTGTTTTGGAAAAAACTACGTTCCTAAATGGCCATTACCAACGAGAGGACAACTACGACGTCACGTTCCTCATGTTAAAGAAATAATTAAAAATACCATAACGTCTAAATTATTGAACAAAAAAGTGTGGATAGCTCTTGATGAAATCACGAAAGCAAGAAATAACAAGGTAGGAAATGTTTTAGTACGCATTTTAAAATCAAATCAGCCATCGACGTCTTATTTAATCGCAAGTAAAAGATTATAAAATGCCAATTCTGAAGCATGACAACAGCTGGCAATAAAAAGTCTTGAAAAATGTCGCATATATAAGCAAAATATTTTGAAGTTTATGACCGATGGAGCAAGTTTATCACTAATAAAGTTTTGCACTAATTTATTGCACATAACCTGTTTACGTCATGCCTTTCACCTTGTGGTAGAAGAGAAATCGCAGAAGCTAACCGGATGTCGACAAATTAATAGCAAATACAAAGGTGATTTTCGTAAAATCTCCAAAACATATTAAAGAATTTCACAAAGCCTGCACAAGAATTAGTGAACCTCCATAACCGGTATTAATACAATGGGGGGCATAGTTGAAGGTATAGTTACTTGATAGAAATAGTTAGGACCAGTGTTGCCAGGCCAGTTTTATTTTTATCAGTAGGTTGCCATTTAAAAATTTAGTAGACTTCAGTAGATTGCGATTAACGTGTCATACCGAAAGAAAATACAAAAGCATTTTTTTATATATAAAATAAATTTTTGTTCAGACGAAAATAACATATTCTTATATTACACAATGGAAAAGTAACAGTAAACCTCCCAGTAAGTATAATAAAAATGTAAAAATAATGCATGAAAATAAAAAAATACCTATATTAAAACTCTAAAAACATACATTATATTTCAATCAGAATCTGTTAATTATATCATTGTTTTTTCCAGCCCAAGTTCAGTCAGCTTTGTTTCGGTGCTGCGTGATCCACCGAACAAATAAAAACGGAACGGACCAGTATGCGTAGCTTTCCATCAGAAACATCTAGGATATGTGTACCAGTGTGTATTGTAAAGTGTCGATATTCGAATAATCGTCTTTTATTTCAATAAAAACACACAGAAACAGAAATCAGTAGACATAATTCTATTTCAGTAGTTCAATAGATCTAAATCAGTAGATCTACTGATCTACTCCTCCCTTCTTAAATCGGAAACAAGGGTGGAATCCTCGTTGACGCCTTATTTGGGGTTGTTTCTACTACCATATTTCCAGTAGGGTTGGTGAATTTAGATATGGTACTTCTGTATTTAAATATAAAGTATCCTATAATCATAACAACAATAATTATAATTAATAAAACAATAATTATCTATCAGAATAATTGTTAAGCTGGATTCGTTGTCCTCATAATGTTTTAGTGGTTTAATTTTCATTTTATTGTAAGCTGCTTGTAGTTTAGAGATTTCGTCCAGGTTGATTTCTTGCAGGTGTAGTCTTTCTGTCTGCATGTGTGATGAATTTGAAATTTCAATTTTTGGTAATCTAAATTGTTCATGGAATGTCCAAGTTTTGTGATTTTCATATTTCTCGTCATAAATAATAACTGAGCAATTTTCGGGTATTATTATTAAGGTTGGTCGATATATACTTAAAAATCCATCTTGTTTGCAGAATTTTTGTATAGTGGCTTTATTAATAGGTATGACAATAAGGTGTCCTGGATTAATTACTTCAACAATAGGGTTGTTTAGTAAAACTGTACTTAGCTCACATTTATTATTTTGATTCCTCAGAATTTTTGTAATGAAGTTTTCTGGTTTTTCAATTAGGTTAGCTGGGTGGCAGATATGTTTATCTTTTATTTCAGGACATTCGTTATTCATGAAGTTTTCTTTCAAAGGGCTAATTAATAAGAAGAGCTTTTGGGTATTATAATTTGGTTATCTTTTGGGATAGGAAAAAGTTTAAAATAATCATATTTTTCTTTTTGTACTAAGGGAAAATGGATTGCTATTATGATTTTACATTCTTTATTGAACAATTGTGTACTAGCTATCTTGTAATAAAATTGCGTATTATGAAAATTTGGCAAATCTGAATATCTTTTATTAAAATTTTTAGATTATCCATCGATATTATAGATGGGTGTAAAATGTTTAATTGTGCAAACATAATTGCGTTTTCTAAGTTGTCTAAAATTTCATTTACTCTATGTAGTTAAAGTTAGTAAATTGATCGAATTAAATAACTCCCAAATTTCATTAAGTTGAAGTTTATTCATTTTATTTATAAGTTTATTAACTTTATTTTCAATCATATTTTGATTATTAGTTAGCCCGTATAAAGTTTCATTATATTTTGAAAATATGTTTTTTGTTAGGTCGACGTTTTTTATCATGTCTTCCTGTAATTGATTTTGATTGTCTTCCAAATTCTCAAGAGTTTTATACATTTTTTCTCCGTCTGAGGAATCTAAGGTTCCAAATAACTATTTTTCTGCATTGCCTATAATATTGATTACGCCACGTTTTTGTCTAATGTGTGGTTGAATGTTATTCAGGTTTTGTTTTATATTATAGATTTCCAACTTTATATGTTACCTTAACGGGACGATATGAGAAAAGTTAGTATTGGGTTGTCAATGTGCAGTAGTCGAGCTAAATATTATCATTAGAAGTACCAGGTATAGCAAAGTGGCGGCTGGTGGATTTAGGTTGTACGATATCTCAGTATTAGATCATGGTACCCAAGCAAAATTTATAGGCACAACTATCAGTACTGATTGAAGAAGTATTGCAGAAAAAAAATTGCAAAAAAATTGAGAGAAAGAAGTTACAAAAAATGCGTAACCTCACCAGACTCCTTCTAGACCATTAGTAAAATATTTGCAAACTATTTTTTTTTCGTAATCAGAAGGAAAATTTATCACCCCGTTTTTTTTTTTTTGGTTTTCAAAAATTTAGATTCTTTGTAAAGTTATGACATTTTGAAATTTACACAATGAAGAACTTAAATTTCAAAGAGTGATAAATTTTCCTTCTGATTACGAAAAAAAAAATAGTTTGCGAAGATTTTACTAATGGTCTAGATGGAATCTGGGGAGGCTGCGCATTTTTCTAACTTCTTTTTCTCAATTTTTTTTTCAATTAATTCCTCACCCCTTAAAGTGAGGTTACGTATTCGTGAAAAAAAAATTGAAAATTTGTATTGCATTTCTGGACGAATCTCGACGAATTATGACGATACACAAAATTTCAGATAGAAAAAATTTTCTGTTTTGTGTGTTTGTGTTCGCGATAGCAGCTACAGTTTTTGAGATAAAGCTCTCAAATTTGGTACACACATTCTAGAGGTCAAGGAAGAAATTGAGTTGATGAGCAAAATCGGTCTAAGAAAAAATATTAGTGACATTCCACCAATGTGACTTTTTTTGATACGTCAAAATGTGATTTTTTTTGAAACGTCAAACAATGTGACTTTTTTGAAACGTCAAAAAATTTGACTTTTTTGAAACTTCAAAATGTGACTTTTTTGAAACGTCAAAAAATATGACTTTTAAACGTCAACAATTACTTTTATTATAAACTCCACACGTCGAGTTTTACTACGGTGAGGAAGTTCTGATCCCCAAGTAATTGGTAGCGATTTTTTTTGTGCAAAACTTCTTCAATCAGTACAGATAGTCGTGCCTTAAAATATTGCTTAGGTTCCATGCTCCAATATTGAAATATTGTATAACTTAAATCCACCAGCCGCCACTGGTATAGCATTATCTGTAAAAATAGTTTGTTCTATTAACTTTCTTTCTGGTTTTATCTTTGCTTTATGATAAGTACGATTACTTGAAGCCTGTACTTTATTATTATGGAGATAGAATGGGTAGAATTTTATTTCGAGAATCAGCTTGTAGATATATAGGGCGTTCTCTATGAATTGGACGTGGATCTTGTCTATCTAAATTAATTTGTCCTAAATTTTGTTTTGCTTTATTATTATTTTGTTGGAATATTTTATTTACGGTTTTAATATTATCTACATGTTTATTGAGATAATCATTTGTGATCTGTTCATCTGAAATGTCGAAAGGGTCTGTTAGGTTTTCATGACCTTTAGTTATTTGAAATGGTGTAAATGTTGTTACAGAGTGGATTGTATTATTATAACCAATAAGTGCATATTTTACTAGAGTTTTTATATCTTTATTTGGTTGTTACAAATTTAACGCTCTTAATCGTTCTAGTAATGTGGAATGAAAACGTTCTACAGGACTATTACTATTTGGTTTGTACGCTGTTGCATAATGAAATGCTATTTTATGTTTCGTACAAAATTGTTCCATTAGTAAATTTTTGAATTCAGGGCCTTGATCACACGTAATTACTTTTGGTAAGCCAAAGTGTGAAATAAATGTTAGCAAGTTATCTAATATCAACTATATAAACTGCATTGACTGTTGATGCATATGCTTGAGCAAAGCTAGAAAATCTATCCAAAATAGTTAAAAACGGTTGGTTTTTTACTTTAAATGTATCAATATAAATATGTTCAAATGGATATGTACCAATGGGTGTGGGTTTAAATTTTAAAACATGTGGGTGTCTCTCGTATTTTGTTTTTTGACATATTTCACAAGTATTTATATAATTTGTTACATCACTATTAATATCTGGCCAATAATAAGATTTTGAGATTGATATTACGATTTCGTTTATGCATTTATGAGTTGTTTTTCTTTCGTGATGGATGATTTTATTTTTTCTAATTGCTCATCTTTTTTTTTCTACATCTCGCAAAGTAGTGGGACATTCGAAGTTTCAAACTAGAGTTTTTAAAGTAATTTTGAATAATGTCAATTATTGTTTCTTTCGATTTACTTCTAAAATGTAGTGCATATAATGTTTTAGGTGCAAGGAATTCCTTTTTAACTTTAGTTAGATGTCCCTCTAGATTATCTGATGGCAAAGTTATGCAACGTTTAGTTTTTTTTGACATTATGCAATTTTGTTCTTTGCGTAATTATTCTAGGTACATTATTTGTTACAAAGAAAATCACTTGACTTTTATAATAATTTAGAAGTTTTACTGATATCTTTATTTCTAAAACAGGGTTTTCTGTAGCTGAATATACAGTTTCATTATCACCGTTTTGTCTATTGTCATTGTCAGGTTGGTTTAATAAAATATTTTGGATAACATTAATTTTCGGTGATGTTCTATTTACTAAAGATATAATATCTGCAGGGTTAAAATCCGGAATATCTGTATATAGATTCGGGGGACTATTACCTATGTGATTTTCCAAAAAATCATTATTAATTTTATTTTGATCTAAATCGTCAGCGTTTGTGATAACTCTAATGCGTCAATTTCTATATGGGATAAACTATATTATAGTCGTATTCTTCAAGTTTCAATCTCTAATGAACTAAGCGCGAATTTGGCTCTTTCACATTAAAAAGCCATTGAAGGGGTTTATGCTCTGTTACGATAGTGAATTTTCTGCCGAATAGTACTGGGCGATATATTTACAAAAATTTACAATTGCACATAACTCACGTTCTATTGTTGTGTAGTTTTGTTCAGCAGGGTTTAGGGTTCTACTAGCATAAGCTATAGGGCCTTGGCTTAAAGTTCCAGAAATGGCTAAGTCAGAAGCATTAGTTGTTAATATAAATTGTTTAGAAAAGTTAGGATATTGTAAAATAGGTGCATTAGTTAAAAGAGTTTTACACTTTTCGAAAGCTTCTATACATTCAGGTGTATGAACAATGTTTTCGTTTTTCTTTAAACACTTTGTTAGAGGTTTAGTAATATGAGTAAAACTTTTCATAAATCTACGATAGTATCCAACTAATCAAGAAAAGATTTAATTTCTTTTGCTGTTTTAGGTATAGGAAATTTTTGTACCGCAATTATTTTATTTGGATTTGGTTTAATACCTTCGGGTGAAATCACATCTCCTAAAAAATTCAACATCTAATTGAATTTTTTTAATTTGATTCTCTTAATCTTGAAAATACTAATTTTAAATTTAAAATGTATTCTTGTAGTGAAGTAGAGAAAATAATATTATCATCTATATAGCCTAAACAAATTTTGCCTTGTATGTATTTTAATACATTGTCCTTTTCTCTTGGAAAGTAGCTGGTGCGCTCTTAAGTCCAAATGGCATTTGAACGTATTTGTAATGTCCGTTTTCTACATTAAAAGCCGTTTTAGGGATAGAATCTTTATGCATTTCTATCTGGTGGAAACCGGATGCAAGATCGAATGTAGAGAAGTAGTTACATTTACCTAATTTGTCCAAAATATCATCGATATTTGGGGGATACCTATCATCAATCGTTTTCTCATTCAATTGTTGGTAGTCGACAACTATGCGCCATTTTTCTGTGCCGCTAGCATCTAATTTTTTTGGAACTATCCACATTGGGCTAGACCAGGGTGGTGCTGAGGGTCTAATTATTCCGTAACATTTTGGTAATTTGTTTTTGTACTTCCGGTTTATGCACAAATAGAAATCGATATGATTTTGTATGTACAGGTACTTCATCAGATGTTTTTATTTCGTGTTTTACCTGGATTGTATAAAAGTTAATTGAGAATTTTCCATATAATAAATATAGTTTAAAAAAAACTAAAAAACACGCTTTTAAAGCACATCAAACTAAAAAGTGAAAAATAATTATTAATATAAACTGAAAATAATAATGAACGAAAAATACTAGTATTATTGTGAAAAAAGCGTGGGGTGCTTTGTGCAATATTTTTCGTATATCGAGCACCCCACGCTTTTTTCACAATAATACTAGTATTTTTTCGTTCATTATTATTTTCAGTTTATATTAATAATTATTTTTCACTTTTTAGTTTGATGTGCTTTAAAAGCGTGTTTTTTAGTTTTTTTTAAACTATATTTATTTTTAACTTTTTAGTTTGATGTGCTATGAAAGCGTGTTTTTTAGTTGTTTTAAACTATATTTATATTGCTTATTGATGCTGATATTATAACATATTACGATCCAACAGATATTTCTGAAAAAAAAAAAAAATTTTATTTCAGCCGTGAGGTTCGAACTCACGCCGGAGGAGTCTGTCGTTTCGCGTCGACTGCCTTAACCCACTCGACCACCGGGCTAATTAACAATTATGGAATCTACTGACATATTAAGCCTTTGCTTTCACGCAGGGATACGTGAGGAAAGGATTGGCGATCCTGAACAGGATAATGATATAAACTTATCAAATTATTGTATTGTTACCGGTTCTTAATAAGTGTACAAAGTTTCAATTAAATCTGTCCGTTTAAAGTGGGTTAAAATCGAGTCCAAAGAGTCGGTTACAAATAAACAAGCAAACAAACAAACAAACAAGCAAACATACAAGTGAAGCTAATAAAAGCGTGTTAAAAAATATCCTTAAATTTATTACATAATTTTAAAATTTCGTGTTGTTCTTCGCTATTTAAATGTATATTTACACGTATAGAATAACTTATGTTAATTTGTCGATTGTATTGTTCATTGTTGGAAATACAGTTAGTCTCAAAGTTATATAGATCAACGTGTTCTTTTTATGGATAACAGATAAGAGAGTTATCTAGTGTTACTGAAACAGTTTTGTTTTTGTAATTATAAATTTCAAAATAAGCTCGTCTATTTTTTGCAAGGGCAGTTATCTCGGGTATATACAATAGGTTGTCTATTGTGCATTCAAGGATAACAATTTCGCCTTAATCTATGTTTACTGGGTAATCTGTTATCAATGTTTCGTATGCTATGATTTCGAATGTAAAAGAGGTTTTATATGGTTGCCGATAATAAAACGGTAATGTGATTTCATCATTTACTAATTGCTGATTTGGAATGTCTATTGATAAATTCAATTTTATTAGGTCTTTAAGTCCTCAAACTCCATCAAAAAATTCATGGAAATTAAATAATAAAAATTCTATTTGATGGTCACTATTAAATCCGGAAGCTCGGTATCTAATTTATCTTTCTCCCTCTTGGTATTTTTAGACTAGAAGGATTATGATATATTAAATCAGGGTAATAATTTTCTACAATAGATGGTTTTAAAGTTGAAGTAAAAGCTCCTGTGTCTACTAATAGTTTAATATTGGGATTCCATATTTGTAACGTAGGGTAAAGAATTTACTACAGCCGATTTCATTTCAATTAGGTCTGATTGTGTGGTACAGGGTCCTGTTGAAACTTTTGTTCATATAAATTTATGTCATCTGGTTGATTGGCAGTATAATCTACATGATCGTAATTAATTGAATAATCAAATGGTGGGTCCGGATAAGCTAAATAATTTTCTTCCTTAATATCTGAATATTGATATTGATTTTGATCATCATGATGGTCTTTGGTATTCGCGAAATTATGTACTTCTCTGTTTGAATTACAATTTGTCCTATTAAAGTTATTGGGTACTCTAGATTGAGTGGACATCGGTTCGGGTGTAAATTGATTTTGATTAGAAAATTGAATAGGTTTTAATACGTTTTGAGGTCTACCAAAAACTTGCTGGTTTGAGAGGACCCTCTGTGGAATTTGTCTGGGTTGAACATTTATTGGTTGTCTAGGGAATACTGGTTTTGTAGACATTTGTCGTTGAAAATTTGGTGTATTACGAGGTTGATTAAAATTTGAGTTGTTGTAAAATTGTGGCATATTACGAGGATGATTAAAATTATTATTATAAAATGGTTTAGGTGGTGGTGGTAAATTTTGTTTATATTGTTGTGGTTGCGAGTATGATGGTCTATAATTTTAATTAGGCACTGATTGATTGGATACTGGTTTTCTTTGTAAAGTTGTAGTTAAATTTTTTGTTTGCTTGAAATTTTCATCATCAATGGTATATGCCATTGCTCTTTCAAGACAATCGGGTTTTTGCAGATCGATTTTGTCTTGTAATCTGTCAGGCAAATTACGTAGATATGTTTTTAATGAAAGTTGAATCATATTGATTTAATATATTAATTTTGTTGCCATAAGCATTTCTGCATCTGAAAGACTGTTAATTTTAAAAGCAACTTTACTACGTGCTAATTGAATTCTCTGTGCAAATTGTATAGGGCGTTCATTTTTGTATGGTTTTAAAGTTAATAAATTTTGTCCTAAACAATCTAAACTTCTGTGATCAGCAAAACTTATTCTCAAAGCAATTTTTGTTTGTTCCCAAGTTCGTAGTTCTAATCTGGAACCAATTAATATTTGAGCTCTTTCGGTTAATTTACCTATAATAACTCTTAGCAGATATTTATTCAGAATTTCGTAGTTAGAGCGATATAGTTCGATACATTGATCACATGCTGATATAAAAATTTCTAAACTATGTTCGTCGCCATTGTAACTACCAATTGTGTTTGCATAGGCTTGTAAGACTGTAAAATATGGTTGGGTTATTTGACCTCCAGTTGTCATTTTTTCTAAATTAGTGTCTGACAAATTTAAAGATTTTTCTAATAGATCGGATAACATATCTTCCATAAACTAATTAAACTGATTTTAATATAAATTTTCTTTTTTGAAAAGAAAAAAACAATAGCAATAAAATATAAATATAAAACTACTAAGAAATAATAGTATATAACTACTTCGACGATTTCAGCGTGAAATAATGTTTAAATATATAATATTTAACTTAAATAAAAATTATACATTTCTAAAAATATAAACTTAAAAGGAAATATATATGGCAAAATTAAGAAAATACGGATAAATATTTAAGTTTTCAAATTCTTAAGCTTCAATTCTTTCTTAAATATGTTCGTGGTTTCTTCGATAAAGGTCGAACGCAAAATTGTTGGGGTTAAATTTGACAATTTGACCTGACTTTCTTAAAATAGATATGAAAGGTTCTACCTTACAAATCCAACAATTTCCAAGGTTTGTCGACGATGGACTTGTTGATCACGATGATCCGGGATCCTTACGGTCTTAGGCGTACCGGAGTTCTACCTTCCTTTCTGCCTCTTCTGACAAGCTACCCAGTTCAGTTGTAAAATGAGCCTACTTAATTCAGCCCAATGTCTCCTCTAGATTCTTCTTTGATAGAGTAATATTGAAAAAGATGCACGATGCACTTGTACACTGGATGAATTAATCAGGAACGAAAGTTCTTTGATTTGTCTAAATTTTAAAAAGATACGTCTGAATTACGAATAATCGTAACTATCTTCAATAGATGGACCGAGTGACAGATCCGACCCAGCTGCGCCAATTAAATATATTTAAACTCGAACTTGGGTCTTAAAAAATGTATTTTATTTTACAATATTACAAGTTCAAAACTAACAAACAAACTAGCAGCAATTTGTCTAGTAAAAGCAAAGGAATGATAGTAACTGGCTAGATTTACAATTTCAATGGTATATATAGTATAAATTTTATGAGTACAGTAAGTGCTGATATAAACAATATGCATTCATTACAATAATATTACTCGTGTCCAACATTCCCTCCATGTTTAGGCTATTATCGCGCTAGGTCCATATTTTTCGCAACGTACTCGTGTGCATTTTATTCGACTTTCTTTATTTAGAGCAGTATCAACTTGAAGGTATAGTTTATTACAAATAAAAAAATTGTCTTTTTTGACGGCGGTACCGGGATCAAAGAGGCTGACGTTTTTTATATTGCAAATAAGTTTGAAATAAACTGTAAATAATAATATCTTATCAAATAGTAGATTACATGTATATTGAACATTTGTTTTATTTATATATCTTAATATCTATATTATCTTTTCTCCATGATTAGTGTTTAAAGTAGGAAATATTGTACAGGGTGATCATTTAAAGTTCCCCATTCGATTTCTACACACAAGTTGAAGCAGATTTGCGCACTATACATGAGAATAATAGTGTAATATCAGTAGAATACTATTGAACAATAATTACAAGATAATGATTTATGCTTAATAGAATCGTTTGTCATAGTGGATAAGTAAATATGGCTTTACAAAATTGAAAAATTAGCCCTGGTGTTCTAGCTGCTGCGAAATTTAATGGAGTTTTAAAGAATAATATCGATTTTGTGCAACTATGCCACATTAAGCAGTGCCTAAGTGACGGAAATTATGAAAAGACCTTCAGCAATATTTTGCGTATCCGACTATAACATCTCTGGATGTAGAAAGTTCATTTTCAAAATACAGTGCGGCATTCACAAAGCGAAGGCGTTTAAACAAGAGTACTATAGAAGCTATGTTAATGATGCAGGTGTTTGCTCGGGTCTATACTGAACCACTGATTTGGACGAAATAAAATGTAAGTGCAGTTAATTATTTCTAACTCATCTACTTATTTTACACCTTTAAGGTTACGAGACTGGAATTAATCCCATTGCGTCAACTCTATTAATAACTTCCGTCAATCTTCTGGGCATAGAACACACTAGTTTACACGTAAACTCCGGAGTAATTTTGTTCCATTCTTCCTTTAGCTTTTTTGGGAGGTCTTGCTTAACCGTTATGGCGTGGTCTCTTAAGTGCCTTTTCATCTCTATCCAGACGTGTTCTTAGTTAGGTGGTTGAGGTTTCTGTGACGGCGTATTAAGCAGATAAGGAACGATGTAAATCAGCCATTGTCGTATGACATTTGCAGTATATTTGGGGTTGTTATTGGAAGTAGAAATTAGACACCTAAACTCAATTTTTCAGTACTTTTTTGTGCATTATTTGTAAAATGTTCAGGCAAATGTACTTGTTCATTACGTTCAATAAATATAAGCTTGTCTACGTCGATGCCTCAATACAGCCCCTGACCGTAACTACTCCGCCACTGTGTCTTACCGTATTCTGCAAACTGAAAGGCCCTAACTATGCGTTCACCTTTCGCCACACTAGTTAATGACTATCAGATTGAAAGATATTAAATTTGCTTTCATTGGACCATAAAACTTTGTTCCCAAATTTCACATTTTTGGTCAAATGTTTCCGCAAATTCCGATCTCTTTTGTTGGTTAACCTTAGATATCAGATGATTTTGTCTTGCTACACGACAATGGTACTATTAATGGCACGTCGAACCGTTCTGAACTTAGTTTTGTTTCATATGCAAGTGATAACTGTTGTGTAACTTCGGGTGATGAAATTTTTGGATTTTGCTTTACCATCTGAATAATGCTACGTTTAACTCATAATGAAAGTTTTTCTGATCTTCCACTTGTTGGGTGACTGTATAATTTGAATAATGGCGCCAAATTGGCGAATAGTCTGCCGCCTTCTATTTACAATTTTCACTATTTTCTGTGTGATTTATTTTGCTTGTGCTAAAGTAAAATAAGTTTTCGTTTGTAAACGGTAAGGTCTTATCTTCGCGATATCATTTTTACATATATGACACCTATAATTTGAATATCGTTAGATACGCGTCAGTACGGGTGTACTACTTCTTTCTATTTAGGTTATACACCATCGTATATTGCCGCTAACAATTGAATAGTAGATCTCTGCATCAGGGATCTACAATTTCAAGTGTATTCAATTTTTTGACCAAGAATTTTACTAATTCCTTAATAGACAACCAACTTCGCTGGCAGCTGTTTGAAGATATAGAAGTTAGTTACCAATTGGTAACTGACTAATCTAATTAGATATGCAAATTTTTACGCAGTTCCCATGTACAATGGTTTCATTAGGATAGTCATTCTTATCTCGTATTTTTGACTATATTTTAAATAGCATGTTATATTCAAACTTTTGTTCATCACGTATCTATTTACCTGCTCCGTTGCAATGTACAGATTTTCAAATCTAGTTAAATGTTTTTGTATTTTGTGTATTTTTTTTTTAATCGGATAAAGGGTACATTTTTTGCCTTTATAATCCTCTTGCTGTGCTGAAGTAATAGTAATAATTTATTCTGAGTAATGAGAAAATGGAAGTGTAACTAACTTAGTCTAACAACTAAAGTTGTAAATGTTCATAATACCTACCTCTAATCGCGGTCTTCTCAACAGCCAGCCTATATGTCTTAGGTCAGGGATGGCTCTAGAAGCCTCATGAAGGGCGGCAGTGGTTAGGACGGCTAATGCTGAATGAAGTGTGTTAAACCAAGCTGCAGCTTCAGCTGGATCCGCAGCTCGTAGCACACAACTATGAACTGCATCAGGTGAATGAAGCTCCAGTGTCCGACCCTCTGGAAAGAACGTATTTTAATTAATATACTGTTGAAATTATGTTTAAATCTAATGATTTACAATTGTTCTGAAATGTCAATACTCCATAATAACACTGGCCGACACAATTTATCTAACATAGTTCACACTACTGTTTTTATATTATTAATACCTCCTTATTAACTGAAAAAATATCCAACAAGTCCTAATACGTACCATTTTCGTGGGAACACAATAGACCCTATTATATTGCAAAGTAATAAATTTCATGACCGGTCGGCAATTTTAGAAGAGCAAGTTAAAGTAAGGTGCGACATTTTCAGTATCAGTCTTGTTTTAACCTTCTAGGTGCCCAATTGTGTCTGTTAGAAAATGTTTTCATTTGTCTACATAACTCTGTTACGACAAAAATATCCAGTTAAACGAGCCGAAGTTGCAAAACCTCACCTGACAAGTTTTGTTACATTTGTGGAGAATTCCTTGTGAAGTCACAAGCGAGGCTATTGTCTGAAAATACGAAAAAGGCGTATTTTCTATATTTTGGAGTTTTAGTCGGAGATCAAGACAAGAAATGGGCTCCCCACGTTTGTTGTGTAAGTTAAAGTGTGTCACTAGTACAGTGGATGAGAGAGAAAAAAAAGCATGTCTTCATTGATATGACAACAACACACCAATCATTTCGATGATTGCTATTTTTGTATAACAAGCACTGAGAAAAAGAATAACAAAAAATCAAATATTCGAATTTGCCTAGGCCTGTTCCTCACAATGCATCAGACTTACTAGTGCCAACTGCGCCTTTAGTGCGCCTTTAGATTGGCAAAATATTGTAACGACACTTCAGACAGCCCAGACCAGGGTGCCGACTCTTTGTGTATTCCAGAAAGTTTAGTGACCCTCATTTAATTGTTCAAAATGAATTGAATGATTTGGCACGTGACTTGGGGCTGTCAAAACAACAAGCAGAACTTCTTGGTTCCCGACATAAAGAGTGGAACTTACTGGCTAAAGAAACAAAGATTACGACTTTTAGTAAAAGAAATGCATTTTATAATATGAAAAATTCACAATGCGCGTATATTGATATTGATGATTAAACACAGGTACTTAATATCGAGCATTCCACTTCTCAGTGGTGTTTATTCATAGATTCCTCCAAATACAGTTTTCGTGACAAAAATTATGAACATTTTTATTTTTTTAAAGCTGTATTACTACATAATGGAAATTTAAAACCATCTATGCCAATTTCCCAGTCAGTAACAATGAAAAAGAATTATGATAGAATGAGCACCATTTTAAATAAAATTAATTACAACAAATACAAACGGCAAATATGTGGGGATTTAAAAGTAATAGCCATTTTGGTAGGGATTCAAGGAGGCTTTACAAAATATTGCTGTTTCTTTGTTTGTGACACAGTCGAACATTATGTGAAAAGAATTTGGCTGGAAAGGAAAGAATTTGAACCAGGAACTAGTAATGTTAAATATGTGCCCTTTGCAGACCCTAAAAAATGTTCTCTTGTAAACTTGGGTTAATGAAAAATTTTGTGAAAGCCATGAATAAAGAGGGTGAAAGATTTAAATACTTAAGAGGACTTTTTCCCCAATTAAGTGACGCCAAACTTAAAGAAGGCATTTTTATTGGTACTCAAATTAAAAAATTGCTTGACGATGCAGATTTTAAAGGAGCACTCAACAGACAAGAACTCAGAGCTTGAAAATCATTTGTAAGCGTAGTCAGGGGATTTTTAGGGAACAAGAAGAACAAGAATTACAAGCAACTAATAAACTTTTAGATTCGTATCAAACGCTTGGTTGCCGTATGTCTTTAAAAATGCACTTTTTGCATTTTCATTTAAAAATTTTTCCTGAAAATTTGGGTGCGGTAAGCGACGAGCAAGAAGAATGATTTTATCAATGGAAATTCGTTATCAAGGATGATGGGATCCAGCCATGATGGGTGATTACTGTTGGTTCTTAAAGCAAGACGATTTGACCCCCCATAAAAGAAAAAATTAAGGGAGCATATGTTTTTCAAAAATTATTTTCTATCTTTGTAGATATATCTATGTAAGCCTAATATATGTCATATAAATCATTGACATATAGAAATAAATAGATTAGTAAAATTAACAATAATGTTATTCCTGCCCATAATGTTTTATTAATGTAACAAGAAAACATTATGTGTTACGACTTTCTGCTTATCATTTCTGTAATCAGAACGCTTTATTCCAGTGGGATATGCTATTTAGGTACATGTTACAAAAAACATATTTTTTTTCTGTCCGCAAGGGAATCGTTTATAATTAAGTAAATCGTACATTCCAGGTCCGTACATATTGTATCGTACATAGGTATATGGTGAAAAATATATGTTTTTTGCAGAAGTACAATTTTAACCCTTTCACAGCGGCGCTCGATTTCACTATACGGGTTGTCAGAACGGCTGCGGTAACCGCTTGCGGCAATATCCGCTTCTCACAGTTAATCTCCAAAACGCTGCTGGTTATTTTTATTTTTTTTTAAGTTAGCTTAAGAATAAGATTGTATTAACCAGAATAAATAAAAGCAGTTTATATGAAGTGAAAACTTTATTTTATATAAAAAATTGTTACTACTAAAAATAAAGTATTTTTGGTTTAGTGAAACATCTATATCAACAAGTTGACAAGAATATTGTTAATATTCTGAATATTTTCAATATTTTCGAACTAAAGCCATCATTAGATTCATCATTCTCATAATTAGTTAATTTCCTCAGAATCTTCTTCATCATTATTTATTAAGATGTTATCTAATTCGTTCTCAGATAATTTCTGTTTCTGAGTGTTAACCTTTAGGCATTTTCAGTAAAAAAAACTTACAAAACCGTATGCAACACGCATTAGTTTTTTTCCTAAACAGTTGATTGGGTGACGTAAAGAAAACGAAATCTTGACTGCAACCTTACAAACAAATATCTGAATGACTTGTTACATGTATTATACATATATACGGTCGACTCCCACAGTTGAACCCTAAACAATTCTTGTGGATATATCCGCTTCCTGCCAGTTAATTTTTCAGTTTTCAGAAGACTCTGCTGAACGTGTGAAAAATAAAGTTGAAAGAGATTTACAAAAGAATCCCGGGTTTCGTATACTCTGTGATATTATAGACCACCTTGGAATTAAAGATATAGACTTTTCCCAACCCAATATAAACTCTCTTTGAAAAACTTCATATATGCTATTTATGACATGCTAAATACAGTACTATCATTAAAATATAATGTATTATTTTGAAAATGAAAAAATTCTGTATACTTTTACCTATCGTAATATTTATGAATTCTATGAATGTTATGTGCCAAATACTACCTACATTACATTTTTTCTGTCCTTAGAATCCATGATAAACTTTAACAGATAAAGTCTGTAGGTCAAAATTTGGAAAAGAAAAATATTTTCACCGAACAGTATCACGAGAGTTTCACGAGATGGATTCTCCTCCCTTGAAAATGTTAGTTTAATAGCTTTAATAACATGGATAATATAATCAAATCTAAAAGATTATAAACCGTCTTGAACATATTTATAATTAAAAAAAGCGAGCCATGGGGTATTTGAAATTGTTGGAAAAGAATTTAAACGCTCTCATCATAAGTCTACGTCCGCTACCAAGAGGGCTGTTGAAACAATTTTCTTACAAATATTTATATTATTATTATCTTAAATTCTACAAAAAATGTTTTTTCAAACTTAATGTTTTTTAAGTTATAAAAATAAAAAACCGCTGCCAATTACTTGGGGATCAGAACTTCCTCACCGTAGTAAAACTCGACGTGTGGTGGTGGAGTTTATAATAAAAGTAATTTTTGACGTTTCAAAAAAAGTCACATTTTGACATTTCAAGAAAGTCACTTTGATGTTTCAAAAAAGTCATATTTTTTGATGTTTCAAAAGTTCCATTTTGACGTTTCAAAAAAGTCACATTGGTGGAATGTCACTAATATTTTTTTTAGACATTGGGACCGATTTTGCTCATTAACGAACTCAACGTCTTCCTTGACCTCTAGAATGTGTGTACCAAATTTGAAAGCTTTATCTAAGAAACTGTAGCTGCTATCGTGAATCACACAGACACACACAGACAGAAAATTTTTTCTGTCTGAAATTTTGTGTATCGTCATAATTCGTCGAGATCGTCCAGAAATGCAATAAAAATTTTCAACATTTTTTAATACGAATTCATAACCCTCACTTTGAGGTGTGAGGAAGTAATTATAATGTATTTTTGGTAGGACAGATGGTTTTGAAGTCTCCAGAAGATGCGTATAGGGTGATTAATTTAAGTAGCTTACTCGATTTCTCGATAAAAAAAAAATTAAAATGGAAACAAGAACAATTGAATTTGATGTTCAATTGTTCTAAAGCAAATATAGTCGAAAAAAATCAGTTTCGGTTTTAATTGTTTAGAAGTGTAAAATTCAATTCAATTCTCAACAATTTTATTTATATCCTCCTAAAAGAAAACATTTTAGATTGTATAATTTTAATAAGAACGAGAAAATCAACGACGTATGCGAAAGCATACGCCGATGATACAAAAAGTTTAAAACAATGCAGAAAAATAAAATATATAAAGTGTAAAAGGTTGTCTATAAAAATTTAGAATTTGGATGATGCTACGACGAGCCAAACTGCTGCAGTAAAATGCTCGCCTCTAAATAATACTGAATTGAGGAGCGGGAATGTTCAACTCCTCTTATTTTTGGGTACCTATTTGATAATTTCATGTATACGTGCGTCCATAAAGTAACGCATAAATTCATTATGAGGTAAATAAACAATATTATTGGTTCACCCTACTTTTGATCACTCCGGGTGAATCGAAGTGACCGTCTAAATATGTGTATCGTGACTCCAGGCAAGTGAATTAGCCGATATCGAAACAAACCACAAATCATTACTTGTGCTTGAAATGTTGAAAGACTAAATCTTTCACTATGATATGTCAAAAAAAAATATTTTAACAACGCATTCACCTTGGATGATTAATCCAGGATGATCATCCAAAGTGAACCATCTAAATGTGCCTTTAGGCTACTAAATTGATGATTCCAATTTTTTTCTAATTAACGAGGGGGTCAATGCAATCGAATTTGTAATGGAATTAATTTTTTAGAATTGTATGTATGTCTCAAAAAATACTATTTGACACGTAGTAAACACTTTAAAAGAGTTATGTTCAAAGCCAGGAGAGGATCTATATTTCATAATTAAAGAAGTAATTCTCTTTATTGCAAGAAAAATTACTAAAACGGCTCGAAACTTCCCAACAGCCGGTTTTGTTTTTTTATTTGTGACAGCAAATAAATTTCAATGAAAGTAGCTTTTATTAAATAAGATTATTCCTCGTTATTTTTCATTTTAAGATGACTATTTAGGAAGGAAAACATTTCACACACAAAATGGTGCAAAATATTTTAGTGGAGTCGTATATTAAAATATTTTGTTTCTTTAAATAAACGGAGAATACATTTATTACCGAAATAGATCATCGTAAATGTCCGGATAAAATATTTTTTTCACAAATATTAAGATAAACCTAATCATAACTAATCTTCGGGAGCTGTCAACACTGAAAAAGTATATCAATAACAGTTACTATAGATCTTCCCCATTAACATCATAAATAGCAACTGGTGTGGAGGGAGTTGCCGAGAGTTTTTCATTAAGCAAAATTTATTAAGAAAATATCATCACAAAATAAAAAATTCAAAAAATTAATGGGCACTACGTCAAAGGAATATATTCCTCAAAAAGTTATCATCATTGTAGAAAATTAATGTTCGCAATAGTTTGATAAAGTGGAGCTTAATCTTCTTAACAAGAGATTAAATTTTGCTTTATCTGCATTTGAGGGCGAATATTGTGTCCTTATGAAAAACTTTCTACCAAAATTGAGTCATAAATATACTCAAATTATGTAACAACAGTATTACTCCAGATCTTAAAAATTAGTTACATGTATCTAATCCAACCGTACCCAAATTGTATTCCTTGTCAAAGATATATAACCTTATAATATTTTGCGTTTTATTATTTCGGCAATAATTAACCCTTTCGGTCACTAATTCCAGTGATCTCATTGATAAAGTCAGTAATATCCAGTTGCAAGAGGGTGAAATTTGTATCTCCTTTCATGTTTGTTCATTATTTCCGATTGTACCAATCCCACATTTATTAAAAAGATAACCACGTATAAATGAAAACATTCATGCAGATTTTTAATAAATATGAGTCCTATTTATTTAGAACTTATATTAACTCCTTTTTAATACAAACTTAACATTATTACTTTATATTGATGCTAATCGAGAAGAATTCGGAGGAATCTTAATGCAAATGACCGAAAGTGGGGAAAACATGTTACATTCTTCAGCAAGAAGGCATCGAAAGATGAAGGAAAATGTCATTCTTTTGAACTGAAACGTTTGGCGATGCTAAAAACACTAGAGCGTTTTCGACATTATCTATTGGGGGCTCAGTTTATCGTAGTAACTGTAACGTAACGCAGCCAAAAAATGCAATGTCCAAATAAGCAATTATTCCAAAAATTGGTATCTTTACAAGAGTATAATTTTAACGTTCACAACAAATTAGGTAAACAAAAGCAACATGTAGACGCATTAAGCAGAAGCACAAAAGAGACTAATTAAGAACACGATGAAGTTATATGAATAATAATTGAAGAAGATTGGTTGAAGAAAGACCAAGATGATAAGAAAATAAAGGTCATATAGAAAACAATCGGGGTATATTTAACGACTACGATTTACGATGAAATAGAGTATTTAAATTGACAGAAAGGTATAAGATGGGCTATTCCAAAAATATAGATGACAGGTGGTCAAATTGAGTTTTCACAACAATATTAAATTGGCAATATGCAATTTTTCAATTATATCTTATATTATATTATATTCTCTGACAAAATATTTTCCGTATTGCAAAATTTGCTTTACAAAAAAAGCAATTTTTTTTTAATTTTAAATCTTAATATATTTTCCACCTGATTCTGAAAAGAAATGTTTTGCAAATATTTTACAAATTGTCTAAAAAATAATCTGCTGAGGAACACAATTTTTGCAACTTCTTTTCGTAAATTACAATGGCTATTTTTTTGCTGCAAAACTTCATTTAGTTTTGATAGTTACTTATGCCTTAAAGTATCTCATGCTCCAATACTAAGATATGACATAACTTAAATTTCTCGAGCCGCCATTGTGTACATATATTTTTTTGTACAGTCCATCTGAAAGTGCGATTCTATTAGAGTAGTCATTAGTATCTATTATTATCGCTGTATTTCGCATATTTTCATACAATTTGGTGTTGTTCTTGTTTGTTGTCTATTTATTTTTAAATTCACTTCAGGAATTAATCAAAAATAACATGTAATTTGTGTTACATTTTAATCCTTACAATTCTAAAACGTGTGCTAAATGCCATAAAACTAATCTAGTTTATGTGTTAAAAACAATCATGATTGTTCAGCTCCAAAGAGAACAACAAACACCTACATTTTTATTAACTGTGCTAAATTATTCGTTATAAGGGCTAAAACATAAAAATTAACTTTTGTCATTAAAGTGAAAATCAAAAATTAATAGAATTTCCTATTAGTCTTTAAATTGCCTCTGTTGAAATATAAATAGAGAAATAAAGAAAACACTAAATAATGTTATAATTTATGATATGAGAAAGTTTGATATTTTCCGCTGTATGTGAGAAATTTCGTAGTTTGTTGTTGTTTAAATATTAAATTATGTAAAGGGGATAGGATGCGACAAATGACATTGTTTATAAATAATATATGGTAGCTGAAAGGTTAGTTAACTTGCTAACTAGTATTCAACTTTGTTTCAAACTTTGGGTTTTGGTTAAAATACTATTGTCAGTTAGAGCAAATTAGTTTACATATGACAAAAGAGCAATTAGTAAAAATTCCTTTTTACATTTCTTCTACATTTACAATTAAGTACATTAATAAGGAGTTACCGTATCAATTTACGCTAACAATACGGTAACACTATAAAATTTATAAACTTATTGGCTAAATTAGACAGATCTGATCAATCGAATAAAGACATTTAACAATGAGTTACCGTATCGTTACTGTAATTTTATGCGGTAACTTCCTAATCGGTACTGATAAATACCATATGAACAAAGTTCGCGAAATGTGGTAGCAGCCTTATATCTCCAAAAATATTGGTTTTAAGAAAAATTATTAAAATAAATAATAAAAATTAATAATAATAAAACAAACAACGTTTAAATAAATTTGGTAATTGCTAGAATTGATGTGATGACACATATGTTATTTGTGACAGTGTATTTCATCAACTATTGAAGTTATGCAAAACATTAAGTAATCATAATGGTGGTATTTCTTGAATGACTACATACTTCGTTGATGTTTAAAACTTTTATGTTGCTAAACGTTCCATAACTTTAAGCCGTCGTCAAATGTGATATAGCTACGAAACGTTTAACAACATAAAACTTTAGAGTGGAATGAAAAATAATATTAACTGAAAATTTTTTTGTTAATTATTATTTACTAACTTTTACAAATCTTATCACAGATAAGTATAACATATATCTTTTTAAACAATTATTTTCCAGGCTATTTGCCAAAACGCTGAAACTTGGATTACAAAAAAGATAATATGCACATTGTAAAGGAAGCGAATTTGTTACAGGCTGTATATACCAAATAACTGAGTACCTTTATTAATCGTTTTGTATTTAAGTACCGATCCCTATAAAAAGCGTAAAATAATATTATAAGTACAGCGAACAAATCCAAATTGATTACCTTTCAAACCAATACAATTTGGTATACACAGATATAAAGTACACTAATCGATTCAGATTTATAGGTAGGAGTTATCAATGTTTAAAATTTTAATGGTGGTCCACTTCAAATTTTGAGTAGTTTTGTTAGGTCAGGGGAACTTTGCGTGCACGCCCTCAAAAATCGTTGCTGTTAGTAAAAACAATATATTGTACCACCTTCGTCTATAATGGTAATTCTAGGCATGGTATCTTAAAGCCGTATGCTTGCAGAACTAAGATGTAAGTGATGTCATCAAACACATATAACTTCAAAGTAACGTTTTCAGATGCACATATGACAGGCACGCAAAGAATTATTGTTGATACAACTGTAGAAACTTTTATGCAGTATCCGTTTCTAATTCCTTTAGCATGTATATCAACAATGAAGTGATAATTTAGTGATGAAAAAACTCTCTCTATAGTCTTTATTTTGAAACGACTCTAACCAAAATAAGGAGTCCACTACTTACCTAGCCCTGTATTGAACTTTCTATCTATTCATTATTTTTTCTTCTATTTCCATCTTACTCGTTTAGTTGTGGTGATGTGAACAATATAAATATTTTAAATTAAAAATAACCATTTTAGATTATTTTGATTGAAATTTTTGAGTGCAGTTTATATGAATTTTAATAGAAATACAGTTGTTGCTTGAAGTAAAACTGTGGTATCTAATTAAATTTGTTTATTTTACAATTAGTTAACGTTTTACTAGATTCATATTACTGTATTTAATAAAGAAATAACAGTAACCTCACCTTTATGATACTTCTAAAACAATTTTCGTTTGCTCCAGATATAGGTATGTAAAAGATGAACCTAGGTAACTACGGATTATATTCGAAAATTTAAAACATTCCTTCCTTACTTTATATTGCTAAACCGTATTTCCTTATATCATGGTAAGTAGAAAACATATTTTTAATATAAAGTGAAATTAGAGCGCAACATAGCATATTATTTAAAAACATTATCCATGTTGGAATGTGGAATTAATCTCCAGGGATATAGAGTTCGCCAATGAATGCAAATATGCATTAAAAGCTGGCGAACCAATTAGTAAATGTGTTTGGTCACAGGTTTACAAAGAATTAATTGTTTTTAATAATGGTAGTTTCCATATATGAAGTGTTATTATATAAATTACTAACCATGGGCGCCGTTTGGGGATATTGTAAGGGCCATGGCCCTGGTCTTCAAGAATTTCAAAAGCAAAATATATACAAGGAAAATTAAAAAAGTATACGTAGCAAAAATAAAAGTAGTTCAAAAACCATAAAAAATTAAGAACTACAACTGAACTCACTTAACTCACTTTAATATTCTAAAAGGCATAATATCGAGCTTGCACGATTTTCGAGTTGACGAGGAAATAGATATCGTAGTCATGGGACTCCATATGAATCCGCGATTAATCAACAAATAATTGCTTTCGTGCCGTTGCAAGCGTTGACTTTCAACGTTTCACTAACGATGCTTCTGTATGTTCCATATTATGTATCATTAATCACTATACATACCAAAAATGGAAATGGAATTTTTTAGACAACTATTAAAATCAAAAAATGGAAATTAGAACGTATTTTAAGAAAAATGACAATAATCATGATGAACGTGAACAAAGTCAAAATAATATAAAGGGTGTAAAACTTAAGAGTATGTTAAATGCGTCTATAAAAAAAACAAAATATTATATTTAGTCTTAAATTAAACGTGTGAGCTTTATAATAAATTTTAAGTTTTAAAAATGATGTCACATAAATGGCCTCCACCATTGCGATTGGAAGTAAGTGCCAAAATTGGTTCCCTCTTTGTGAAATCAACCGACCAGGAAACATTTGCGTCAGAATATTTATGATTAGGTTTGACGAATGCGGTTTAGCACTACCCTGTTGAACCCATAAAATATCCACTGTAAGACTAATTAATTAAAGGCATTCATCACAAAGGTTTCAATCATCACAACATAGTATTCTGTATAACATACTTACCGTATATTCGCTACCATCTTCAAAAAAATATGGTCCAATGCTGAACAAAATCCGCGCCAAACAGTGGCTTACAAGGAATGCAGTGGTCGTTGCCGAATAATTTGAGGGTTATTTGGTGCTCTATACCATTCATTTTGATTGTTTATATGTATTATTCAATAAAAAATGCGTTCCTCACTCATGATTATAAACTGTTGATAAAATTAGGTCCCTTATTCAAAATTTAATTGTAAAAGTCCATCCGTAGACCGTAATCATTTTAATAAAAATTATATACTTTTTGCCACTTGTGTGCTTGGAACTGCAGGCCCTTTTTTTAAAATCTTATCAACACTAGTGTGAGAAAATCCCATTTGCTGAGACAACCTTCGCATAGTGGGGCCAACTACATCAAAAGTTGGAATAAATTCAAGGCCTCGTTGTATTTTCCATGGAAATGGCGGTTTTTGAAGTCACTGATGCTGAATCTGATGTCAAAAATACAAAATTCAAAATGGCAATCCCAATATGACGCGCAGTGTGACCTAATATACAGTATATCTCAAAACGGATGTTATAAAATACGGGTGAGACCCACATAAAGGATGCATACTGTGGACACGTGTTTTGGACTTGTTGGTTCTCATCAGCACGGTGTGGCTAAGTAAAAAAAATGGGTACAAGTGATTAGTGATTATAATCGTATTAACAGCACTTTCAAAAACTGTATTTGCTAAAAAAATATTTTAACGCTTGCTCGCAAAAATTCTAGAATAGGTATATATGTATAATTTATACGTTTCCAGCTTTGCCTCAGATTACGAGTATGTTTGTGGTTTACAATCTTGATTTTTGTTCTTCCAGAGGTAGACTGGAATCTAATAATTTATTTACATTTCCAAATAATTGTGGTTCAAAGTTGTGTATCAAATAATATTATCGTTATTACATTTATAATTAGAGTTGGCAGCAATGTGCTGCGGGATATAGACGTACGCATCATAATAAACTTAATAAAAGAAATTAACTAGTAACAAAAGCAATAAACTGTTACAATTTATAACAATGTATGCTCAACTTACCCTCTTAACTAACTTGGTTATCACAAACTGGAGAAAATCTGTAAAAACTTTGCAACATTAGGTATGTTTCTATGGTTGTCTCCATGAGTAATCTCCGCTGTGATGAAAAAATATGATTAATTTTGAGAATGACCGTTCGACATCTATTGATGTAATACAGGCATACTTAAAATAGTCTTTGAACGAACTTAACGCATCTGGGGTTGCACCATCAGTACCACCACAAATTTGTCTTAATCTGGTAAAACCGGTGTCTTTCTTTAACACACGTGTGAATTTTTTTCTAACGGGCTCATTTTCTGCGTCACCTATTGAGTGTAGCAGTCGATTTACTTCGTCCACTATTTGCAGTGCCTCCAATAACGACAACACACTGTTTTGTAAGTTTTGTATGGCGTCATGTAGTCTTTTATAGTCCTTGTGAATAGTTTTTAAAGCTGTTTCAACGGAAATATCTTCGAATTTTGTCTGACTCTCCTTAATAGCTGCAGCCTCGTCATGATTGAATTGTAGTATCGCAGTTTTTATTTGTTGTAAATATTCAGCATAATAAAAAGCTGCCTTCAACCATCTTCCTCAACGTGTAAGAATCGACTGTGTGGTTCGGGAATACAGGGACGCTTGCTGTGAAATGCGCAAAAACGTTTAGGAGATTTAAGAAACACTTTTTTTGTACTTGCTATTAATGCATCTACCTCTGGAAAACCTAGTTTCTGCCACAAGATGTAAAGCACGCACTTTACACGTAACGTGTACCAACCTACAACCGTGTTCTTGAAGATAATGGCATACCAAGCGCATTATCGTGGCACCATCGGTCACAAACATCAACACTTGACTTGTTGACAGATCAATTTTTTTTAACGTCTCCAGCACCAACCCCGTAATTGTTTTGCCAGTACACTCAGTTAGTCTTCTAAATCCGGGAATTCACTGATAAAGTTATTCACTTTGTCAGCGTATGGTCGTTCTTTACCCTTGCGCACGTCTAACATATTTTATTATTAAATTAATATCAACAATAAGATACAACAAATAAAATTATCAACAATATAACAACATAAAATACAACGGAGAGGTATAAATTAACGTGTAAACACTACGACACCCAACAATGGACTAGTCTCGCGAATCGCTTCGATTTGTCAGCCAGTCGGTCATTGCCTCACCAGATATCTATCTACCTGCTGTTGCACCACTGAGCAGCCGCACAACTTGCCAACTTGATTTATAATTATTTAAGATGTATTTTAAGTATTAAGATTCGAGATATTTACAGTTTGCTTATTCGATTAGTATTTTCGATTGCGTTTTAATGAATCTTAGAAACATAGAAACAAGATTCATTAAAACGCAATCGATTTTTAGAAAAAAAGGTATTTAAAAAACAAAATCTCATGACATAATATATTGCCTGAATTAATGTAACAAATGGCACTTCATTTAATCACTAGAATGTGTAGGGGTCAAAATCGAAATTATTATCATTTTCTGCCTAATGAAGACGGCCCTCATCATCCTGGTTAGATTATTAATGTATATAGCTCGTGATAAATGTCAAGATGTACTAAATGTCAAGATGAAAAACAGGTCTACTTTTAACGAAAATAATTTGTTTTCTAGAAAGGAACTAATATATAGGATGTTTCAAATCCGAGGCTTACGAAGGTTTCTTGTTTATCTTAGAGTGTACTGTTTAAATAATAAGAATCTTTTTACTTTTAATTTTTATTATTTCCATTTAAACAATTGCAAATCGAAAAATTTTTTATGTGATTCTAGGTATAAATTCTTCGGAATACATAAAAATGACACACATTTTCTATGGGTACATCTTTATTTTTGTTAAAATAGGGTTTCAAATACGCTACGAGTTATTGTTATTAAGAATAATGTTTTAAATGATGACTAATAATAATAATTAGTTTCATGTCTTCTGATAGCACTTTTTATGGCTATTCCAATCACATTTTTGAGGTTCGATTATCCCGTGCAGTGGGTGATTAATTATTGAGATACCAAATATAATATAATTTTTAATAAGTAAAATACAAGTTCAATGACATCAGAATATTATAATAATTGTAAAATATCAAAGATTAACTTCAGAAAAATATTTCTCACATACAATATGTATAGTGGTATTTTCAGTCTGAAAGGAAGAAATGATATACTGGTCCCCATTCAGTCAGGTTTCAGAGAACTTTACAGTCCAACTTTAACAAAGTCTTTGACCCACTAGATCACACTGTTTTAATAAAGAAACTAAAATATTTTGGACTTGGTAAGTGTGATTATATTTTTCTTGATGATTTGTATCATACAGAGAGAAGTAACTGAGCTTTATTTGCGATTGCCCACTAGTAAAATAATTGTATCAAATAAACGGACATCCTTCTTGAGGCCATCGCATATACCATTCGCAGACCGGTTTTGGTTATTGCCTTCGTCAGTGCGAAGTAGGTATACGCAGCGTCAACAAGGAATGGTATACGCGACGGCCTCAGGAAGGACTTACTTTTATTTAGTAAACATCTTTTACTAGTCGGCAATCGCAATTAAACCTTAATCGCTTCTCTTTTTATGATAAGAATTTATAAATCATCAAGAACTGTGTGTGGCAACTTAACTTAATCTTTAATTAAATAAAATAAAGATTACGATCTCCGATCAAAGAACCCCTAGATATACAGGGTGTCCCACTTAAAACTCCCGCGGCCATTTTCTCTAAAACTGAAAGAGATATATGAATTTTGTAAAAGGCAACCACTAGAATATATAAATGACTTCGGCTTTGGGTAAAAACGGTCTCTCTCCATGTTGGGGTATAGATAGCGTTGCTATACAAAGAAACTATTCGATCCCAGTAACCTTGAAAAGAGGCGCACGTGACAGGATATTAAATTCTAAGCAACTTTTACGATGCAAACAGTTTTCGAAAAATCACTAGTTTTCGAGATATTTGAACTTAAATTTTATTTTTTTAAGTAACAAAAATTGCCTTAACTATTTTAAAATAAATTTTAGATGATAGGTCCTTTAGAATGTTTTTTATAGTAAATCAAACTGATATAAATAGTAATGAAACAAATTCAATTCAACTTCTGGTTTGACCGGAAATTACATTATTGTTCACTTTTGAATCAGACACTCTGTACATTTTAATGACAATTGAAAGGAAACATCATTGAACCTGTTTTTACACGTAACAATTTGTCTATAATTGTTATGAATAAAGTTAATAAAACAATTAATAGATGATTTATTTTTACATTATTTCTTTTAACTAAAACAAATGTGGTGTAACTGCTGTTTGGAAACAAAGATTTTGACATTTCGATTCAATATGGTAATAATTTATGGAGAATGTCGTAAAAATTCAGCTGAGGCTACACATACTTACGGAATACGTTTTCCAGAAAAAACCCAAACCAACTCAAGACTTTTGTAAGTTTAAGTGAAAACTTGAATAATTATGACAGTTTTAAGAAGCCGAAACGTACCCGAAGGAAAAATGTAAGAACTGAGGAAAACACGGCATTGGTACTACAAACGGTCAATAATAATCTCCGTACTTCCTTACGGCAGTTAGAGACACAAACTAATATATCTAGAAATTGTTGCCAGAGAATACTAAGAGAAAATAAATATTTCCCTTACAAAGCACATCTAGTTCACCATTTAAAACCAGGTGATTAGCAACGTAGAATGGATTTTTTTAGCAAAATTCTCTATTATGATGGAGGTCCATAATAATGGTGTAGTATCCAAACAAAATTGCCGATACTGGGCAGAGGAAAATCCTCGATGGATAAGGCAGACAAAAAAATCAAACCATCTTTGGAGCAAATGTTTGGTGTGGAATCGTCAAAGGGTACAGAATAGGTCCACATCTTTTTAATGACACAGTAAATGGTCAACGATATTTAGATTTTTTAGAGAATGAGTTACCTCGGTAATTAAATAATATTCCAGTTGAGTTATCTAACATTTGGTTTTACCAAGATGGGGCGCCAGCACTGGTATCATTACAAAATATTTAGATCGTTCATTTCCAGAAAGATGGATTGGAACGAATGGTGTTATCAGGTGGCCAGCTCGCTCATCTGACCTAACTCCATTAGACTTTTTTGTGCGGTTATTTGAAGAGTGTTGTATACGAAGAACCCATTGAAGATATGGCTGATCGTTACAACAAAATTTATGCTTCCATGGCAGCAATTAATAGAGAAACGGTATTAATAGTTTCGAAAACTGAACTCTTAATGTGCGTTCAGAACGATGGAAATAATTTTAAACATTTAATGTAACTTTTTAGTTTTAATTTTTGTTTCCCTTTTTTTAATTATTATCATCTAGTATTTTTACCTATTTTGTAGTTTGTATTTAGTAAATACAAAAAATTATTCATTAGCTTACATTAACTAAAATAAAATTAAATCATCTATTAATTGTTTTATTGACTTTATTGATATCAATTATAGACAAATTGTTACATGTAAAAACATACTCAAAGTAATATTTTCTTTAAAATTTCATGACAATGTATACTGTCTGATTAAAAAATGAACAATAATGTAATTTCCGGTCAAACCAGAAGTTGAATTGAATTTGTTTCATTACTGTTTAAATTAACGTGCTTTGCTATAAAAAATATCAGTCTCAGTCTATCATCTAAAATTTATTTTAAAAAAGTTATGGCTATTTTTGTTACTTAAAAAAATTAAATTTAAGTTTAAATATCTCGAAAACCAGCAATTTTTCGAAAAGTGTCCACATTGTAAAAGTTGCTTAGAATTTAATGTCCTGACACATGCGCCTCTTTTCAAGATTCCTAGGATCGATTAGTTTCTTTACATAGCAACGCCATCTATACCTCAATGTGGAGAAAGAGTTTTTACAAAAAACCTGAAGTCATTTATATAGGTATTCTAATGAATGCCTTTTATAGAATTCAGATCTCTTTTAGTTTTCGAAAAAATGGCCTCGGAAATTTAAGTGAGACCCTGTATAATGAAAATTACTTTGGCATCGAAAACATGTCCCATAAGTTTCTTAGTTGATCGTTTCGCGATAGTTACTTGAATTATCGTAGCATTTTGGGAATAGTCGGCGTCGTTAATATCTAATGTCATTATTAGGTGCGTTTTATTTGATCCTAGTCAGTATCGAAATTTGCAGTTTCTAACTAAAAAAAAAATAATATTCGAGGGCAACTTATTATCTGACACTCGTCAGTTGACCTTTGCCGCGATTTTCGACAAGCTGTTTTTCATGGACTATAAACATGAAGAACATTAATACTCAAAAGTTGGGGCGTATATTGCTGTAATAGTTGCCCAGGAAGAACTAAATATGATGTTATTTTTACACGAGGAGGAAGATCTAGAAATAGTAGAAAGAATCATAGATCTGTATGTATCTAATTTACATTATTTAATTTTGGGAATCTTGAATACCTATATATTTTTTTATTTGTAGAATGAGTAATGATGTAATTCCCAAATCCAAACATTTTTACGAAGAAATCCTATCTTTCAATTGCTCTACATTTAAGAGTCATTTTAGGATAACTCCAACAGTCTTTGAATTTTTATTTAATACTATGTCACCTTTATTGGAATTTAAAAAAAGGAAACTTGGTGGAAAGGAAGAAATTGACACTAAAAAAGCTCTACTTATAGCCCTTTGAATTCTAGCACACCCGAATCATACCGATCAATAGGTAATTAGTTTAATGTATGCAAATATAGTGTTTTTATATGCCTGCACAAAGTAGTTAAGGTTATCTGAATCATTTATGTTGGCAGTTTATAAGATGGCCATCACAATACGAACGTACTATAATTGCAAATTGCTTTAGTAGACACGGCATGAAAAAAGCTATAAGGACAGTGGATGGCTGCCATATACCAATTAAAAAACCTGTTACCCATGATATAGATTACTTTAATTGAAAACATTTTTACTCTATAGTACTACAAGGAATATGTAAATCTAATCTTATATTTAGTGATATCGATGATATAGGACCAGGAAGCGTTCATGATGCTCGAGTATTTAGAACATCTGAGATTTATCCGCATGGCTTAGCTCTATGTGTACCAGATTACTACATTATTGGGGATTCTGAATACCCCTGCAAAAACTGGGTCATGGACCCCTTTTATGAATAATAGTCATTTAACTGAAACACAAATATATTTTAATACTCAGCAAAAAAAAATAGTAAGAATAAAACATACTTTTGCTCTTTTCTTAGGACGCTTTAGAAGATTAAAAGATATGAAGAATATCACGAGAGCTATAGTTGCAACTTGTGTTTTGTATAATATTTGTATACTGCAAGGGGATGATAACGATATAGAGCAGTACATAAATGAAGTTTTACAAAATATTGCTTTGATTGGATTTCGAAATATGAATCATGATGATTATGAACGAGGTTTTCAATGGCGGGATTTTTAGCTAAGTAGTTATGGAATAGATAATAACTAATCGTAAGAGGTGTTAAAGGAAAATAAGAAAATCTTTTGAATGTTTATTTAAATAAATAATTTTAAGCAAATAAACCTATAAACATTAAGTAATGTTTCTTTTTTTAATATAACAAAGTAACGAAAAGTATAATACTGAGTATATTGTACTTATATGGATAATGTACATAAACACCTATTTTATTTCTTTAGAAGTGATAAGAATTCAGATAACATTTCTTTGTTTTCATAATACTGTCTTTCACTTAATTCTGTTTTTCTACTTTCTTTTTCTCGAGTCATCTCCTTATAGTCCTTCAGCCACTTAAGCATCTTCACCTCTGGAAAATTTTTCGACACAATTTTTTTTATATCAAATCGTTCTGCTTCCCGAGGCTGTGATAACTGGAAACTTGAGCAGGATCACAAATGTTGGGTCTATCTCCTATATAATTTTCTATAATTTCAAAATATTTCCAATCTTTTCGTGAATTTCCGGATTTCACATTATGATTCTTGACTACTTTACATTTGGTCAATAGTGTTTTCATTCGATTCATGCACTGTTCATATGTAAAATCATAGTCAAACATTTGCATTTCGCTAGCAATTTCTTTATAAATAGCAAGTTTTTTATTTCTAGGGTTATCTAGGTCCTTCTTCATAGAAGTGCATTAATTTAATAAAAGAAGTGTTTGTGCCCTACTCCATACTTATACTTCTTTATACAATGTTTGTTTTGTCTTGACGAGATCATAGCAGAATTTTTCGTATTTGGTTCAATGTTTGGTGATAGATTTTCATCTTTAATGCATAGGTTGCTATCCGAGTTGTAATATAATATATCCCCTAATCAAAATGATTTTTTTTAGATCAGGATGATATATACTGGTATTAGAAAGTTATGTGCCGGCCTCATCAGATATTTTTTTACTTAACGACATTCCTAAGTATAGCTGTGGCAGTGACTTGTATATTAGCTATCAATTTATTGCAAGGATAATTTTATAAAACCGGGATTTTATGTAACGATTGCCAAAACCCGAACCTGGTATAAAAGGAAAGTTACCATACGACCCTGAGATCGTAATTTGGCAGAAATTCGTAGCAAGGTATTGACTGTAATCATTTAATAAAATAAATTTATTCTCAAATGTATTCCTTGTAAATTTTTACTATTTGTCGATTTCTGCTGGTATACATAAAAAACATAAAAATATATATTTTAGCCTGAGCTCAGGGTAAGCATTAGCTTTCATAAAAGTATAATGTAGGTAACCATTCAATACTACTGAAAACCGCTTTATAAATATAGAGTTCGCTATTTCGAGTGAGACTGACAAATTATTTGGATCATGGAGTGAAAATCAATAGTTTAATAATTTATCACTTCAGAAACGTATCGTTCTCATGATGTAATTATTAATATTATTACAAGGTACTTTAAATACGGGTGACTTCTGTCTTGAAACAATAAATTTCGGAGGAAATAATCCACGGAGCACTAGCAAATGATATCCTGTCAACATCTTTATTGTTACGCTTACACATAGGCAATGAAAATGTACTCCTATTGCATTTTGCGATGCACTACTTTCCAGAAAATGAACCTAAAATCTTTCCAAAAAATGGACTTAAAATCTTCATAATCAAAGTTTGGTGTTTTTTCGATGACACGTCACAGAGGATTTACTAATGATTGGAATGGGTTTACGTATGACAGTCTAACGCCACACACAACACATAACACACAAAACATCACTCTGAAGACGCGGACTTCCTCGCCATTCTTTACGTCCACTCACGTACTACACTAAACAGAAAATATCGAATAAATAAAAAATGCTTTTACACTTACCATACACACAACAGATTGCTAGTATTTTCGAATTGAACAATTACAAACTGCATAGAGCAACTAAATGGAAGGTCAATAAGTAGGTAGTTATCTAGTGACGCAATGATATTCACCCCTCGACACTACATGTATACATAATATAGTTCTTGGCCGCTCATCGGGGTCAATATAATTCTCAGCTGTTGACGACCGCTCATTGGTACCGGTTTTACATGCAAATGCTAATTAATTAATTTAATTGCTGTGTACGTAACTGTCAAAAATTACAATTTATTTTATTCTCTAGGATTAAATGATTTTTTTCTAATCAAATAATACTCTAGTGACTGATATAGCAAGTACAATGAAATAGACTGTTGTCATGATTCTTGGATAAATGCCTGATGTGGGATTTTAAACTGTTTACTAGAGTAAGGGATCCAAATAAATATGACCAAGTTAAAATTAAGTTGAATATGATGGATGTATAGGAAATGAGGCTATTTTCAAGTTCTTTTTATGACATCTATATTTACAAATCTTAATAAAAACGTCTTTAAATATACATTTTTCATTTCATTAGAGATCATTCACAAAGTTCATTATTCAGTGTGACAATTTTGTGTATCTATTATTATAAAACGTTAGAAAATTAATGCTACTAAAAAACGATTTATTTCAATTTGGTGTGTTCCAATAGCAGTCTCGGACTAGTTTGAAACCGTCAGAAATATTCGCTCAGTTAAGTATTAATGTAAATATAGTGAACTTATCATATAAGAGGCAGCTGGGTTAAATATTTCGGGCGGTTTCAAACTGCCTTATTGCCAATTGCCTTAGATCTCAATCTAAATAAACTGATACTGAGCGTTTTTTGAAGTGGTTCATCTAAAAAATTGGTCCACTTTGATGAGTTGTAACTTTTAAACGGATGGACGTATCTTCGAAAGGTTTTTATTGTCAGAAAGAGTGTTCCTTACATTCATTTGTGATTATTGATATTGATTTTACAGGGTAGGGTGATTTGTAAAGCTATGATTTTTTTTGTAAATTTTTTTGATGTAACCGTGGTAAATGAGTCACCCTGTATGTTTTATTTTAAGGTCATCATAGCCTCATGTCTTAGCTATGCATGATTTTTTAAATTTTGGTTATAACTCACTGTCCTTTGAGGATATATATTTTTTTTTCAACTTCATATCTATTTCAATTGCAAACAATAACTCTCCGCAATATACACACGGAGGTGGACGCCAACGGGTAACAAATCCAGCAGAAGGTCGTTCTCTAAGAAGAACCGCTCTGCAGAATAGAAGAACTAATATTACCCAACTGAAACGTGAATTCCAAATGGCCACGGGTAACATCATTTCAACATGAACAATAAAAAAACGATTGCATGAAGGTGAACTTCACTCCAGACGACCAGCTAGGCATCCAAAATGGACTCGTGAGCATAAAAGGTGACGTCTGGAATTTCCTTTGAATCATCAAAACTGGAATGCAAATGACTGGGCCCAATATTTTTTCACAGACGAATCACGGTTTTCTGAAGGTCCCGTTACGAAGAAGATTGTACGGTAGGCGTTACACTTTTCGATGATCGTTCAATTACAGTTTGGGGTGGGATATCAATAGACCGTCGCGCTGAACTTGTACTTTTTGTCCATGAGACAATAACAGTTTTGCAATGCTTAGAAAGAATTCTAAAACTGATAGTTCTTCCTCTGTCTCATCAAATGGGTGAACGATTTTATCACGGTAATATACTCTTTACAGATTTAGTCTCTAGAAATAAATTCAAAGTAAAAGAGATGGCGTAAGTGCTAGGATCACATCTA
>JANEYF010002103.1:0-53479 GCA_029963845.1 Rhamnusium bicolor | reverse complement strand
CTAATACTCCACCCCCCGTGGCTCACCCTGTATATACATATATATATATATATATATATATATATATATATATATATATATATATATATATATATATATATATATATATATATATATATATATATATATATATATATATATATATATATATATATATATATATATATATATATATATATATATATATATATATATATATATATATATATATATATAAGAAAAGATAATAATTTTGAGGATGCAGTCAAAAGGAGTAAGATATCTAGGCCGAAGCAAAGAAAACTCTTTGTTACTTGTCAAGCTTTCGGAAAATTTTATTTCCTTCTTCAGGACATCTATAAAGTTAAAATACTTATTTAGAAAATAATTACAAAAATTATTTATTAAAAACTACTTACTAAAAAAAAAAAAATAGAAATATCACAATTTTAAGAAATACAACGGCTTTCCGTCGAAATGAAGAAAAACAAACATTTTCATAAACTTCTATGTTATAAACATTAGTGAATAATGTAATTAAAATGGACGGAAAAACAATTTGAACAAATCATCACGTTTAAAATTTAAATTGAAATCGCAGCCACATGTTATCGAGTTCGAAAACAATAGGCCTAAAAAAAGAATTTCTAGAAAAAGGAAAGATATGAAAACTTTTACATTTAATATTTCGTACAACGACTGGTTACTATAATTATTTTTAAACTGTATTGTAACTTTATTTTGGTGGGAAAATTTGAATTAATTTATTTAAAAAAAAAAAAATGTTTAAAAAATTTTGAAATTAGGTAACTATCTATAATTATCTCTCTCCAATTTTAGAATATAAGTATAAATCTTGCTTAAATTTTCTATGTCTGATTTTTTATTTAAAAAAATTTTTCTTCTTTATTTATATATAACATTTCAAGGAAAGTTCTCTTTTTATAGTTATTCTCAACCGTCAAAACTTTGGCATTTTCATAACTCGTTTTATGTCCTGTATTGATGACATGTTCTGCTAAAGCACAAGATTTAACATTTCTTTTGCAATCACTTATATGTGAGGTTACACGACCTTTTAGTGTCCTTGATGTCTGTCCTATGTATGCTCCATTGCAATTGTTGCATTCAATGCGGTATACTTCATTGATTTTTCATTTGTCTTAAGGGGAGTTTTAATTTTACTGTAAAGCGTTGATATGGTTTTTATGTTTTTACTTGCTATTTTGATATCTAAATCTTTGAATAAATTCATTAATTTTTGAGTTAAATTTTCAATATAAGGAAGTGAACGGAAAATATTACTATTATTGTTATTCTCATTATTATCTATAATAACGTTACTATTATTGTTATCATTTCTATTAAAGGTTATATTAGTGTTATTGTGCAATACATTTGTACTTCTTAAATTTTGAGGAGTATTGAAAAGTAAACGATTTACTAACGATTGTGGATAGGAATTCTCAATTAAAATATTTTTTAATTTTTTAAGGGAGATGTCTCGGTAATGAAGATGGGATACCTTAATTACTCTGTTTTTTAAAGCTAAATTAGGTTGATTTTCATACGATGAGGGTGATAAAATGATAGTTTATATATCTATCACTGCTCATTGGTTTTCTATACCAACTTGTACGTAGAATGTTATTTTCAGTTCTGTGTACTCTCATATCCAAAAAAGGAATGTATAGATGTCCTCAAGAAGGAAATAAAATTTTCCGAAAGCTTGACAAGTAACAAAGAGTTTTCTTTGCTTCGGCCTAGATATCTTACCCTTTTGACTGCATCCTCAAAATTATTATCCTTTCTTCTTTAACTAGTCAGTCAAGACTACCTTTCTGCTTTGTGTATATATATATATATATATATATATATATATATATATATATATATATATATATATATATGTATATATATATATTTTATTACCTGTCACATGACTGCAATCCCCGCTTAAAAATTAAACATTTTGTTTTTAACATAGACAGTCGTCTAATTTCCTCTTTGAATATATATATATATATATATATATATGTATATATATATATATATCTATATATATATATATATATATCTATATATATATATCTATATATATATATATATCTATATATATATCTATATATATCTATATCTATATATATATATCTATATATATATCTATATATATATATATATATATATATATATATATATATATATATATATATATATATATATATATATATATATATATATATATATATATATATATATATATATATATATATATATATCTATATATATATATATCCATATATATATATATATATATATATATATATATATATATATATATATATATATATATATATATATATATATATATATATATATATATATATATATATATATATATATATATATATATATATATATATATATATATATATATATATATATATATATATATATATATATATATATATATATATATATATATATATATATATATATATATACTTTCACTGAGGGCAATAGTTTTTGCTTTATATTTAGATGTCCTTAAGCACTGAGGGAGTGCTACTTACGCAGTGGCCCTATCTACCTAACACTAAGAAATAATTTTGTTTAACTAAAATAGAATTTGGTACATGTCACAAATATTTATGCACTGATTGTCGTTATTTGTCCTTGCGCAGTGTTTGCCAAAAAAATTAATTAAAGGGTCTAGCTATCTAAAGAGTACCTAATAAACTTTACGACTTGTGATTATCTGTCTATTACAATAATTAGAATGACCCGGCGTCTGTTTTCGGTCGAATGGTCTAGAAGCTTTCTTTAAAATTGTCAGATGGTTTACGATATAATGGAAATTTCCGTAGACGGTCCTAACTGTAATATTTCTGTACTGGACGTTTGGCGCGTTTTTGAATATTTTTTATTTATTTGTGTTGAACATTGTATTCTTCAGTAGGATATTATATGGTTCTATGACATGACATGTGTATTAGTATATGAGCGATTCCGGCGCCTTACGGCAGGACCTGCTATTGATATCAGAAACCTCCACATGCCACACGAGGCTCGAAGTCCGTAAATGACCTCGCACGCACCTCGCACGAGGCTACAATCTGATCTCCCAAGGGCCGAAGGCACCGCAATGGCACTCTACGCGGACGACACGGCCGCCACGGCCAGATCCTGGAGAGCGGAAACAGCCACCCAGAAGACTCCAAGAGGCAGCCTCTCTTCTGGAAGAATGGTGTATCAAGTGGAAAGTCGCAGTCAACGCGGAGAAAAGCCAGACGATTCTCTTCAGGAAAGGACGCAAGGAAATCCCCACAGGACACGTCTCCATGTTCGGCGAGGACATCCAATGGCACGATTCCGTCAAGTACCTTGGCGTAATCATGGATAAAGGCCTGACATGGAGACAGAACACCGAAGCCATCGTGGTAAAGGCCAAGCGGACGAGAGCTCTCATCTACCCGATGGTAGGGAACCAGAGCAGGCTCAGTCTGAGAAACAAGCTTCTGCTAGTCAAAGCACTCATCAGACCACAGCTGACCTACGCCTCCGTAGCATGGGGATACCAAGAAGACCTATCTGAAGAAGATCCAAGCCGTGGAAAACGTGGCCATCAGGACAGCGGTGGGCGCGCCATGGTACGTTAGAAACGCTGACATCTTCAGGGACCTGGAGTACACACCAGTCACCGAAATCATCCGGGATAGAGCGAAGAAACTGTACACCTTAGCTGAGGAGCACAGGAACCCGCTGATCAGGGAGGCCACCTCCTATGATCCGGCCGACGCACCGAGGCACAAGAGGCCGAAGGTACAGTTACTGGATAACGGGTAAGTATAACTAATCCTTTCCTTACAGATGGACCAAACCCACTGAAAAGACATGACACGACCAACCACCCTCCCACAAACCTTGCGGGCGCCGGTCAGTAAACCGACCAGTGCCCGTTGTCCCCTGGCTCCGTGAAGGACGAAAGTGCTAAGAAAGCACTTAAGCCTTCACCTCCTAGAGCTACACAGTTCATCCTCACCTTGTCCGATGATCCAGATGGCAATGTGTCAATTGACACTTTGTGTACTGGCAGTCAATCCCAAGTCACAGAATATCCACACAGTCCCTGACAGACAGATGACTACCCCGGGGGTGACAAGCTGGCGAAGAAAGAAGACGAAGACAGAAGAGCGCCAGAAGAGGCCCTAGCCAGCGGGGTTCATCAGCCAGGACCCAGGGAGGTTGACCGAAATCTTCGGCACCGCTCACATTTGTGAATGGGGCCGTTCGTAAAGTAAGTTAACCCGCCCTGCACGAGGCCGGTCCAGGTCTACAGCGATGACTAGGGTAAAAAGGCAATAGTCCTGCCTGGCCCTAGCATCCGAGACCGTCATCATGCCCAATGGATATTGGCGAGGCTACAATATACCAACGTGTTGATCACACCATCGCGGCAGGTCACAATAAATCCTTTAGTCTCCGACTTAAGCCCGGCTAGCCTTGAAAAGATGAATGTCAGTCTGATCGATAAACCAGTGTTTCCATGTTCTTATAGAAGGTTATTGGAGTTTTTCAACGTACTGCCGAAACAGATTTTCTTATGCAGCAACTCTGATTCGGGCTTTCAAGCGATTGGGCTGAAGTCCATGTGAGTTCGTATGCAGATCTTTTTGCTGCCGTAAACAAACCTGTGCCCACTCTTGCAGTTTTATGATGTATTACAAACCGCAAAAGAGGATCTGAACTCCTGATGATGTTACATACCATAGTCAGTATTACTGTTTTTTTTTTCAAATATATTGTTTTGTCAACCAAAATGTAACACCAAATGCCTCAATTTATGGGAAAATCTTTAAAATTTCGATCTGGACTGTTCTTCTCATAAAAAGTTGTAGCTATTTCTGATCTTGTCACTTAAATTATTTTTTGTGTTTATTTATCCAAAAATTAACAGATTTTTGCAGTTTATTAATGCATCAACTTTTTGTTCTATTATGTAACCAGTTTATAGGTTAAATACATTTAATGGGCCTTTTCACTACTTCTTAAATCTCAAAACAAATATTGTCAAAAGCCAGAAATTATTATTCATTTTAATTATTCAATTTTAAATGAATAATAATGAATAATGAATAATAATGAATAATGAATAATAATGAATAATGAATAATCGTTGGCAGGCCAGCTTTCAACAGGCCGGGGGAGATATGTCAAAAGCCAGAAATTATTATTCATTTTAATTATTCAATTTTAAATATTATTAATTGTCAAAAGCTAGAAATCAATATTCAATTAAATTAATCAATTTTGTTTATTATTAGTCCATTTAGGGGGTTTGAGTAAAAATATGAGGTAAAACTGAGAAAAGCTATTAAACAAAATGTTCGAACTCGGTTAACACTTTTCCTACCTTTTGTTAGCCTGATGTTGTGGGCCTGTTCCTGATTTCTTGGTAGGTGGCAGCGGACTGTAGGGGCTTCTGTGTGATGTAAGTCGAGCACTCGTAAGCTTAGAATTGAGTCACTTTTCACAAAATTTCCGTGAAAAGGGCGAGCGAGATAATTAATTTTTCGAGAAAACGAACACGTGTTGAGAGAGTCAATTCAAAATTCGAAGTGTTTCTTCGTGTCAACTCGGCATCACGTAGAATAGCCAAGAGGTAGGGATTTGTGAAACCGAGTATTGGCGCGACATGAGTACAAATAATAAAATAATAATAATTTAAACCTATTTCATGGCATTAGGATAATAATAATGAAAGAAAAATTATATTCAAAAACTTATACTAAAAGCTAATAAATGAGATCAGGGAATACGGAACAATAACATTGTTAACATTTGGCACAGTTTATTAAAATAGCAGAGTCTACATTTATTGTTTAAAATCTAAAAGATAAACAATAGAAAATTGGTACATTTGGGATTGCCTAATTGAGGTCAGCCACGAGTGCTGAATAGGAAGGAAGGGTAAAAGAATAGAGAGTAGAGTTAGTGAGTTTTTGGTGACAAGAGAAGTGACACAAAAAATAAAATGAGAGCTTGGCAAATCTCCCCAGCCATGGGCCAACTGGTAGTGTTATTGTAAGTAAAGTTTTATGTAATCATTTCTAATTAAGTTAAACCTTTTTTCAATTGTTGCCTATTTAAATAAATGTTTTATTTTTGTAACCTTTGTTTCAACTTTTTTTAATACGACTTGCTACACCCCTAGCGTGCGTATGTGGCTGTGGGACAGCCAGGTACGTAACAATATGTTTATTTGAAAGCTAACTGATAGATATTCACCTTGTGCAACTCTGTTTGAAATATAAGTCTCTCATTGTTTAATAAAAAAATAAACATTTATTATGGCAATTTGAACACTCATTTGACCTTGAAGGTGAGTGACGTCACACAAACCGGAATCATGTTGGTAGCATTTGCCAGAACGCCTAATACTACTAACATCACACCACAACTGACATATTTTACATTGTTTACGGTTAGTTTTGTGGTTATGTTCTGTGTGTTCATTTACGAATTGTTTTGCTTTGTTTCTGCACATTATTGGAAGAAAATGGAGCCAAGATTTTCTAAAGGAAATGCAGAAAATCTGCCGAAAGTTGACTCTATTATGGTGGACGAGTTTTACATGTCAAATTTGGATTATTTGTCAGCAGAAGTCAGGAATATTAAAACAAAACGGTAAGTCATTAGTAATCTTATTTTCGTGTAATTCATTTATAAATATAATGGAACTACCATTATTTTAACATGCAATTGTTGTTACAATATTTTTTTCAATTATACTTACTACTGTCTAATAATTTCCAGGTCAACAAGAGCATCGTACGGTGACAACGCAGTTGCTTATGTGAATCTGAATCTTCTTTTAACTGTAAAATTTCAATAATTTAGCATCAATTTCTAAATACAACTACTTTTCTTACATCAAAATGATCTTCACAACAATAAATGTTTCTGGTTTTCGTCAACTGCTTCTCAACTTTGGCTATTTTAAATAAGGCTGGGAATCGAATACGAATAATTCGAGTATTCGAATATTCGAGTATTCGAATACGAATTATTCCAATGGGAAATTATTCGAATATTCGAATAGGTACTCGAATATTCGAATATATTCGAGTATTCGAATATTCGATTATATCTGAGTAAATTTGAATATTAAAATATATTATTAAATTATGTACGAATAGGTATGCAGTTTGCATCCAAGCAAAGTAGGTAGATAGTAGGTATAAGAGGTACCTCTTCTAAAATCCAAATATATAAATAGACCACATTAGTGGCACGTTTTACTCCCAGTCAAACTATTCCATCTCTTTCTCGCCTCGACCTTATTCTTACTGTATTAAGGCACGGGTTAAAATTAAATTTTAAATTTTAGAAAACCTGTAAATATTTAACTATTGACTTTTCATGTATTTGTTTTACCTTCACAATCTGCGTCTTTTTTTAAAAACATTCTAATTTTAGAGCACTTTTATTTTCTTCGAAAAGGAAAAATAGTTATGACACAGAAGTATAATAAACTAGCTCTATTTTTGTTTTATTTAAGCTTTAATAGTTAAATGTGAACAATAGCGACTCAATCCTAAAATAAAATACTAACTGAATAATTCTGACCCTTAAAGCACATATACAGAAGACATACCCTATTGTGGGTATGGAAATCAAATCAAATTGCCTGCTTAGTGGTTTACGTCACGACTATTATTGTGGTCTATCCAACCAAATACTCAAATAGAGTATTCACTTTTCACTAGTATTCAGTGCTATACCTAATAATAATGAATATTCGAGGATCCGGATTATTCGGATACCTATTCGATTAATTCGGATTATTCGAGTATTCGAATATTCGAATAGGTATTCGAATAATTCGAATTATTCGAATAGTTCGAATATTCGTATATTTTTTCGAACGAATATTCGAATACTAAAATCTGGAAAATTCCCAGCCTTAATTTTAAACCATGCTTCGTCTATTTTCATCTGGTGCAACGTAAACGAAAATTTTGATTGGATAATTCATGTTGTTATTTGTACATGTTGGTACAAAGCACTTTTTAAACATGTTCCACACACAACAATCAAAACTAAAAAAGAAACGACTGTCAAAGTCAATTTCGACGTCAACTGTCAAAAAAGCAGAGAACCAACTTTGCAATACACCGATGTGTCATGTTCAAGGGCGTAGTCCCTTTGACATCACTAAGGTGGGTTGCGTGACGTCACGTAAAAAGCGCGCGCTTTACTTCCGCACATTTGTTATTTTTTTTTTTCGATAGAAATCGTGCTCAAAAAAAAAATACGGCAAGTTTTTTTATAAAACACTATCACATAAAGCAATAAAAAAAAATCTGTGAAAAGGTCCATTCCAAATTAAACATCGAATGCTAAGAAACTAATTTAAAATATCTTATGTGGCCAGCATATAACTTTCTTATACCAGTATATATTATCCTGATCTAAAAAAATCATTCTATTTAATTCTTCACTTACCTCAATTAAATTTCAATAGCGTACTTTGAAATGTTTAATTAAAATTTTTAAATAATCACTTATCAGTGTCATTCGATACTGTCAATAATAACTCATATTATATATTATAATAATTTTTTGTTATTGACATTGACATTTTTGTAACTAAATCAGACCTTTCAAACGTCAAACTGTTAAATTTATCCTAACCCCATTTTATGAGGCCAAATGTGTAAAATATTTCAGTTTACATCAGCTTTATTTAAGTACTTGGAAAATATATTTTATTTAGCTTGATATAGTAGACATGATTTATAATCTTTCATCAAGAATATATTTTTTTGTAGTCAAATACAAAAAAGTTTGAGTCCCATGGACACCCTTTCAGAAGGCCAATTTTGCTCATCACCGAATTTTTCATTGTCTTTGGCCTTTAGAACAAGTGTTCCAAATTTGAAAGCTTTATCTCAAAAACTACAGACATGCGACATACCTTTTTTCTTCTTTCATTCATTATGTCTCTTCTGGTGGTGTCACATTAAATTTGGTGAATGTGACACCTAAAATGTTGTTGCCAATCTTAATTGCCAAATTTGGGAAGTCTCCCATTAATATTTTTTGAGTTATCGCGGATACACACATACACACATATCCACACACACACACCACACGCCCACGCACATGCACGCGCACACGTCCCCACACGCACGCACCCACCCACCCACATACACGCACGCACGCACGCACGCACGCACGCACACACGCATGCACGCACGCACACACGCGCACACACACACACACCGACAGACATTAGGAAAATAGTCAGAATGGATTCAGGAGGGTTCAAAACGTATAAATCAATCATAATCTCAATGTTGAAAAAATCACGATTACTATACTTCCTAATATAGGTATAAGAAAGTAAAAAAACATCTGCTTTAATAAAGGCAGCTACATAACTTGTTTGAACACCACTGGCACAAGAAACCAAAAAAAAAATAGAAAGAACAAAACTTTTAACAATGCAAAAAAATATGTTGGATTCTCTCTTCTGTAGCTCATAGCCAATTCTGCCTATTACCATTATTTTCTTTTTCTTTTGTTTGTCCTAGAAAAACGTAGTACAAATAGTGTTAACTACTTAGTGCCATTTTTAGAAACGTTTTCAGTTTAGTCAAGTGTCCTATAAAGTTTTATGAAAACAATACTGGCTCGCGTACTCTTCTTTTTACACCTATATCCATTCTTGACATAAACCGAAAGGGTATTGTTGTAATGCAAATGGTAGCAATTGTAGTAAACCCAATGAATTTCTACGTAAAACTCGAGATAAATATTTCTACCATCCTCATAATCAGGCTGTAATGTTTATTTTAACACAGCTGTTTTATTGTCAGTAAAGTAGTGTTAAATACAATGTAGTAAGGAAAATATTAAGCAGCAAATAAAATTTTGTACTATCTACAGACGTTTGTGTAATGTAGATTAATACTGTCTCGTGTCTGGTGTTCAGTCTGGCAAAAATATGGAATTAATGACTTGATCCATTTAAAAAATTGTCAATTGAAAAACTTGTTGCAGTAAAAGTTTTTTGGTTAATTTTTTGCTATACATACAAATAGATAGTGCAAAATAACATTGCTGTAATGCATTGCCTAATAAACATACTGAAATAATTTGGAAATTAGATCAAGTTGTCAATTAATTTTTGTTTTAATAATGTCAAACAACTTGTGTCATCTGATAAAAGTAAATTGTAATCGCCCCCAATAAAAGCACAAATAGCGAATTTATATAACAAAAATGGCGCAACTGTTCTTGCCCAAAGGCGTTTTATAAGAGAAACTGGCGGACAACTGTCTCTTAGGAATATAATTCGTCGATGGGTAAAGCAATTGTCAGAGACTGCAAGTATGTATATATTCGAATATTCGAGTATTCGAATATTCGAATATATTCGAGTATTCGAATATTTCGAATAATCGAATAATTTCCCATTAGAATAATTCGTATTCCAATACTCGAATTATTCGTATTCGATTCCCAGCCTTAATTAAAACTGGCCGTCAATATTGCTGCTTCTAAAATTACGATGAGAAGACGCTTACATCACCAATGTCGAATTAGATAACACAAAAAATATCGACTGCAGTTGAAACCATGCTTGTACAATATCCATAGATACAAATAATTTTAAACACCATACATATGTCAAACGTTGTTGCTCTAAGATGGAGGGTAGTGAATAAGGCTGGGAATTTTCCAGATTTTAGTATTCGAATATTCGTTCGAAAAAATAATCGAATATTCGAACTATTCGGATATTCGAATATTCAGATTATTCGAATTATTCGAGTATTCGGATATTCGAATAATTCGAATAATTCGAATACCTATTCGAATACTGGAATAATCCGAATTATTCGAATAGGTATCCGAATAATCCGGATCCTCGAATATTCATTATTAATAGGTATAGCACTGAATACTAGTGAATAGTGAATACTCTATTTGAGAATTTGGTTGGATATACCACAATAATAGTCGTGACGTAATCCACTAAGCAGGCAATTTGATTTGCATTCCATACCCACAATAGGGTATGTCTCCTGTACATGTGCTTTAAGGGTCAGAATTATTTAGTTAGTATTTTATTTTAGGATTCAGGCGCTATTGTTCACATTTAACTATTGAAGCTTAAATAATACGAAAACAGAGCTAGTTTATTATACTTCTGTGTCATATCTATTTTTCCTTTTCGAAAAAATAAAAGTGCTCTAAAATTAGAATGTTTTTAAAAAAAGACGCAGATTGTGAAGGTAAAACAAATACATGAAAAGTCAATAGTTAAATATTTACAGGTTTTCTAAAATTTAAAATTTAATTTTAACTCCTGCCTTAGTACAGTAAGAATAAGGTCGAGGCGAGAAGAGATGGAATAGTTTGACTGGTAGTAAAACGTGCCACTAATGTGGTCTATTTATATATTTGGATTTTAGAATAGGTACCTACCTATACCTACTATCTACCTACTTTGGTTGGATGCATACTGCATACCTATTCGTACATAATTTAATAATATATTTTAATATTCAAATTTACTCAAATATAATCAAATATTCGAATACTCGAATATATTCGAGTATTCGAATATTCGAATATTTCGAATATTCGAATAATTTCCCATTAGAATAATTCGTAATCGAATACTCGAATTATTCGTATTCGATTCCCAGCCTTAGTAGTGGACTGCTTATACATTATTGCCAATTTCTACATATAAATTCAACAAGGTTGCCATGTAGGGCAATATGTAGGTATATCTTATAAAATGCAACATTTCAAAACAAACAAATTATATTCATACGAAACTAACAAACGGATTCTATGTACTGCAGAATTCTAATAGGGATAAAAAAAAACAATCCAGAACATGCCTTTTTACGGAAGATATACAGATAATCGCACAGAAATAGCAATTTTCATAAATGAGTGAGTTATACGCGAAGGTGAATCGATATCATATTAGCGCCCATTTTTCAAATTAATGTGATATTAGGCAATCCATGTTGACGATAAACATAAATACTGAATGAGTTCATTGAAAGAGGTGGCATCACTAAGTGATTTGGCCAGCATGTTCAACAGTTTGCAAGTTAATTGAACACGTATGGTATTCTCTAAGAAAGCGCATCAACGATCACTTTTATTATAAATAGTCAAGTAAACAGCAGAAGCAATAAAAGAGGAATAGAAGCAACCTCCTCAGGAAATAATAGTATTTTATATATACAGGGTGAGGCAAATTCCGTGTGATTAAGAGTATCTCGGAAACTACAATAGTTAGAAAAAAAATGAGAGAACATTCTCGAGACCTTTTTCAAAATAAATTCAATGGCATAAACAGATTTTGATGGAAGTAATTTGTTTTGAGCTACGAGAGTAAACTAATTTTTTTGCCCAAATAAGTTGCGTGGCATATCTTTTAGCTTTTACATAAATTTCATTCACTTTTTCTCATTCTTTCTACTGGTATTAATACATTTATAGTAGCTTGGGTAGTTTAGAAGTTATTGCATAAACATACGTTTTTGTAACCAAAACCGCAGATATAGCATAAGCTAAAAAAATTTAATGTTTGTTTACTTTCTAACAGTATGTATTATAATATGTTATAATTATTTTTACAAATAAGAGAAACTCAAGGGATTTTATGTTATTGCATCAAATTTGTAGAGAAATAGATGACCATGGATTCTTTATTTTGTGAAATAACGTTTCGCAAATATGCTGAACATTTAGAAGTAGTGAATAATTTATTATAGAAGAAAAAAATTATAAAAGCAGATATTAAAATGTGTGCATAACATTGAAAAATAATCCATTATAAATAAACGTTGAAATTATATTAATAAAAAATAATGAAAAATCTTGTAAACATTTTTCAGATCGTTGTTGTGAATAGATTCAAATGTGAAAGATGGACGTTTTTTTGTCAAAGTTTCTTCAGTGCATTCCTCTTGTTCTTCTGATTCAGATCTTGTTCCTTATGGACCTAACATTTTCATGAGCTGGTATCTCGTCCTGCAGGTTATAAAAGAAATTGTTAATTTTTGCAATAAGTAATGCACTAAAAAAAACAAAGAAAGGATACAAGTTTTAAGTGTAAGACTTGTCCAGACAAGTCAGCATTATGTGCTGGTGTTTACTTTGAAAGATGGCCCACTGTGAATAATTAATAGATTTAGACTTTTATGTATTTATTTTTCCAATAAAGACTATTTCAAAACAAATTATATGCAATTGTTGAAAATACTACAAGTACTACAAAACGAACTGTTCTTTAGGGATAATGATGGTTACAGCTGTCTATTTTTTTTGTTGAAAAAACGATAAAAGTAACATTAAGAAGTACCTAATGTGCATAATTATCACAATAAAATATAAATTTATATATTTAAATGATTTGTTTTGTCGAGGTGTGCGTGACTATTGTCCATCAATGTATTAAATATCACACTTTCAAAGTTCTTGCCATCGAAAAATATATCTCTGCGTCGCGATACAGTGTAATCGTCAGTTACGTCGTCTGAACATCAAAATGTATTCACTAAACCTTTAAAAAAAATTCATTATAGTTTTAAGTTTATCAATCGGCCTTTGAAATTTTAATTCAAGCACCCTGTATACATCGTGAGTTTTAAATGCGTAGTTATATTTTAACCCTCAATATATTGTGACGTACTTCGTTGCTCTACACAAGAGTGGAAGTGTCACTTTGACGCCCAACACTACGGCGGTGCTCACGGTACGGAGATCTCGGGCGCCAGTTTCTGTTTAGAGTGTAGAAACACCACTTTACTCTATCGGCGGGACGATAGAGGCCGGGCAACTGCAGTGAAGATACGGCTAAGCCAGGGGTCGGGAAAAAGGGAACTTACATACTACAGTTAAGGAACAGACTCTCATTCAATATATGTACATTTATTCTACACACTAATTCTTATTTACACTTTATACAGACCTTAGTAACTACAACTTATACTACAACGCTCTTAACTACAAGCGGTCTTATTCTACAAGCGGTCTTATACTACTACGGTCTTAACTACGGACAAGCGGGGCAGTAAGCGGGCGGTCAAGCGGTGCGATACGGTAAGCCGGTGAATGAAGCGGTGAAACGGTAAACGGCAATCAATTAATCGGTCATAAGCAGACGGCGGACGGATACCAGGAGGGGAAGCAAGCGCCAATACAAGCAAACTATGCCTATCTATAGCGGTTATTTATTATCGCTTGGCTGATGGATGGTTCCGGTCTTATGATATGCCAAAGTAGTACCTCTAAAGCGCCCTGCCAAAGAAAACGGACTCAGGCGGCCTGGAGGGCACGCGGTTGAATGTGGTTACGGTAAGGGGGGGGGAAGGAGTAACAAGCCTAACAGTGGCAAATTGATGATGATGACGGTCAGGTCAAACTCCAAGCTACCCTGCAGAATTTGTACGTGCTCAGGTAGCCCGGGGGACCCGCGGTTACGGACGATACCTCCAAGTCACCCTGCAGAATTTTTACGTGCTCAGGTGGGCTAGAGGACACGCGGTAGCAACTGACAGTACCTCCAAATCACCCTGCAGAATTTGTACGTGCTCAGGTGACCTGGGGGGCACGCGGTATAACGCGGTTCAAGTTGGAGGGGGGGAAGGAGTGGCAAGCCGAACAGTTGCAAATCTAAGACGACGACGGTAAGGCCAAAACTCCCAAGCTACCCTGCAGAATTTTTACGTGCTCAGGTAGCCCAGCGGACCTGCGATTACGGACGATACCTCCAAGTCACCCTACAGAATTTTTACGTGCTCAGGGGGCCTGGCAGGCACGCGGTTACGGAAATACCTCTAAGTCACCCTGCCAAAGAAAACGGACTCAGGTGGCCTAGAGGACACGCGGTATCAAATGCTAGTATCTCCAAGTCACCCTGCAGAATTTTTACGTGCTCAGGTGGCCTGGAGAACACGCGGTGTAACGCGGTGTAACGCGGTTCTAATTCCAACCTTCGGCCGCTCTCCCGTTCTAGGGAAGGATATGAGGCGGATACGTCCTAGCGCTCGCGGTTCATAAACTCTAAGTAAAGCCCGGAAAGTACTCACCAGCCAAATAATACCTTTTATTTACCAAACCTTTATCAAACCTTGCTACCTACTTCCGGATCCTGGGCTGGCTTCCTCTCTGGAGCGGTCGGCGTCGGCACGTCTGGACGGTACGGGCGGCAGCAACGGACTGTTCTCGGATGCTCTGAAAAATCCTCAAGCTACTAAACTCTGCCAAAAAGCAGAAGTAAAATGGGACGCGGTAGTCATGCGCGAAATATTGCAACTACGTCACCGATTTACTGACTTAGAAAAATTCGCAATTACCTTTGTATACCTATATACCTCTATACTCACAAGTTTACTTACTGTCCAAGTCGGCGTGGTGCTTCGGGTGGCGCTCAGACGGGAACTAATTTAATTGTAAAATCCTCATGCTACTAAACACTGCCAAAAAGCAGAAGTAGGATGAGATACGGTAGTCATGCGCGGTTTATTACAGCTACGTCACCCGTTTGTGGATAAAATATTTTTCAAACAGACAAATAACACCTAGCTACCTAACTTAACTTAATAAAATAAAATCACTTCGTTACAATATTCGTGTACAATAATTGGCCCATCAACAAATTTTTTTGAACAAAAAAAAATTTTAATTTCTGATAATTTTTTCGTCCTCCAGCCACTGACATTTTGATAGTCACTGGATAACTTTGTAAACGCCGTTCACAGAAATGACATAACTGAAGGCAGTGCTGCTACTGCCAGAGTTCGTCGTCATCACAATGATCCTATAATTGCATGCACTGCATGAATTGCAAATTTTGAATTTTTAAAAAAAATTATTACCCTTCTGTCACGGACATTTTGTGAGACGATATTAGACTTATTTAATATCAGTGTAGACGTCGCACCAAAACAAATGTAATAGTTTATAAAACATTGAGCTCTTTTTAAGAAAGCATGATATCTGTACACACTGGCCGAAAATAAGACATAAACTTCAAGGCGGCCAAGGCGCGATTGATTAGTCCTTTGTGGAAAGCGACACTTGTCACTTATCTATTTTTCCTTGTAAAATTAGGTAATTCTGACACTTTTTTTATAAATAAACAGAACTCATCCCGTAAGCACCAAATATTAAAAGTAAGCAATACTTTTTCTGTGTATTTTAAATTATTATTATTGTCTCTAATTTATAGTTTAAATTTAATATGGTTCATTTCTAAAAATGAATCAAAGTTGAAAATAATCATTTTAAAAAGATGCACTTACTTTAAAAGAACGAGAAAGCAGATTTGTTTACTTACCTAATACACCAGTTACTACATGAATATATCATATGGGCTTGACGTTTGGATAGAATTCCATAGTCGTTTTGCTTGTCTAGCATTTTCATCTACTTGAAAATATCCCCTTGACATATCCAGCATTAAAATAATAAAATTAGTCGCTATGGTTAATCACTAATTTTCACAAAATGAACCACGAGAGGAATAAATTATAAATAATAAATTTCGGTACCGTAACATAGTAACTCAAAACTTCGATTCACAAATTTAATCACAAAAAACTATAATACCGTTATTAAACACATTTTTGTAAATGCTAATGGAGACAGGCACGCGAACTACAATAACACTAATTTTTACATGCGGTGTAATGTTGCCAGATGTGTGAGATTTTCACATAGATTATAAATTTCATTATAAATAGATCATGATGCTTTTCAAAAAATTTCTGTTAACCTAACTGACGGTTATCTGAGCATTGAGAAAACGGATCTTACCATAGCAACAGAAACAACAGAAAACAGCAAAAGACTATTATTTATTTGGGCTTGCACAACCAGTGCTGTTTACGCGAGGTTCCGATTTATAAAGATCTACGTACACGGTATAAAATTTAATTCAGTTTACTCTTTTTTAATGGAAGAACTGACCGAGGTCGGGGCTGACGACCTAAATTTAATTTTTTTACCAACTTTTGCTAATATTGGTGTAAAATGGTAGAAATTTTTAAATAATAGTTTTATTACTTAAAAAAAGTGCAGGTACACAAGGGAAAATAATGGTATAAATACCATGAAAATGGTATGTCTGGCAACACTGATTAGGTGCGTGGTTAGATGTGTGAAGATCATAGTTTACATATGCGATGCTAATATCGCAGTTCACATTATGGCGTGGTTGAATTTTTGTCATGTAATGGCCTATCCCGAATAAAGTGCTGTTTTCTCAAGAAAAAAATTGATCTTTCTTATAAAAAATTACGTATACTATCGTCCTAACCGTCCAGAGTATTATGGTGGAATAAAATGCAAACTGTTGGGTATGACCAGTGTAAGACGTGACAGAAGTGTGTGAAAATACTGCATATTATTTTCCATCACGTGTTGCACCTTCAGTGTTTTACTATTAGATGCCAATTAAAATAGTAGAGAGCTGATTTATCCCTTGAACATCTACACATTTCAAATTATTGTAATAGCAGAGGGTAAGTACCTACTTCTTAAAAATAATAATCCTTTTATAAACTTTGAAAAAATGAGATGGGAACATTAAATTCCTCTCGATATTCCCTAAAAAGTTTATTGTTCATCGAAAAATTTAGTTATAGTTGTACATTCCATATGAAACGCTTAAAAAGAAATGTTGATTGGTGCAAGAAAAAGTCAAAATTGTACATTTCTCACATTGAAAGGTATTTCAAAATGTTTAAAAATTATTTAAAATGGAGCAATTAGTCGTTTAAGTAGCTAATTATTTCATCCAATGTTATTATAAATTCGGGAATGAACTTAATGCTAGGGCTCGGTTTTTCAATCGTGAGTTAGCTAAACTCACACTTTTAAAATTCGATTTTTCAATTTTATATTTGTTTTGGAAGTGGTTATAGCAACAAATACTTTATGCTAAAGTAACTTTTGGTTGAAGTGGTTTGTATTAGAATCTCATCGATTTTTTGTGAAAATATAATGCTAGGTAACCTTCAACTTATGTTAACTGACGATTGTAAAATCGCGCCTATGTGAGAGAATTGCAAAAGATATGCGGCAACGTTGCTTCAGTCCATTACATCATTTTTGCTAAGATATAGAATGTTTCCAGTAACCAGCAGTTCCAAAACAATTTCATCATATTTTTTTGAAAGTCGATAACTCAGTTACACGTGGGAATTAAAAGAAAATGTGTCAGAGGGTTTTTATTGATGGCAAAAATCTTTGGTTTAAATATAACTACATACTTAAGACTCACCCTATATATGACTAATATAATTTAATATCGAATGAATATTCTTAAAGCTTAATATCAGCCCTTTATTACTTTTCTTTTTTTCCCGATTTTTTACATACATTTTTGATAGATTTTATTTAACTACATCTTCTGGACAATAATTTTTTTGATAAACAGATATTTTTTTCTTTGTGAAATAAATTTATTATGGGAAATCAAAAAAAAAACAATTTCATGTTTAATTTAGGGAGCACTTGTATTTTTATTAAATATGCTAGTATAAATACTTATAAAGAAAAAAATAATGCTATTAGTACTACTATAAAATATTATTTGAATTGGTGACACTGATAGGTACCTATTTTAAATGTTACGCCATCCTCGCGTGTAATAAATACATGGTTGACATGAAAGGCTGTCACCCGGACTATTTATATCATACCCTAAGCGTTCTCTTATCTTAAAGGAAGGTAGTATTGGGGCTTCACTGCACCCCAAAGTTGTCTGACTAATATTGTGGAAAGAATATATTTTATTTGAAAATATATTTTTATACGATTTTGCATGAAAACACCGCGTTTACATTATTTTGAACCTACTATTGTTTTATACCGTGGTCATTCCAAAGTTTCAACTTCACTATCTTAACATGAATTTAAAACATTTAGAGTTAGTCAAATGTATGCTGATTTTTAAGAATAGATTTTGACAATTCCATTAATATTTTAAATGCCTCTTTAATTTTCTTCTTCTTCAAAATGCTACGAACTGTGTAATATACAGGGTGTCTCACCAGGAACTGCATCGATCGATATAGGGAAAAGTACGCACCAGAAAATTTTGAAAATTTAGGGAATTACTAATGGCACTGTGGTCAATCCAACTAAAATACTTAGAAGCATCTGGCACTTCCGGTTATACCAACTTGCTTATTTTAAATGGAATAGCCTACATATTTTAGGGTTTTCGAAAAGAGCATAAAATTCTGAGTCAAAAACCTGCCTAAACCCAGCTGTTTCAGAGACATTTTGACATTTTGAAAAAATTTTGACAGGTGTAATGGTTTACAATTACCTTTATAACTTTCTTCGTGTATAAGATACTCATTTGCTGTTTGGCATACAGAAAGACCATAAGGTGAGCTACGCTTTACAGTTTAAAGAAATTCAATAATAGTATACCAAGTGTTCCATTTTTAACGTTACATTTTGTAAACTTCAAACCGCGAAAACTTGCTTAAGTCAAATAGAACACGCTGTATTTTTTTACGTCAAGTTATGTATAATTAAATTCCTTTTTTTCTGACATCAGCATTATGGGGGTTTAAGTTACAACTTTTTGAAATATTTGTGATTTCCTTAGAAATTCAAGAATTTTTTAGTAAAAATTTTATCAAATTAGCCATGATTACAAACAATCAGCAATGTCAGTCATTCTCTTATGTCAAAAAATACCACCGCATTTAAATTACATCCACGAAGACTTTTTTGAATTTGTTCATTATTTATGGAGAATGTGCTAAAGTAATATCAAGAACTTGGAGTACATTTGCTACTTGATATCCACAAAAACGGAAAACGTCACCAAACACTGTAAAACGCATACTGGATAATTTTAAAAACTATGGCACTTTCAAGGCAAGAATTCAAAAGCTAAAGCCTATTGTTGATGACGAAAACGTAGAAATAGCAATTCTGGGATATTTTCATGCATTTCCAATGATGTCATTAAGACAAGCTGCTCTGGAATCGGGACTATGCAAGGATTCAGTTCACAGAATCTTAATTAAACATAAATTTCACTCGTTTTTGTTCCAAATGGTTCAACGATTAAAAGAAACAGATTTCCTAAGACGAGAAAATTTTTGTGAATTTATTCTAATAATAGGCGACGATTCTTATTTGGGAAATATTATATGGTTAGATGAAGCTAAATTTACTAAAAATGGACTTTTTAATCAGCACAATTCGCATTATTGGAGTGACTCGAATCCTCATGTGTTCAGGGAGTGAAATTTTAAAGAAAGTTGGCAGTTTAATGTTTACTGTGCTATAAGAAACGATAGAGTGGTGACATTAGAATTTTATCAGGAGAATTTAAACAGTAAGTTATAAAGATTTCTTCTTCTGCTAATATGTATAGTTAATTTTTTTGTTTTTTTTTTTTTTTTTAGGTGAAAGATATCTAAAAATTTTACAAAATTTGAATAATAACTATTTAGAAAATTTACCTCTCGCCGAGCATAGAAACATTTATTATTAGCACAACGGTGCTCCCCCACATAACTCGTATTTGATAAATAATTTTTTACAAGAAACTTTTTTACGATCAATGGATCGCCCATAATGGACCTTTCCTATGACCTCCTCGCTCGCCCGATTTATCAGTTTTAGGTTATTTTATTTGGGGAACTATTAAAAATAAGGTTTATGAAAGCCCATTAACAACTAGCCATGAAGAATTTTTGTAAAATGTCAAATATCTCTGAGACGGCTGGGTTTAGGCATATATCATTCCTATTATTCAAATAATAAAAGTTTTAAACTATAACAATAATTTACTTACTGTAGGACTCAACTGTATTGACACCACATTAATATTTCAAAAAAATTTGGCAAAATGATTTTAAAAATGTACAGATCCTGACAGTCCTTGAAAGCCATAGATAAATAACGAAATTCATAGGTTGGTAGATGAGAAATATCTTTCTGGCAACGATCGGCGTTCAAATGAGGTGATAGACTGTCACAGCCATCGGATATTTTAAAATCTTTTTTCTTATCGCATATCACAAGATAGGAAAATGTGTTAAAAATATCGTAGAGTGTCTGAGACTACAAACGTTTTTATAATTATGTTTGATCCAAATTAATCGATAATGTCTTTCTTCGTCAACGTATGACATCTATCGGAAATATTAGCAATAATCACGGAGAGGATATTAGTTATCACATATTTTGTTCAAAAATTTTATGACTCATACACCTTGGAACCTGATGACCCATTACTGCGTATACAATTAAGGTACATTTACAACCAATTTACTACAGGCATAATTTACTACGGATTGTGAATTGTTCCGAGATAAAATTTAGGTCATTTATAATGAGTTAGAAGCTGCTATCTGTTGATATTTTTTTAATATCACGTGTGTGCAAATTCAGTTTGATTAAATAGTTAAAATTATTTAACGTAACATCTAAAACAACATATTTTCTAATACCAAAAGATCTAACCTTCAAATTTCAAGTCACAAACCGGCTTTAAACATAAACATAAAATTTTTGACGTAGTACGCATGCGCAATTTAAAATTCTTGCCTCAATTGAAGTGCATATTTGCAATTTGCAAGCATCCAATGCAGACCTGAAGTGCATTTCAAGGTCGTGCCGACTTAAAATATTATTGTAAACAAATATACGTTCAACCAGATATGCATAAAACCCAATTTGCAATCGACCAACAGAATGTGCTAGTACCGAATTGTTTGTAAATGTACCTTTGCACCATCCAAATATGAACGAATTTGCTGAAAATATTATAGTTGAGAAAATTGAACATTGTGTTCCTCCACGTTCCTAAAGTCTATTCACATAAGCTTTTCAGCATTATCCAGGATAGGGAACAAAATGCGCACTGATGATTGGTGCAGACGGCAGGCAGATATATACAAGTGCAAAGTTCCGATAGCTGTTAGTTCAATTTTGATTGTTTATTTTATTTCATAGGCATCGGTAGTAGTTGGACGTTTGTAGATTGTGTTTTAATATAAATTCAATTGTATTTTGGACCACTAATATTAATATGTAAGTATTAAACTTAATGGTTAATGACCAATATATTCCCTTAACCTTACCTAAAAATAATGTGTTATAATTTTACTTTTGCAATAATTTAACTTATGTGTTGTGTAATGATTATATTAAATTATTTATCTTTATTGATACTGCTTATTGGCTGATCTTATAATAATAATCGGTGAGGTATTTGATGTGTTAATGATTTACTGTTTTTTGAATTGTTTTTTATTATTCGAGGTGACTCAGTTTTAATAGTGAAAATTTTAACAGTCGATAGATCTCGACGAAATGAGGATTTTTGTTAAAGATATAAACTTATTTCATCTTAACTTAGCATATAAAAAATTCTAGCACACATATAAATACATTTTGTGTATTTATAATGCACCGCGCGCCTATGCTAGAGAACTACGCAAGACTGACGGTCGACAAAGGCACGCTCTGCGAGCCCAGGTAAACAGTTTTTTTATGTGCTCATACGAATGAACGGAGTATAATATGACGTATATTTTAATCACTTTTTACACAAATCAGTAGTAATAAATGCTCAAAATTCAACATATTGCTTTATAGAGTGGAATGAAAAAATAATCCTGAGAATTTTTTGCTAATTATTATTTACTACTTTTACAAAATTTATCATAGATAAGTACAACATATATGGATTATAAAAAAGATAATATGCACATTATGTTCAGTGTGACTGACTCACTAATGTTATTTTTAATTCCAACTATTCTGTTCAGTAAAACCAAAAAATAAATAAAGCAAAAGGTACTCACCAGTTAAACAATCACCTTAAAAACTTTAAAACATCTGCCGACACGTGTTTCTGCTTTTAGTGTCTTCTGGACATCAAAGGATGCAAAGATAAGTTTTGTAAAACTAGTAAATAGGTAATAAATTAGCAAAACATTTTTCAGCGTTATTATTTTTTTCATTCCACTCTATATTTTAAACTTTTACCAAGAAGAGGAAACCTAATTTAATTTTATTTTTATATCGCTCTATATTAAGATAGAGAGAAACATAACATAGTTTAAAGCAGAAATATGAAAACTGTACCGCAAAAAGCTGGTCCGCTTCAAAGCAGGTAGAACTTAAAATTGTTTTATTTTCTGACGTTATTTCTTATGGATTCTTATGGATACATAAAAAAAATAATGGAAATTTTTAAGACGTTTGGCTTTCTTATAGCTAAATCGAAATTTTATATTAAATGAGGATGTTCTTATTTCGGCGTAACCAGTCATTTTAGTTTCTTATTTAAAACTTTAAAGAAAATATATCAATTTTATTTCTGTTATTTTATGTCTTTCCACTGCTAACCAATAAAATGCATTTCTTGTTATTATAAATTACGTATGTACACTCTGTTGAAATATTTTTCCACTGATTCAACAAACCTAAAAGACATTTATCTTAATTCTAATGCCTTGAAATAATTTTTTTACGCCTGGTAATAAATAAATAACCATGATATATTTATTACGCCTGGAAATAAGCAATAATTTACAATACACTCGCTACTTTGTCCATTGTAAATTGAGCTCACTAAGTCCAACCCAGCACTGCAAAGTTTAAGTGAATAGACTTTAGGAATAGACAATTCTGCTTTAGCACAGACAACAATGTGGCTCTAGCAGTCTTATTCTACCTCTCAGCGTTTTGATGAATATGTTATTTTCTTTCTGTTAACTACTATCGTTCTGGAAAGCTGCCAAAATGAAACCCGTTTTTAAGAGCGATAAATTCGTCGCGGAAAACTACAGGCAAATAAACCCAACTCCCATCATGTGTAAACTAATGGAATATATTATGGTTGATAGTGATCCTCTGTTTTTATTATCCAATAATATAATCCCTCTTAAACAGCGTGGTTTTATCACAGGCCGATCCATCAAAACTAACCTCGTCTGTCGTTTATCAGACTGGACTAAAATGCTAGATGACGGTCATTGTGTTGATGTGGTATATTTTTAGTAGTAGTACAGTACTTGTGAAACGTTTAATTTACAAATTATGTATTTTGATATTTACGCACTATTACAGAATTTGATAAAACATTCTTAACTGATCGAACATTTAAAGTTGAAATTGGAACTGAAACGAGCGAAAACAAAGGTGTAAAAGGTTCGGTCCTTCTCTGTTATTTCTTGCTTACACGTCTACACATTGACTCTTTCTGTTCTTTTTATGCAGACGCCACTAAAATATGTTGGATCCCTACTACTGGATACTATTCCTCTCTATAGTGTCGCATTTAGTTACTTCTACTCAAAATTGTTAAATGGTACTATACTTCATTAAGGGAAAGCAACCCAAGTGTACCCTGTAATATAAATGGCTCGGCATTATCTTTGCTAACTCTTTTGTAGATCTCGGTGTCCTAATTAATCAAAATTTCTCGTGGTCTGAACATATAGAGGGGGAAAGTCAAGGGAGCCAATATAAATGCATATCTGATTCGTAAATCATCAAAAATATCGACTAGTGAATTTTATGTAAACTCTATAAAGTCTATATGCGTCCAATTCTTGAATTCGCCTCTCTGCCCGGACAGCAAATCTGGTTCGGGATATAAACTACCCTGAGAATATTCAGCGATGTATAACACTTGCTCCATCTTGAACTATTTGAATTAACCTCTCTTCGTTCTAGAACATTACATATTTATATTATCTATTACGCCTGGTCGACAGGTTTAGTATTTGATATTTCGGAATTCCTTCTTCTAGAAACTTCTACGCTTTATATAAACAAACCAACCTCCAAACGTATTTTTAATACCTCGAAAAATAACCTGCATCTTTGAGAATAATCCGAAATTTTAAAATAAGCGGGCATAGTATTTCAGTTGGATAAAGCACGCTACTGTATATTTGTTTATATTCTACACATGTTGTGTCCGTGTTTTAAATAATTACATGATGTTGAGTGCATTTAAGGATATTTCCAATTGGACAAAACTGTAGCAGACTCCGCCCGTATTACAATCAGTTTCTTTATGAGAATTTTACGACGATAGAATAGTGAATCAAAATATATGTCCATCCCGTTCTCCCCATTTCACTAGTCCTGAATTATTCCTGTTTTCTCACTTGGAAAACCGGATTTATCGAAATAATCCACAAAATCTCGAAGAATTGTGAAATGCAATTTCTGAAGAAACGAGATAATTACTGCAGTAGTATCGTATAAGTGGTAGGTAAAGGTGAACGTCGCCAAGTCGGAAGCAATTGTTTTCATTAGAAAATTTACGAAAAATAAAATTATTACACCGATTTCGATGGGACGCAGTCAAATTGAGACTAAACGAGACGTAAAATATTTAGGCGTAACTTTGGATAAAGGAGTTTATTTTGGCAAGCACGTAAACGAGACAATACGCAAAGTCTATTCCCTGATGGCTGGGAAATTGATTTATATAATGATAGTGAGATCGGCCTTAAAATATGCTGCGCCGGCCTGTTGTTCCGCGAACGGGACGACGTTACAAAATTACAAGTACTAAAAAATAAATTTCTACTCCTCATAAGTAACTCAACGACGACGCATGCTTTTGCAAGCGTCATTGATTACTGTTCAATGTTTATTTTATACAATTTAAATTTTTATGTTTAGGAGTTGTATTCTATTAATTTTAGTTCTAAGCCCGGACTGCGCCCCGCTCTGTCCGACAGACAAGCCTAGTCGCCGCCATACGTGGAATGCTAAGTCGGCAACGAACTGGGTGTCCCGTGAAGGGCATATATATATATATATATATATATATATATATATATATATATATATATATATATATATATATATATATATATATATATATATTGTTGTTTCTTTAATTGTTGATAAATTGTTTTGATTTGATTTGGTATCGTATCCGAAAATTTGCAGAAACGAGTGCGTCTTTGCCTGCGGGATGAGGGTAACATTTCGAGCAGATAATTGTTATAACTTATTTAGCAAATATCATTATTCAATAGCATTCATTTGTTAACTTGTATTATATTTTTGTTTACTCCTTCCTCCCTCAATTATATTAATATTAATAGTTATTATTATTAGCAATTTATTGTCAACAAGAATTGCATAATCAAGACAGGGACTTCTCAATCTTAGGTTAACAGTTTTTAATTATGTCCGATATTAGGATGTGAACTTGTTAGACACAGTTGTTATAGCTTCTGCTGCTTAGTGATCTTAGAACTAAATTAATTAACAATAAATACCGTTTTAAATCAGAGTATGGCTTAGAATATTTAACACGTGCCAAAATTGTTCGGTACTATAACTTCTTGGCGGGAGCCCCAAGTTTAAAACGCTACGGAATATGTTTTCTACTGCTCTACCATGATTATTTAGTACCAAATAATCAGAATCGATATGGCGATCGATACATAATGTATTAAAAACGTGAAAAACCAGGTAATTTAATTTCTTTGTGAAACACTTTAGGTTGTTGTTATTTATTGTGTTAAATAAACCTTCCAGTTAACTATATTTTCTTATTTAACATCAAAATCATTATGAAAAACTTTTGGCGATATAATTTATTTTTCTGTAACATTTTAGGTCTGTTGGAATGCTAAAAAAATTACAAGAGAAAGCCGAGAAGTCGACGATATGTCGACTATACTTCCTCAACGTTACAAAAGGCAGTGGTGGAGGCAACAAACGGAACTTTATGTATAAACAATTAGCCGATGTATATAATATTCCAATTGGTACGTTATTCTGAAAAGTTCACAAGCGTCACCAAAGACTTACGGTGGTCAAACTGTCTTGTTTGCGAAAGAAGAAGATGTGGTTGTTTCGGCTGTCATTACTGCCTCGGAATGGGCTTCCCTTTTGAAAGAGAAGATGTTATTTGGACAAGTAGCTAGGTGCGACCACTGCCTTTAGTTCATATGATACAATCGTGGAGTACCCCGAGATAACTTGGAGCCGAACTCAAGTGTAAAAGGTGCAATATTACCCTGTGATGATCACGAAAGTCTCTAATTATTAATTAGTTGGCATATATTTTCTATTTTTATATGTGGGTTTGATCAGTGATGTAACTATTTAATTTAGTATTAGTGACCGCAGTGCATACATTATATTCAATGTTGCCCAGACACGTTCGCAAATTTAATGTCAGTGGCACTTCCGTCAGTAAATCCAGCGCTGTCAGAATAAGACAACTGTAGCAATATCGGCAGTGATGCACCTACTACTACGTATAATCTTCTCCAAGTTGAATCAGCAGTAAACTACAAATAGTAGTAAGAATTTTTGTAATATTATACCACCCTCCCATGCCGATCCTGATTTTTATGTCAATGTCATCCAAGATATGGGCTGTACTAAGTAATGACACGCATGTTACGAACAGATTTGTCAGTGGTTGTAGAAAAATGTAATTGCAGTACTAAAAACAATTGCTTACACGAATGATGCAAGACATCCATCAATTAAAGTTCTCTTGCAAAATGTATCCACAGATAAAGAGAGACACTCTTTGTATTAGAGCGGGACACAATCATGAAATCAGTTTCATCACTTGGTATAAATACAATGAATTATAGGATACTTCATAGAGATGGGTCTAATGGAGCGATTAGATAGACAAGGGTAGGTCTGCTGTGTTAAGGCACTTAATATTACAACAGGATACTGCTAATAACGTTAATAATTTCGCCACCCACCCGCCGGCGGTCATTAAATTGAATTATGTTTGATCCAATAATCTCATTTCTCAATTGTATCCAGGATAACAGTAGGTGGGAATACTAAATATATAGTCTAAATATACAGGGCGATTTAACTCAAGTGACTGCATGACGCTTATAAATAGAGATCGGGAAGCAGCGATAAATGACGTCAGTTCCATGTTTGCCTCCAGTGCACTGCAGTAGAGTGAACTGCACAGCGTTGTCACCCCAGAAGCTCGTGACTATGGCGCCAGCTGTATAAAATTATGGTACTTCATTCAACATTATAGTAGCAAAGGATAAGGTAGATTTCTCAAAGAAAATTGTGGGAAATTATAAAAATTTATAATATAATTTTTTGGTTTACATCACAAAAGCATAAAATTAATAAATAAACTCTTTAAAAAAGATGTTAAAATTAAATTTAAACGTCTTCAAATATAACGTTGTCCTCTTCGGTTTCTTTTTTTTTTCACTTGTTTCAATTTTATTGGTGTACAGAGCACCTTTTGTCATTCGCGAAATCATCTCTGCTGAAGGAGTGAAATTAGTACACCCCCCAGAATTTGTCACATTTTGACTAGCCAGAAAAATTCCGCGTACCGTTGCTACGTTAAGCTTGTTCCTGTTGTCCGCTTTGATCAAATTGACTTTAGAAAACATGCGCTCACTGTCTGCGTTTTAATGAGGGAGCGATAAAATATTCAAAGCCACACGGGCCAAGTTTCGGAACAAATATTCTTCACCCTCATTTTGAAATTTCAGTAGCTTTCCCCAAAAAACGTCTGTCTCCAATTTTTCCAGCTCTTCATCAAATTTAAAAAAATACCAGGCGACGCCACTCATCATCAACTTTTTGATATTCATCGGCTGCGCAAACACAGGGTAAACTTCTTAGCAACGGAGTAAGCGATGGCGTCTTTGAATGTTCTGCAGGAGAAAGTGCGAATTTTGGTTTCAAAATTTTCATGTTTGCCAAAATAGGATTATCAAAATCATATCTCTTTTTGACTTCCACGCAAGTTTGAACAAGAAAGTCTAGACATCTATCCTTAAAATATTCAATGAGATTTCCACACGTAAGGATTTCTTTTTTTGACAACTCTGTTGCTACATCACATCCCAAGTACAATTGATTTTTTGGCAGAAAATGTCTCTGATCTGTTGGATCGATTTGCGACACATTCGTGGAAGATACGTATTGTATAGTCATGCAGCAGCTGAGGAGGAAAGTGTACAGTACCACCATTTTTCGTGAACGTCTGTAATGACGACTTTGTTCGATTGAAAATACTTATTAGCAACCGTAAATTTTGGTAAGATACATCGCAAAAAAATACAGGTACATTTTGATGTACCTGTATTTCATTTCAAGCCACTTTTCGTTGAAGTACAGGAGCAGCGCGGACCATTGCTGTAAAATCAGATCAACGACTTCGATGAGCGATAGCCAACGTGTCTGCGAAGGATGTAGCATTTTGAGTGGCTCTGTTTTTGAAACTACACAAATTCGCATTGACTTTTAGAACTCGATTTGAAAAATCCATAAATGTTTCTCGCCAAGTCTTCAACCGAATGGGGCAAATTTTTGCACGCGTGGCTAGCGCACAAGTGCAACGAATGGCAAAGGCACTTCAATACTGTTATACCCGGAAAATCTCTCTTCAGGCGACTAGCTACCGAATTATCTCCTCCCATCATCACGTTACAGTCGTCGGAACCGAAACCAATAAGATTGTCTAAAGGAATGTTTCGCTTTTTAAGACTTTCAATTATTGTTGTATAGAGATGTTCGGCATCCGCAACAGTTGTTTTTCCAGGCTTAAGAACTTGAACCAAATCCCAGAACTGAGACACGATGCATCCTTTTTCCTCATCAAAATATCGAACTATGATTTTGTGCAAGAAAGGTCAGTAGATTCGTCGCTTAAAAGACTAAAAGGGCAGTCAGAGATTTATTTCGTCAATTCATTTTTTTTCTGTTTCGCCTATGACGTTAGTAATAACCGCAGTTCCTTTCGTTCTTTTCATGGCTATATTTTGGAGTCTGGAAATGAAGATTTCAACATGTCGGTCATATGATCTAATGCTTTCGGTGATATGTTGATATGTCTAACTGCGACGGCAAGTTTTCCCGCGGCACAATGAATTTGGACAACTGTGAACCCGAACATTTAACAGCTCGTTCTTTTTCCTGAAGCTCGGCTGATGTTACATGCGATTTCAAAACACAGACATCAGCTGTCATCGATTTGTCACATAGCCTGCACCGAGCTTTGAATTGATCAGATCGATCTTTTTGCAGCCAGTATTTAAATATATCCATCGTCAGCCAAGCATTTCTGAATTTTTGCCCATTGTTTGTGTGTGAAGTTTTTCTTTTCTTTGTTGGTGCCGTATTGTCTTCTGACATTTTTCATCTACAGTAATAAAAAAAAGATTTTAACTATTTTACAAAAATGTATATAACCCAGATATTTACCTAGTTGCGTATTTTTTAAGGACTTTTCTTATATTTTGTTGTTTATGTTGATTAGACGATTCCAAGCTACACGCAAAACGTTATCAATACTAAATTACGCATCAAATTAATACACATTAGCGCATTTCAAAGGGTGGAAATACGTACCGTATAAATTTTGTATGGGTTTTAAGCTGCATTAGAAATGTTCGGAAATACTTCCGTTTGAATGTAACTGCCACCTTTAACGTGAACTACTCATGAAGGAGAGATATACACTCTAATAACAAATGTGCGAGAAGCAGGTTTCTGATTAATCATTCACTTGCCATTAGTCGGTAGAAACCGTGCATTACCGACTGTAGAATTGAACAAAAAAAATAAAAAATAGAATGAAAATTTTTAGTTAAAAACATTCAAATGGCAAAGAACGAAATTATGGCATAAAAATGGCAAAACACGAAATTATGACATACCATAATGACTATTATGGTATATGGTAGTAACCGTTAAATTATGGTAAGACTACCATAATTATGGCAAGGTTGGCAACGCTGGAACTTCATCTGCTATAATGCTAGAATTTGCAGTTTCTTAAATAAAATCAGATGTCCGCGCATTGAGCAATTTTCCTCCAATGCATCCACTTGCCACATTCAAGCCGCAAGCATTGGTGGTTTCATCCACGCTAATCCAGATGTAATTTCATTCAGTTTAGCATATATTTTTTGTTTACTATCACATTTTTATGATAAATGTTTTTTCTTATTGTAGCTTCTGATGGCACCTGAACATTGCTATACCTACTGCCCACTAATACACTTTGGCAAAAATTGTCTAAATAGTGGCTTATCTAATTGTCCACGATATATTACAACCAACCATCTTTTCCTTTAAATGTATGTTAAAATTTACTTGCCTGTCACTATCAGTAACACTACCAATCTTTTTATGATTGTCTGAGGAAATGGCAATTTCGTAATCTTTACGTATCTGTGTACGTGTTATCCACATAGACGTTGTATAACCACTATTTATTTAGAGGCATTTATTTATTTTTAATATTGAGCAGTGAGCGTAAACGTGATAGACTTGCGACCTCACAAGCGGGCGCCTACTATTAGACTCTGCGATACCAAGCCTTTCCTCCTCAGAACGATGGTCAGTAAGTCATTATTTTTTATAGCAGCAAGGCGTACAATTACCTGACGAAAACTGCTGTTTTATTTCCATTTATATAAAAAAAGAAGATTTATTGTATAACATATGTAAGAATATTTTGTCATTTAATATTATTTGGGAATGTTTCATTAGGTGTTTACAATTAAAACATTATCGTAGGTTATTTAATTCTGCAATATATTGTGAACTCTGGTGTTATATAAACGAAAATATTTGTTATACTGTGCAGGGGACAAAAATTTAACTGTTGAAATTTAGTGCAAGTGAGAAAAATTCCAAAGGAAAAACTGCCTTCGCAGTGAAACAATTAGATTTGATCCTGTTTGTTTACAAACTATATTCATGTATTGATAAGATATAGCTGTATACCAATTCACCACAGCTGAATAAAATGTAATTAAAATGGAAACTCGTTTCAAGTGTTGCAGAAAAGATACTGTAAGTACATTATATTGTGTAACTTTGAAAATGTTTTTCACAAAGACTGTGCTGAAAAAGAAAGGACCTAATCATATTAAATAAATATAAAATTATCTGTTGTAAAAAATGTGCTAAAGAAGACAAAGTACTTAAATTAGAACAAGTTGAGGAACTAACTGAGACTATTGATATCCTCAGACACGAACTAAATGACAAAGATACTTATATTACAAAAATAAATATAGTTAAAAAAAACTAAAAAAACACGCTTTTAAAGCACATCAAACTAAAAAGTGAAAAATAATTATTAATATAAACTGAAAACAATAATGAACGAAAAATACTAATATTATTGTGAAAAAAGCGTGGGTTGCTCGATATACGAAAAAATATGGCACAAAGCGCCCCACGCTTTTTTCACAATAATACTAGTATCTTTCGTTCATTATTGTTTTCAGTTTATATTAATAATTATTTTTCACTTTTTAGTTTGATGTGCTTTAAAAACGTGTTTTTTAGTTTTTTTAAACTATATTTATTTTTCACTTTTTAGTTTGATGTGCTATGAAAGCGTGTTTTGTAGTTTTTTTTAAACTATATTTATATTGCTTATTAATGCTGATATTATAACATATTACGATCCAACAGATATTTCTGAAAAAAAAAATATTTTTTTATTTCAGCCATGGGATTTGAACTCACGGCCGAGGAGTCCGTCGTATCGCGTCGACTAAGACTTGCCCGCTCGGCCAACGACCGAACTGAGAATCAGGGAATATGCTTACAATATTAAGCCTCTTGCTCTCACGCAGAGGATACGTGAGGAAAGGACTGGCGATCCTGATCAGGATAATGATATAAACTTATTAAATTATTGTATTGTTACCGGTTCTTCGTAAGTGTACAAAGTTTCAATTAAATTTGTCCGTTTAAAGTGGGTCAAAATCGAGTCCAAAGAGTCGGTTACAAACAAACAACAAACAAACAAACAAACAAACAAACATACAGGTGAAGCTAATAAAAGCGTGTTAATAAGGCAAATGTTGTAAGCCTTTGTCGCCGATGTCTTCGACGCGGAACAAAATTACAGAAATGATATTGTAGCTCAACAAAACTTAATCCAACAATTAAAAGAACAGATTGAATTTAGAAACTGTTAAAAAAAGTACCTAAAGAACTGCGGACGGTTCCTCTCAAACTGAGACAAAAACGTATAAAAAATGTTCTCAAAATAACTGTGTGAAAGATTTGAATAATAAAACAAAAATCATCAAGACACAAACAAAATATTCTGGTGAAATTGTAGTACATGATAAAAACGTACAAAAATCGCCAGTAAATGCTAAAAATAAAAATAATTGTACAGAAAAAGTGAACAAACCAACAAAACGAGCTTACTTGACGGAAGTAACACAAAAGCAAATAATACCATCCATGACGCCAAAAACATGCAAACTACGGATATTATTGAAAAAACTGATACTGTTATAAAGAAGCCAAGTTTAAATGATGTAAAGAAAAATAAAATTATGATAAAAGGAGATGAATTTGGTAATAACTGTTCTCAAATATTATTCTCTCTCCTTGAAAATTCTAAATATTCTGTTGAAAGCTTTGTGAAACCAAATCCTTGTGTTGCTGAATTAGCGGAAAATATATTCACTAAAGTAAAAGACTATAATTCTTGTGCCTTTCTTATGCCTTTGTTGTAATAATGTTTAACGAAAAAAAATGTTGTTCATTTTAAATACTTAAATTTACTATTAAGAAATATTTTGCCTCTTGGAAAATATACTAATGTACTTATAATCACAAAATATTGTTCATGGTTGATTCACAGTTGTCAGACTGAATCACATTTTTGGGGTTATGTAATGCTCTGCTGTCTCCCCAAAGCGAAAAAAAGTTATCTTCTTTGCTATGTCTATAATACCCGCCTGCAGTAAAAATATATGACTAATCCTTTTGGCGCAGAGATTTATTTAACAAATTCTTTAAATAATTTATCAGATGGTGGATACTCAAAGCAGGTGCGAGGAGAAATAGTTTTTTTTTTATAAATACATTAAACAGCGTTATTACAATTTATTTGCTATTAATGAATATACGAAATTTTCATTGTTTTTTGAGAAATAAATATTTGTTCACTATAAATAAATTAAAAATGGAATTAATTTTCCTGAAATTAATGTATTCATCAACAATAAATCCATGCAATTTTCTGTAAAAAGTCTTATTTATATTTAATGTTCAGAAACAAATGTTTAATGTTCACAAATAAATATTTAGTGTTCAGAAACAAATATTTCTTACAAATAAGTATTTTGATTTAATTGATAATATTAAATATTCGGCTTTTAATCAAATAAATGCCTTAATTCTCCCAATTAAATATTTAGTTCGCCAAATACAAAAAATCATTTATTTGGTTGAAATAAAATTTATTTCTCCCAACTAAATCATTCTCTCAGTGTACAGAAATGATTCGATAGTATTAGCGGCCAAAAATATCACATAAACCATAAATTTATATACCATGTTGCGAAAATTTTGTTAGATTTTGTTGAGATTTTGTTATTTTATTCGATTTAAATAATTTTCTGATGTGTGTATATCGAAAATCGTTAAGCGATTTTCTTTGAGAAAAGTTACGCATCTCCCTAAATAATAGTTTCTAAATACATTAGAACAATAAAATTCTTGATATGTAACTTAATTATCTTGTGATTGATAACGCTCCCTTATGGACTAGAAGTAAACATAATAGTTGGAGATACAATTTCTGGAGAAGTTTATTAATTGTGGGGTTTGAAAGAATAGTGCTCATTACTCTTAATGAGATGTAATTTCGCTGTCTAATCCACGTTCACCAGTCCACAACGTTTTCTGCTAGTCTACCCTCATTAGTCGCCACGTAATCAACATGATTTGGCGAAAGAGGGGCCAACGTTTGCTCGATTCACTAAGGCTAATTAATTTTGTGCATAACAATGTGCTCTTAAATTTTTTAGTCTAACTAAATGTCTGACGTTTAATTTAAAAATTTTATCTAAATATCGAGGTTGAGTGCTTCAATGGGTAAGTGAGTTTTCTACTGGGTGACCACAGAACATGGTACGGCTCCGTATTTTCCGTATTTTTTAAGATGTAAATCTGAAATTTGTGAATGTCACATAAAAATGCATGTTTAGATGTTATTTTCAAGGTTATTCTCTCTGTTCTACCGGAAATTTCTTAGAAAAAACTAAATAATTATTGGGTGTTACAAAAGCATTCTTTCAAATCTAATATGATAATAATAATAAATACCTATAGATCTTTATATTTTATACTGCCATTCTTATCTGAATGTGCTACTATAAAAGTTTTAGGCATATAATGAATCAAAAACAGCACTTCCTATACATTTTTTTCATAGAAACTATTAAAACTACTCAGTAGATATATATCGGACTAAGGGTTTTCGTGTTTTGTATTGTAACTGGAGGAAATCATTTTTTGAGTGTGAACATTTTCCTTTTTGTCGAGTTAATGTTGTTTCGATCTCAATATTTTTTTTGCTTCGAATACTGAGGACACTGTTATTTAATTCAATGCAGTTCTTGCTCTTAGACTGAGTGGTTGTTTTAATAGTTTCTATGATAAAATGTATTGGAAGTGTTGTTTTTGATTCATTATATGCCTAAAACTTTTATACTAGTACATTCAGATAAGAATGTTAGTATAAAACATAAAAATCAATAGGTATTTATTATTATTACCATGTTAGGTTTAAAAGAATGCTTTTGTGATACCCAATAATTATTTTATTATTTTTTCTAGAAATGCACAAATACAAAGCAATAATATGTCATATTTTTTGTAAATCATAGCAACTTCTTTTTTTTTAAATATAACACCCAATTTTTTATTTCCGATTTCGATGAAGCTAAAATTTGACTATATAACCACATTTTCAAATTTAAAATCTGTTGAGAAATGGCAGACTTATGGCCGTTTTTCTGTTTACATAAAGATGGCATATGATGGCACAAATTTTATTATAGCTAACATTAAAAAATAAAATTGGCAACATTTACCATTTTTTCATTAAATTTGAGGCCTTTCAACTTGACATTTTTGAAAAATTCTAATATTGACAATTAAATTTTAGAAATAGGCAGAAATACAGCGAATGTGTAGAAAGTATCATAATTTTAATTAAATTTGTATTATATAAAATGGATGAAATTCTTATATTACATTTTACTTGATTTTTATAGAACATTTATTAAATAAAACATACTTACCAAAATACAAGAACTGGCAGCGTCTTTAATACAGAATATACTTTGAGTTTCGCAATTATTCTATACTGTGACGTCTCTGCTAAACGAAATGTCGTATTTTATTGTTGTGTAGCGTGTTGTCACTTTGGCACCATTCAGTACAACAGCAGTATTTCTATCAGCGGTATGATAGAAGCTAGAATAACTCAGTGAAGAAACGGAATGTCCAGGGGTTGATGTGTATGGTTGCCGGTTTCGTTGGAATGAACAACTTCACTTTTACCTGTCGAAATTGTGTTTCGGTATACAACCAGATTTCTTACTTATATCTTTGCATTAAATAAAGATCAGAATATTAATTTTAATTACTCTATTTTATTTAATACTGGTTTCACAGTAGAATAATAATGATAAAAGAATAAAATACACAACAAAAGAAACAGATGTATTTGTACAACGTAAATGGTAATCTATTATACAGATAAACAACCAAGAAAACCAAGCAAGTGGTTATGATAAAGCGTGATCATTTATATCAAGCACAGTTAAGTTACGGAAAACACTACTACGGTAGGGTATCAACCTAGGGACAGGAGGTTGATGATACGTACTAGTCGCGGATGTGCTATATCGTTAGATTTACACATTTCGTCATTTCTTAGGGCCAACTGGATCGCACGTTAACTCGAACCCGGGACATTTTGTCAGATCCCACTCAAAAGTCTAGTTGCTCGGATCTCACATGTGACTTTTACGTTTTTCTGGTGAAGGCCCTCTCCAAATACTAGGGATCGAGGCCTTTACCATATATAACCATCAAAGAATAATAACTGAATATTCCCGAGAGATATCTACCTATATAGTACGTTTGACACAGTTTTATTAACTCGGATTGAAATCCAAACTGTCCCTTAAATAGATTAAGCCAGAGATGTCCGTGAATTGGTATGACGTTAACAGACGGCAGTGATGGTTAAAGGTTACATCAGCTTCAAGCGTACTTTATTACAAATTATAATAATAATAATATAATAATAACACCACATGAAATTACAACCCCCTTTATCCCTGAAGGTCTGGAATGACCTTGTGCGGGAGAGGGGCTACACATTTAGAGACAATGGACACACACCCAATATCCGAGTATACTACGATTAATCTCTCTCACAGAAAAATCACAGTTCCTCGACCGGGATTCGAACCCAGGACCCCGAGGTTTCGAGGCAAGCACGTTACCTCTAGACCACGAAGCCACACAATCTATCTCTTGTGTCTTTTCGCGTCCTTCTGGTGAAGTTCCTCTCCAAATATTAGGGATCGGGGCCTTCACTCGAACGTACTTTATTACAAATTATCTTTCGTGTCTCTTCGCGTTATCCTGGTGAAGTCCCAAATACTAGGGATCGGGGCCTTCACTATGTCACTGAGATCGGATTCTACTCAAAAGTCTAGTTATTAGAATCCCACAGGTGCATAAATATATAATCATCAAATATTAACAGCCGTCTATTCCCAATGCTCGTTTCTGAATAGATAACCAGTGGTTTACTTAATGATTCCCGAATTTTCCCGAATATCTCCAGCGAATCGGATTAGCAGGCATTCGGATACAAACGATAAATGCAAATAAAAAGCAGTAAAATAGTATAAACGGTAAATGCAAATAACAGCAAAATGGTACAAGCGATGAATGCAAATAAAAAAGGTAAAATGGTACCAACGATAAATCCAAAGAAAACAGTAAAATGGTACAAACCAGTACCTGGTTACAGCGAACACTGGAGCCGTTTATTAGTAGAACTGCACACTGTGAACTCTAACGTGAGAACTGATTCTTTGAAGTAGTGATGGGATCATTCGAATGAAAAATAATCGAAGATTCGATTATTGAAATATTCGGAACATTTCGATTACTGCGAAAGAAATCGAATGATATTCACCACTCGAATCACGTACAACATAATCTCAACTTTCGAGTTCAGCTGACGCAGTAAGTAATAACTGTATTCGAAATGCGTCACTCGAATACTCGAATTGTTTCCACGCATACAGCCATGTCACGGTTCAGATTCATCTGGATGTTCTTTATCTTGTTGAAATTGAATGGGATGAATTCTTAATAAATATTGCATCAAATTAGTTGTATTTCCAAAATACTTTAAAACTTTTTAGCATATACTGAATGTCGCTTTATTATCCTATGTTTTCTTGAAATAGTTCAAACAATAGATTTTTTAGCATTTTGTTAATAAAAAACAGAAACTAGAATTTATTTGATTATATAGAAAATGAAAATTTAGTTTATTATAAAACATATAAACAAAAAATAAAAATTTTCCGACTATGGGAGGTTCCAAGCCAACACTACCAATTACGAGTGAGTGAGTCAGGTGACTATAAAGTAAAGTAAAACTTCCAAATCATAAAGAACCATGACCCTACCCCAGACGTGACCAGTTGTCGGTTTTCGGCTGTCATATCGCCCTAGAAACATTCGAGCCATAATTCTATTGTTGAAATATTCGAATACTGACTTTTCGATTACTGAAAACATTCACGCGAGATGTCACGTGACCCTCTGCGCAAGTAACAGAATTTGCGGGTGATGTGAAGGGACAAACTTCTTTAAGCAGGTTTGGCGAAATACGGTTAAACAAATTCCCTGCGTTATCTAATATAAACAAATGTTTGTAAAATATTCTGAGGCTGGGAATCGCTTTCTCATAATTTAAAACTATGTCTCCAAAAAGAAAATAATCAAAACGGTTGAATTACTATTCAAACTAAATTACTGAATTTCTCATATTGTAAATTATTTTAAAAATAGAAATTTATTTGTTTTTAACAAATGCTTTCCTTCCTAGTATTAACTATCTTTCTGTCAACTTGCATATTTTCAAATATACCGGGTGGATGCAAAATGTCTGTAGTCCAGATAATTTATATTAACTAAATTTCTAATATTAAGTTTGGCTCTCAAATGGATTACATTAAACTAAATATTCTTTCCTCTTACTTAGCTTACATAAACACAACTAATGTTACCCTGGAAAAAAAAGAAAGAAACCGGATTGAAACAATTATTAGAAGAACTAATTGTTCTTCCGAGTACTTGACATAAACTAAATTAATCCATTGTTCAAAGCGGTTTCTGAAATCCACGTTAATACAAGTTACAGGATACAGGGTATACAAAAATGAAAGAGCGACCTAATTTGGTCTTATTATTACAGAAAATAGTCGATGGAAAAATCACTTCGTTACAATACCTTGCCTCGCAAAATTTGTAACTTGATTTATTTATTTCATGGCCATATTTGTGTAAAGAGGCCATTCTTTGAACGATTTTAAATTTAATTATATAGGTAATTTTCTCCATCAAAATCGCAGGTAAAAAATTGTGTCATCTTTAAGAAAATAAATATAGTTTAAAAAAACTAAAAAACACGCTTTTAAAGCACATCAAACTAAAAAAGTGAAAAATAATTATTAATATAAACTGAAAACAATAATGAACGAAAAATACTAGTATTATTGTGAAAAAAACGTGGGTTGCTCGATATACGAAAAATATGGCACAAAGCGCCCCACGCTTTTTTCACAATAATACTAGTATTTTTCGTTCATTATTGTTTTCAGTTTATATTAATAATTACTTTTCACTTTTTTAGTTTGATGTGCTTTAAAAAGCGTGTTTTTTAGTTTTTTAAACTATATTTATTTTTCACTTTTTTAGTTTGATGTGCTATGAAAGCGTGTTTTGTAGTTTTTTTAAACTATATTTATATTGCTTATTGATGCTGATATTATAACATATTACGATCCAACAGATATTTCTGAAAAAAAAATATTATTTCAGCCATGGGATTTGAACTCACGCTCGAGGAGTCCGTCGTTTCGCGTCGACTAAGACTTGCCCGCTCGGCCAACGACCGAACTGAGAATCAGGGAATATACTTACAATATTAAGCCTCTTGCTCTCACGCAGAGGATACGTGAGGAAAGGACTGGCGATCCTGATCAGGATAATGATATAAACTTATCAAATTATTGTATTGTTACCGGTTCTTCGTAAGTGTACAAAGTTTCAATTAAATCTGTCCGTTTAAAGTGGGTCAAAATCGAGTCCAAAGAGTCGGTTAAAAACAAACAAACAAACAAACATATAGGTGAAGCTAATGAAAGCGTGTTAAAAATAGATTTCAATCACTTTTGGTAAAACCGGAAGAACAGAAATTTTGAAAATAGCATCAAGACATATGCTTTTATGGGCCCAGACGGCATTAACAACTAGTGGTGGAAGAAATTTCCTTCCACTCACCGCCGTCTGGCGCGAGTTTTCAACTCATGGTTGAACGAGGGGCAGCAGATTCCGGACTGGTTCGTCGAGGGACGTACTGTGCTTATCCCCAAAAAGGGGGATCTTTCCGACCCGAGGAATTATAGGCCGATCACTTGCCTCAACTCCTGCTACAAGATATTTACACGTATCTTGTATGCAAGGACACTGAGGTCTGTTGATCCGGTCTTCCAGCAGATACACGAAGAGCGTGGTGCCAAGAAGGGCACCCTGCAGGTTGCAAGGAGCCTGCTGATAGACCGCTGTTTTACACAGGATTCTGTGCAATACAAGCGGAATCTATCGATGGCTTGGATTGATTACCGCAAGGCATTTGATACAACGTCGCATCAGTTACTGTTACACTTGCTCGAATGTCTTGCGGTACCAGCACCACTAGAGATGCATAGAACAGCTGCTGTCGCTCTGGAAGACCCGCTTCACCAAAACATCAGGTGCACAGCGGGTCACGACAGAGCAGGCGGCATTTAGGAGAGGAGTTGTCCAGGGTGACTCCCTGTGTCTTCTCCTCTTCTGCATCACACTGCTGCCGTTGTCTGTTGGGCTTCGCCAAACCAGCGGATATCAATGTGGACCACCCAGCGACCGGAGGCATAAGGTCACCCATCTATTCAATATGGATGACCTTAAACTTTATGCCTTCGGAGAGCGCGAACTACAAAACGCTCTTAGGGTGGTTGAAGAATATACGCGGGCAATTGGTATGGAGTTCGGGATGGACAAATATGAGTCGTCCACCTCAAGAGAGGACGATGCGGAGAATTCCCTGAAGATGCGCCGCTCGCAGACGGAAGCATCCTAAGGCATCTGGATGCCGGAGAGACCTATACGTATCTGGATGTGCAACAAAGGCACATCCATGATGTAACACAAATAAAAGATTCTCTCCGCGGCAAGTACAGACACCGAAAGATTTGGTCTTCCGAACTTTGGGGGAAGAACAAGGTGTCTAATATGCTTGCCGTTCCGGTTCTGCTCTTACTCCTTCGGAGTAGTAAAGTGGACGGTAGATGATCTGCGCCGATTAGACAGAGATACCCGCAAGATGATGAATATTCACAGAAGTATTCATCCTAGATCGTCCGTTCCTCGCGTGTACCACCCACGTTAACGGGGGGCCGAGGACTCTTGAGCCTGGAGTATATGCATGGCAGAGTAGTACTGAGTATGGCATGTAACATCCTCAGGAGCTCAGATCCCCTCTTGCGGTTCGTAAAACATCACGAAACTGTAGGAGTGGGAGCAGGATTGTTCAAGGCAGCAAAAAGAGCCGCAGATGAACTCGGTCTCGCATTTGACATCAGGCGAGGAGGCCGACGAGATGCTGCTGTAGAGTCAGTCACCGAACTTCAGCCAAATCGCCTGAAAGCCCGAATCAGAGCTGTCGAACAGGAAAATCTGTTTCGGCAGCACGTCGATAAACCTCAGCATGGTGTCTTCTATAAGAACATAGAAACGCTGGGTTTATCGACCAGGCTGACATTTGCCTTTCTAAGGTCAGCCGGGCTTAAGTCAGAGACCGAGGGATTCATTATAGCCTGCCAAGATGGTGTTATCAACACCTTGGTCTACCGTAGCCGCGTGTGGCGTGTAGAGGTTACTGATATCAACTGCAGGACCTGCCATCAGGCGCCGGAATCGCTCATGCACTTACTTTCTGCATGCCCCATATACGCGATTTCGGCCTACATCTACCGACATAACGCGGCATTACGAGTGCTATACTACCATCTAAGGCACTCGTACGGGGTAAACCAGACATCACTGCTGCCTTACGTCCCCGGAGATATTGAGTCCGTTGTCGAGAACGAGAAATGCCGGATTTACTGGAACTACTCGTTCCCGACTGTCAGGCCAAGCCAACAAGTCTGACATAGTCCTCCTCGACCATCAACTCAAGGTGATGTATGTCATCGAGTTCTCGGCACCTGCGGAGAAAAACATCACCTTGAAGGAGGAGGAAAAAGGGACCAAGTATCGCGTTCTCCTCCAGTGCTGTACCCAGGCTACTCGGTAAAAATGGTCGTCCTTATAATCGGTGTACTCGGAGGGATAAAGCCTATGCTGCTCTCGGAACTGAAGATCATACCGGCCTGCCAAAAATCAGCCGAGTGGCTGGCAGGTCAAATGCAGAAGGCGGTCATTCTTGGTTCTCTCCGTCTGCTTAGGGCACACGATTCTGGAGCCTACAGTCACTAACCCTGCGGGATGTGGGGAGTGGCTGAGGTTAATGTGCTGGCGCGACTCCCGTGAGGCGTCGGAGGCCACGGGAGGACTCTCCAGCGTCGGGCAACCGAAAAAAAAAAATAATAGTAATGATTTACTTATTCCGAAAGACCATACAAAATTATTTCATCACATTAAAATATTAAAAGAGCAAAATAACAAAAAAAATACGAAAGAAACACGGCTAAAATAAATAAATTAGTAATTAAGGTATTTAGAGACACTATAAAAACAGTTTAGAACTAGAAATTGTTTAACAGCTTTTTTTAAACGAATACAAATTTATTTCGATTTTGAAGATCAGGCAATTTATTGTATAATCGTATACCCACGTATAAAGGATTGTTCTCAACTATAGACATATTATGATTAGGAAAACTATTTGTCTCCCAATCTTGTATTCGTGAAAATAATTATTTTTTTGTAATTTTTTCTCGATTTTGCCTAACAAACAATAATACTTTCAAAATATATATATATATATATATATATATATATATATATATATATATATATATATATATATATATATATATATATATATATATATATATATATATATATATATATATATATATATATATATATATATATATATATACACGCTACTGTAAGTAATCCTAATAATTTAACTAATGGCCTACACGAGGTTAATCTAGATACACCCAGTATAGATCTAACAGCTGTTTTTTGTAATTTAAAAACTCTGATACTGATGTCTGAATTACCCCAAAATATGATATAGTATTGAATCCTCGAGTAGATCTGTGCATAATAGTACGATAACAAAACTTCTTTGCTACTGGGTTCCCTTAATCGATATACTAAGTAACACGCTGGTGTTAATTTTTTACATAAATTGTCAATGTGTGAATCTCATCCAAGATTGTTGTCCAAGTATATACCTAAAAATTTACATCATTGACTTGCATAACTGACTTACCATTTATTTGAATTAAATGAAACTCATTTCTTAGATTACGAGATCTAGGGGTGAAATATATGAAAACTGTTTTAGTCATATTTAAAAATAATCTGTTGTTATTAAACCAGGTGAAGAATATATTTAACATACTTTGGGTATCATTGATCACATCAGATATGTTGTCTTTCACACACAAACAGCCATTATCATCAGCATACATTATTAATGCATGATTAGTAACAATACTTGGCAAATTAGCCTTGTGGGACCCCCGCATTTGATTTTTACTTTTTTTGATTTTATATTATCGATTTCAACAAACTGATGTCGATTAGTAAGATAGTTCTTAATTAAATCATTAATTACTCCTCTTAAATCATAGAAAATCAGTTTTCTCAATAGTATGTTGTGATCTACCAGATCAAAAGCCTTGCTTAAATCCATAAAAAGGCTAACTGACTTTTTTCTATCATCTAAATTTATATACAGTTGATTTAAAAATTCCCATATAGCTGTTTCTGTACCTTTAAGTTTTTTAAGTCATTGTTGCGCGCTCTGTAGTATCTCATATTTTTTAACAAAGGACATGATTCTATTTGAAATTACTTTTTCTAAAATTTTTGCTATTGTAGACAATAACAGGTCGATAGTTTTCGACATTCTTATGATCACTTTTTTATACAGTGGTATTATTTTAGACGTTTTTAAGATATCTGGAAATATTCCCTGAGACAAAGTTAAGTTTACTAAATAAGTTAAAGGTAACAGTATGAACTTAATGCTACATTTCAAAATATTATCAGTAATACCATCCTCACCTATAGAATTAGACTTTTTCAAAGAATGTATAATATTATAAATTTTAGTTTCATTTACTGGTTCAACAAACATGGATGGATAATTCTATCTATATTAAAGTTCGTTTTCATTATTAGAAATTTTTCATTAATTTTTTTAGGAATTTCATTGAAAAATATGTTAAAATAGGAAGCCATTTCTTTTTTTATCATTTATGGATTTATTATCGATTTCCATTTCTAGTAGAGTACGATCATCGTTAGGTTTGTTGTGAACACTATTATTATACTCCATGCAGCCTTTGATTTATTTTCAGATTTTAAGTAAAATTTGTCATTGTACATTTTCTTTGTATTTATAATTACAACCCTATACACGTTTATATTACTTATAAGTTATATCATTCGGATCATTTGTGTGAATCATATTATTATATACATTCTTTAATTTCTGTCTTGAAATATATATTCTTTCGTGATCCAAGGTTTTTTATTTATTTTCTCATCTATTCTAATTTTTTGTTCAGGAAAGGCAATATCAATATAATATTTTAAAGTATTAATAAATTTTTCAAAAGCTCCACTAACATTATTACTATTATATATTTCGAACCAGGTTTCTTTACTTATGTAAGATAGAAAAACAATAAAGTTGTTTTGACTAAATAGTCTACAATGAACATTTCCTTCTTCAACATTATTTTGTATTAGATTAAATACAAGTACCGTAGATGAATCATCAGATAAGGCATTATGTTTAATATTACACTGTATATTATTTATACTGCCTTGTTTAATATTTATCATATTGACCAGTTTTGTACACATATAATCAATACAGCTGGATGAATTTTTATAAATTCTAGTAGGATCCTTAATCAATATCTCAATATTGTATGACTTAAGTATATCTTTTATTTCCTTTTTTGCTATTAAGGTTTCTAACAGGTCAATATTTAAATCACCACATAATAATAAAGGCACATTATTTTTACATACATGTTTAAAATTTTATCAAGCTCCTTGAAAAATATTTTCAAGTCACCAGCAGGTGATCTGTAAATTGTAAGAATATTTGTAATTATGTTTGGTGCTGTTACTTTAATACCACATATTTCCATATTTTTTTTATGGACTGATTTTTTAAATATTTTATTTCCTTGACCAATTCAAGTTGCTGTTAATCACTAACCCTAACATTTTTTGTGGTATCAACATAGCTAACTAAATTTTCATCATCTAATTTGATAGCGTCATTTATTTTAAGTTTAGATTGTGATGTTCTAAAAAGCATTGTAATAATTTTATCAGAGTTTAGACACAATTTGTTTTTGGTTATCCATAATTTTATTCTGTTATACATTAGAACAGCATAATCTTCAGCCTCCTCAATGGAATTACAGCGTAAAAGGACATTTGTGTCGTCAGCATAGGAGACCTGAGACTTTAAGCACGTCGGATGTTCAAGATATTGAAGCATGTCGTTTATAAAGATAATAAAGTTGGTCCCATAATTGATCCTTGAGGAACTCCAATGCTGACATCTCCTAAAGGTGATATACTGTTGTTGACCCTAACTTGTTGCAAACGATCAGACAAAAACGAATTAAACTAATAATAACGTAAAAGAAAAAACCATCGTAAAAGGTAAGACAAAGGCGGTGAAACAGAGAGAAGCTGTTATTTAAAGGTAAATTTCTGGTTACTGTACTTTTTGCTCCTGTTTTCCCGTTCGCCTCTGTTAATTACGTTATGACATCCAAATTCTCTAATCCTCCTTATATCTTTAAAAAACATGGACAATTTTGGGGACGTAACGATTTTCTGTAGTCACCCGATATTTGAGCAGATATGGATGCTATTTACATTTTTTTTATCAGCGGTTTTTGAGATATTATGACGTCACTTTTTTTAATGGTAACACTTTTTTTTGTTTTTCTAATGCAGTTTTTAGTCCTTTTTTTCAACACTATAAGTTTTGCATAAATTAGGAAATATCTTCAAAAAAAAAAAGGAAAAATTGTTTTATTTATGTGTGATTATTACAAAAGTCTCTGTACACATGATGCATAAGTTTAAATATATATATATATATATATATATATATATATATATATATATATATATATATATATATATATATATATATATATATATATATATATTTATATTTTTTTTTTTTTTTTTTTTTTTTTTTTTTTTTTATATATATATATATATATATATATATATATATATATATATATATATATATATATATATATATATATATATATATATATATATATATATGTATCCTCAAAGTTCCTTAAAACTTTACTTTTTTCTTGTTTACACATAAGGAGGAAAAAACGGAGATTGATGAGAAAGTATAAGCTCTTATTGTTCCTTTATAGAAAATGGATTATCGATAACCTATAGAAAATAGAACTTTTATCGGGTTTATAGAACTGAAGATGTTACAAGCAGAGGAGCATCAAGATAGATTATATTTCTATAAAACTTCATTACTTTAAGCTCTATAATTATTAATATTAAAAATTTAACGAGTTCCGTTCACTGCGATACAAAAAGTAAATGAGGTTTAATCAGGAGTTTTCAAATAAATAGAGGTTACCAACTAATTTACTTTCACATTATCATATTTGCAGTAAAGGATTAAAAAATCCTGCCACTAAAATTATATAGCTAAGAATAATGCGCAAACAAAAAAACATTTTATTTGACGATATTTCAATTGGCCATCAGGATTTTAAAAGATTTTGGCAGGATAATTCTACACCAAATCAACTAAAGGAACACATTCCGACTTTGAGTATTTTTGGTATACACGTTGTGTTATGCGTTATTTAATATATACAACTGTTTATTAAATATTTTGAGGCTGGAAATCGCTTTCTCATAATTTTAAAATTATATTTCCAAAAAGAAATTAATTAAAACGGCCAGGGATTAATATTTAAAATTAATCGACTAATCCTTCATTTTGTGAATTATTTAAAAGTAGAAATATATTTACTAATAATAAATGATTTCTTTCCCAAGGCTAATTTTACGAAATCGCATATGTTCAATTATACCGGGTGAATCTTATAATGCAAAACAATGGTTGTATATAATTAGGATAATTATATTAACTATATTTCTGACATTAAAACTGGCTTTTAATGAAATTAAATTGAATTAAAATTATCTCCCCTACTGCCTATTAGATAGGCGGTATTTAATATAAAACTATAGTTAATTTATCATTAATAGTGAGAAGTAAGATAATAAAATAACTTGATAAAGAAACCGGTTTAAAACAATTACCTTGGGAAATAATGTGTATTCCAAGTGCTTGACTTGTAAAATAAATTGAATTCTTGTTCAAAGCAGTTTTCTAATAATAATAAATACAAAGTGTAGTTTATAGGGCATACCAAAGTGATGGAAAAAGCAGAATAAATAATATATCAACACAAAATCGTTATCGGAAAAATCACTTCGTCATATGACGCACAAGACTGATATACCTGTAACTATATTATTTTTTATTTTATAAATTATCTGCATACATACCTAACAATATGTAATTTAACAATTCATCAATACACATATCTAATTTAATTTGTGATCAATATTCTTTATTTGCGACAACAGCAGTTGCAGTTTAAAGTCACTCTGTAATAACAGGCAAAAACATTTTCTGAATGACCAACGACGCCACAGCTTTTGTTATCAAAGGGAGCGGGCTGATCTATTGCTAGAAGACTTATTACACATTATAATGTATGATGGATGTCCCATAAATGTCATATTCAGAGGAACACAAGGAATGCAAGGGTCATTCAGAATATCGAATCACACTAACCCAGATTATATGATCCGGAAATCTATATACTTAGGTAAATTTATAGTAATATGTTATCTCATCATAACAACCTAAAATATTTTATCCACAAAGCAATAACTGGTCCATATTTGTGTAAAAATAAGACCACTTCATTACAATAGTAGTTGGAAATGGGCTCTCGCACAGTACGGGCACAAGAATAACTTTCTTGTGCTACGGTGTCACGGTTTTGCCATTGATTATAACAATCGTCAGTCTAGAGTGTGGCAAATCAGAAGACTTTCAGTAACGTCCCATGTGGATACCATCGCTACCGACAAAAATTATGGCAGATGATGAAACAAATGACTTTGTTATCTGTTACGTATTAACGACCGAGGATAAGGGATGAGATTGTGCATCAAGAACATTCGTATGAGTAACACTGAAAAAGATCTCCTTTGTGGGTTAAATACAGGTGTTAAAAACGAAACAGATATTTCGACATGTACCGACGTAATATTTGCAAACCTAAAACTTTATAAATCACTTGTAGGATGTTTTTTTATTAAGATAATGATTAATAAACGTTTCATTTCCCATATTTTTATGTAAATGTCATTATATCGCTTACTCACTCGCATACCAGGGTCATCTATTAGAGTTTGTAATTTATTTTTTATATTATAAATTATGTAATAGAAAAGTTTTTAGACCGGCTTATTAATAGTTGGACAATTTTTGTTAGGTAAGGGTCCTTATTTAAAAAAAAAAAACTACTTTATCAACTGGCCGACGTTTCGGTAAGTTTGATTACCATCTTCAGGGCACCATAAGACATAAAATTATGTTGTATGTATAAAATTTGTACAAAATGTAAATTAAAAACTATTTAATATAGCATGTGGAACAAACAATAAAAAAAATAAATGAATGAACGGATATATGCACCTACATACATACACAAAATACGTACACATACATATAAATAGACTAGCTGACCCGGCAAACGTTGTTTTGCCATGTATATTATTATAAAAAATAAAAAATAAAATTTAGGTGGACCACCCTTAACATTTAGGGGGATGAATAATAGATGTTGTCCGATTCGCAGACCTAACTGATATGCACACAAAATTTCACGAAAATCGGTTGAGCCATTTCGGAGGAGTTTAATTACAAACACCGTGACACGAGAATTTTATATATTAGATATTAAAGATCACAACATATTAACAAAAAAATTAAAAAATATTTAAATACACTTTTTTAGGGCATCTCAAAATCAAATTTAAAAAACATAATATCACACTTAGTAAAACTATATATGCAGTGAAGGTAATATCTTGAAAAATAACAAGTACTTTCATTAATTACGAGTTTTCCTAGTCACCATAAAATATATATAAAACAGGAAACAAACAGATAAAATTGCAGGATATTTATTGAGTATTTCTTATTAATATATTTATGTATATATATATATATATATATATATATATATATATATATATATATATATATATATATATATATATATATATATATATATATATATATATATATATATATATTTTTTTTTTTTTATATATGTTGTTTTTCAGGTTTTCGCGGGTGGTGAATGTTAAATTCGTTTCCCGGGTACGCTCCCGCGTAGGGGTGATAGGCCCCGAGGAGGCCGGGCCGCTCCGGGAACGACGTTCAGACAACCACGGTCCCTCTCGGGGCCTATCACCTACGCGGAGTATACCCGGAAAACGAATTTAATATATATATATATATATATATATATATATATATATATATATATATATATATATATATATATAATATATATATATATATATATATATATATATATATATATATATATATATATATATATATATATATATATATATATATATATATATATATATATATGAAGTAAATATTGTTATTAGATATTTGTAAATATCATATTAGATATAATTATATATAATAGCACCAAAAAAATTATAAAAGTAAAGATACCTGAAAATAGATGGTTAGATGATAAGTGTCGGAAAGCTATTGCAAATAGAAATAGGGCTTACAAAAGATTTGATTTTACACGCAAGGATGAGGACTGGAATTACTACAAGAAGACAAGAAACAGTATTGTAAAAGTTATCAAGGAAGCGAAACAATATTTTGTGATAGAAATATAGATAGTGGGGTTAGTCAAATCCAAAATTAATGTGGAAAAAGCTTAAAGCAGTTAGTTGGGGAAAAAGCGGGGAACACGCTCTGTAAAGACTGCAATGGAGTAATATATAATAACAACTTGGGGGATGTATTGAATCAGTATTATGTAGGTAGTATTGAGAGAATTATCATATAAGCATAGGGAAGATGATGTCGATATTGATATAATTAATGAATTTATACCGGGTGTAAATTCTAGCATAACATCATTTAATGCTATAACCCTACAAGATCTGAATAGTGACTAAACAAAAAAAAACAATATAGCACTGATGAAATCGGACGTGATATCAAAAAAAATCTTTTTTCACATAATAGGGTATTCTTTTTTAAATTTGATTAATTTGAATCTGGAAAGGGTGTTAAGCCTGAATGTTTTTGAAACATCTGTAGTGGTACCTATACCAAAAATACCCAATACGAATCTGACCGAACAGTTAAGATCAGTAAATATGTTGCCTTTTTTGTGAAAAAATCTTAGAATTAATAGTTTATGATCAAGTAATCAAATACATAAATTCAAATAATATTTGGAAAAATTTTTGAAAAATAGTTTTTCTCAAAAAAGGACCCTTACCCAAGAAAATTTTGACAACTGTTAATAAGCCGGTCTAAAAACTTTTCAAATAATATTCCATGCACATATTAATCTGGATTTCGTGGTAAACATTCATGTGAAACAGCTATGCAATTAGAAATTTGAGATTGTAAGCAGCTGTTGGACAGAGCAGGAGTTGAGGATTCACAGTTTTTATAGATTTTAAGAGTGCTTTTGAAAAAATTTATCGTAATATACTACTATTAAAACTAAAGGTACATGGATTTGAGAACACCGTTATAGACTGGATTACAAGTTATATAACAAATAGGTACCAAGTAACAAAAATGAATGGGGATTTAACAGAAGCCAGTTAAACAAATTTGGGGTTCCTCAAGGCAGTGTACTGAGTCCATTATTATTTATTCATTATATTAATGACTCGGCAATGTGTTGCAAAAAATGTAAAATCCATCTTTTTGCTGATGACACTCTTATTTACTATGAGAGTACAAATTTTGAGGAAATGGTAAGTACTGTTAATTTAGAACTAAAATTATTGACAGAAAAATTTAAGATCAATAGACTAAAAGTAAACGAATTAAAATTCAAATTTATGTTTGTGGGTAATAATTATCTATACAGACAGTTTGCTAGTCTAAATCTTGGTATCGAGTTAAATAATAAAAAAGTTGAAATTTTTCAGGAAATAAAGTATCTATGCCTAGTAATTAAAGTGAACTGATCCGATTTTTTAGCAGAGTGGCTTTATATCAACTACTACTAAATTAACTGTGTATAATATCTGAATACTACCTCATTTTCTCTATTGCTGTTCTGTGTTGTATACAAGTTGTATAAATTTTAGTAGACTCCAGGTTCTCCAAAATAAGGCAATGCGAATAATACAAAGATGCAACCGCTTCACTAGCAGTCAGCTAATGCTTAATACATTAAAATGACTTAACATTAAACAGTTCCTCTCTTCCAAACTATGACATTTATTTTCAATCAGTTTTCACAGTATTGTTTTAATCTGGTTTCTTTTTTAGGGTAACATTAGTTGTTTTATTATTGTGTCTATGTAAGTCAAGTAAGCGGAGTTTAATGTAATCCAGTTGAAAGCCAAGTTTAATATTAGAAATTTAATTAATATAATTATCTTGATTATTGAAACCCTTATTTTTGCATTCACCTGGTACATTTAACCATATGCAAGTTAATAGAATGATAGTTGATACTAGAAAGTAAGCATTTGTTAATAGAAAATCCATTTCTATTTTTAAAATAATTTCAGAATATTTTATAAACATTTGTTTATATTAAATAACGCAGGGAATTTCTTTAAAATGTATTCCGCTAAGCTTGCTTAAAGAATTTAGCCCTCCATATCAACTGCAATTCCGTCCTCGCGCAGGGAATTGTAAATTTCTTTGTCATTCGTTGGGAACAAAACTGTTCACGTCAAATAAAATATCACCCTCCAGTGAGAGACACAGTTTGCAGTCTGCAGTTCTACGAACCAGCATTAAGCAGTTCCAGGTCCGCTGAAAACCAGTGGTAAGAATTGTTTCCGTTACTAATCGATGACTGTATTTTTGATTCGTTTATCTGCTCACCATTATTTCCGTAAATTATCAAAGTTTGTATCCGAATACCTGCTAATCCGATCGGCTAGAGATATTCGGTAAAATTCGGGAATCAATAAGTAAACCGGGGGTTATTTGTTCAGAAACGAGCATCGGGAATGCTCTGTTTTTAATATTTGATGATTATGTATTATGCACCGTAACGAAATTGCAGGCCATTTCCTTCCAGTTTGTTGTGTTCCACGATGAATTAAGTTTCTACCAGTCTAGTACAGATGGCGCCACTGATTTCTACTGGACCAATTGGTTTGGTAGATTTTTGTGTTTATAAAAAATGCCTAAATATCTATTCATCTTTATTGCTCATACTGTACTCCCAAATATTTGTTTCTTTTCCAAACTATAATCGAGTTTAGTAGCAGAATACTACGATGCTACTTTCTTGTTATAGGCAGCCAGAGACAGTGGTTGTCTCTGGTGCCGCGTTCTGATGGAAACCATCTCTAGTTCTGCGGTCTGGTAAGCTTTATATGTTTTCTTGGTATTATCTTGTCATTCTATGCTCATCATTATTTAAAAGTTGCTATATTGATTTAAAGTACCTTTGAGGTAATTTTCATAATAATATTGTACCGTAATTATTATCAAATCACCTTGGTTGTTCTTTTGAACAGCCATCATTAATATTGATTAGTATCAATTTATCGTGCCTTGCTGGCAATTTATCTAATATCACTTTGATATTGTAATAATTTCGTGTGTTAATTTAAACTAACTTTCGGTTATTGTAAATTTTAGATTTACTCGGCAACGGATGTCGCCATTTTGTATCGTAGTTAGTTGTTTTCTGTGTTTGCCTGTTGAGCAATACGTAACTGAAACGAAGTACAA
>JANEYF010002102.1:0-82572 GCA_029963845.1 Rhamnusium bicolor | reverse complement strand
AATAAACTACCTTTATTTTTAATATAAAAAGAAATCCCATTAAAAAAGTTGTTTAGAATGCAATTTGTGCCTACTTGCCAAAATTTAGGAATATAAATTTACCCTTTTTTCACTAGTAATCAGTTTCATGTTGAAAATAAGATAAGAAGTTAAGAACAAGAGTTATTCATAATACTAATTTATTTTAGAAAAGATTTGTGATTTCAGAGCTCTCTCAATTTGCAAAAATGATTTTTAAATATTCAAAATATAGTACTAATTTATTGAAAAAAGGAAACAAAGTAAATTTGTGTTTCTGAAAGTTAATAAGGAGACATTAATTGTGTTTTAAGCAATTTTTTTTAATGACATTTTTTCCTAATCTTGAAAAAATTTAAGTGAATTGCCACTTCGAAGTGGCAATTGTCACTTTGAAATGACAATTGTCATTTTGAATAGTCTGTACTTCTATGTTTCGAACCGCAGAACATGCTTTTGTACTTTAAAATCAAATATCAAACTCTTCTGTCATTTTTCAGCCATTGAATGAAAATTTAGGTGAATTAGTATTCTAGACGTCGGGACTTCATTTGATACCCAACATCTGGTATTTTGAATGACCGGAAGTGGAGACCGGAAGTTGACATTTTATTGCAGATTTTAGCATGTTTCGAGCCTCAGAACCTATCTACATATTTTAAATTTAAATATCAAACTATCAAACTAAATGTAATTTTTCAACCATAGAACAAAAATGTTGTTATGTCAGTATTCTAAACTTCGAGCCCATTCATTTGATACCCAACAATATATGGCTGAATCACCCTACCGCCAGATAAGCAACCAAATCAAAAAAGTGTAACGTCATTGTCAAAGAACAATTTCAGGACCAGATTTGATAGGAAATATCAAATATTCGCTGTATGTACCAGATCGTAATATTGGCTAAAGATCTATCATGATTTGAAGGTATAATCCAATGCAGGTCGGGGTATTTGCCCGCTGAGTAGTTGATTCGTTCAAATCATATTTAATAACAGTAGTTTAGTCCACCTGGGCTAGAGGTCGCTGCTATCGGTACTTGCTTTGCAAGTCGCTATCCGCCAGAGACATCTATGATGTCGGTCGGATAGTAGCATTTGGACCATATGAGAAGTTTCACATACCTCTCACCACTACTCATCTTCTAGTATTATTAATCTAATATCCCACCCCAATATAATTCATGCAACTTGTTTGGCCCATGCATTGTATTCTATACTAATGCCTTGATAACAGTAAGGGAGATTTCATGAAATGTTAAGACATTCGAGGTATGTATTTTAATTGTTTCGTACAAATGATGTTATTGTCTCTTATCCCATCCGCTGTGCCGGTCCTATACGCACGAAACTTATCCGGCGTCTACTTATGACACACATTGAAAGTTTTAGAATGCCTTCTGTGGATTTTAGATGATAATTTCTTGCCAATAATCAAATAGAATTTGTGGTCCCGTACAAATTGAACATATTAATAACCATTTCATATAAAAAGAGAATTTTTCTCACAGTAAAAAAACTACGAAACAATATTACGACGAGTGACATATGGCCACTATTTATCACATTTTTAACAACCCAATCTTTGTAAGCGATGAGCATTTATCATCTTCGACACTTATAAAAAAGGCAAACTTTAATAAGAAGCAGTGGAAAATTTTACACAAAATTGTTTAATGGCAGAGGGGCGTTATCTGCTACAGACAGCTGAGAAAAGCTTAACGGTCTGTAACAAAATGGATCGGCTTTCAAATTATATGAAACAAAGAAGACATGATCAGTGTAATATTATCTGGTACAAAACACTTTGGGAGAATTATTAATATAAAGCTTATATAGCCTAATATAAAACGTTAACTTGGCATTATGTTACATTTTCATTATAATGCCTGTCTACTGGTATTTGATGGAAAATTATTAATTTATACAACAGTAGGATGAATTAATAATGGGCAATAGGCGTATAGACAATTAATGCCAAACTGTATTGAAGGGATTACATCATATTTTACCAAGACTCTGCCTACAGCAAGTTTAAGCCATAATGTCCTTAGAGTAATTATTACCAGTGAGTGAGATTTGCATAAATCATACTTTTAAGAATAAACGTGTTGCACACATCATCAGTACGATGCACATAAAATGCTTGTACTATAATCGGGGAACCATGCGGAGGATTCTGAACCATAGAGGATATGTTTTTTTATACAATAGAGTTTAACGAAGAACAGAATTTAAAGATAAAAAACCAGCCGTGCTGCCAAAACAAATTTTACCAGTACTAAAAATTAATAATAAGGACCCATCTACAATATCATATCATACATTCGCCTTCTGGGTACGGTATGCGTACACTACCATAATCCAATATGGTTTGTGATGTGCCTAGTATCTACAACTTTGTCTGTCTGTCAAAGCCATTTAAGAAATTATCGCGCTGGCCGTGGTGGCGGTGTCGCTACCTACATAAGTACAGATATCAAATTTGAAAAAATTGACTTTAAACATACATATCAAATCGAATATAATATAAACCACCACATGTAAACTACGTAAATCTTACAGTTATCTATGATTTATTTGAGCATTTATATTTGTGCGGGCATAATAATGTTATCGTCTTAGGTGACTTTAACATAAATATGATAAAAATTAGCAGTGCATCAACATTTTTGAACAATATTATCTATGAACACTCCTGTACTCAACTAACCAACTCACCTACCAGAGTCTGCTCAGAATCAGAGTCTCTTCTTGACCTAATTATAGTAAGTGAAAATTTAAGTATCTCAAAATCCGGTATTTTAGATCATAGTATCGCAGATCATAATACTGTGTTCTGTGCTGTAGATAAAAACTGTGAAAATGCAAATATAGCAAAAACTTTCCGATCCTTCTCAAATTTTAACAGAGAACAATTCCTTATTGATCTAATTAGCATTGATTGGCATTGCATGTATACAATGACTGATGTAAATAAAAAGCTATTATTTTTCAACGATCAATTAATTGCACTATTTGACATCCACGCCCCACTTATAACTAAGACCATTAGTAACAAAAAAGCACATGAACCTTGGTTCACTGACACTCTATGGGCCATGAAAGAAATCAAAACTAAAGCTTGGAACAGGTTTAAAAGCAGTAGAAGACCTGTAGACAAAAAATACTTCTGTGAGATGCGAAACATCTACAACACTGCATTGAAAAATGAACAAAAAGCTTTTATAAATTACCATATTAACCAAAATAACAAAAATCCAAAAAACTTATGGTCTACTTTAAAATCTAACGGAGTCATTAAATCTAAGCAAAATTCTTCACCGCTTCCTGAAAACCTCTGTGATGAAAACAGTATTAACAATTTCTTTACAGATTCTATACCACGTAGTAACATTCCTAAAAATTATCTATCACAATTCGAGTATAACCGCTACTCACATAGTAACTTCGAATTGCAATATGCCTCAGTAGAAGTTATTCACAATTTAATCTTAAAACAAAAACCTTACACAGTTGGATATGACGGTATCTCAGGCAAAATGCTACAATAATTAAGCTTACCATATATAGCAGAACCTCTAACACATATTATAAATTTTTCATTTGAAACCGGGACAGTCCCCCCTAATCTGGAAACAGGTATTAGTTAAACCAATACCCAAAAATAGCAAGATAAGCACCATCTTGGACCTTAGACCAATTAGCTTACTTTCAGTTCCCTCAAAAATAGCGGAGGCGGTCATCCACGGGCAACTAACACCTTATTTGCTAGAAAATAATGTTATTCCGAAAATACAGTCCGGCTTTCGAAAGAATCACTGAACATCCTCGGCCTTGATCGCTATTCTCGATGATATCTTGACGTCAATTAATTCTGATAAAGTAACTTCCTTGACCTTATTAGATATGTCAAAAGCTTTCGATTCCTTAAATACTGAAGTGCTAATAAAAAAGTTAAAATTCTACGGGATAGAGGATAATATCCTAATGTGGCTCAAGTCTTACCTACTAAATCGTTTTCAATATACATGTCTTAACACCACAAGTGGAAGAAGACTCTCTAACGAACGTTTGCTACTCTCGGGAGTGCCCCAAGGCTCGATCTTGGGGCCCTTGCTTTTTAACATCTACACCGCAAACTTGCCACAAGTCACGAAGTACTGTTCTCTGCACATGTACGCTGACGATATACAACTTTACCTTGCTTTTGATGTGACGAAGCCTGAGGAAGCCCAAACCAAAATTAATTATGATTTAAATGAAATAAAAAATTGGACTCTCCAGAATTCACTCCTATTAAATCCAAATAAAAGTAAAAATATAATCTTTGGCACTGCAAATGAATTAAGAGTTCTTACTCACTTTCAATTATCAATTGACAATATAATTATAGAACAAGTTGACAAGGTGAAGAACTTGGGGCTAACCTTTGATAAAAATTTAAACTTTATTCCTCATATATCAGAAGTCCTTAGAAAATGTTTCTGCTCTTTTAAACAGATTTCAAGTTTTAGAAATATCCTTGATAGGGCTACTAAACTACTGTTATATGAATCCTTAGTTTTATCACACGTCAACTACTGTGATTATGTTTATGAGCCTTGCCTAAATTTATCATAAGCAAACAAACTTTAAAAAATCCAGAATATCTGTATTAGATTTGTAACAAATAGTTCTATCTACGAGCATATCACACCACATATCAGGGAGTTACAACTACTAAAAATAAATGAGAGGCGCTTCCTACATTTCACCTCACTATTAAATAATGTCATCCTAACACAAAAACCTATTTATCTCTATGATAAACTAATTGCGAGAAATGTTATGCATAACCGAAACTTGAGATATACAAACGACCAATTGCATACAATAAGACCTAAATATGAAACATTTCGATCATTTTTTACCTACCTCTCGACTTATGTCTATAACAATCTACCTCCACAGCTACACAATAAATCAACAAATGTACTAAAACGTCAATTAAAGTCTCTGATTTTGAACGGCGAATTAAACATAAATTTAAAATTGTTTTAGACTGTGATGAAATAGTGATAAAATTTAGACATCATATAGATAAATACTGTTTTTGATATATATTATATGTTCATATACTGTATATATATATATATATATATATATGTACTTAACTAGATATACGATAGATATACACATATTGTAATATTGGATATTATATACTGTACTATCATATGCTGGATAAAATCATAAGTTAGATATTATATACTGTACTAATACTATACCAATGGTATCCTAGGTTAGTAGTTTTGATATCAGTGTATACTGTACCACTAACCTTTTGTGTTAAATTCCTTCTGTTTTACACAATAAAGACATTTATTTATTTATTTATTTTAACAGAACGTCGATTTGTCGGAAAAAAGTACGTTTTTAGTAATATCTGGATTTCTCTTGTACATCAGTAATAATTTCTCGCGAAACTGATACGATCAAAATCATCCTCATTTAACTAACTTAACGAGTAAACTTTAAACGGATGATATTTTTTTCCTATAAATTATTATTGCCACAGTGATTTTGTCACAATTTTTAAATAATCCTCAAACCGGAGAGTGAGGGTTGTCTTGAACTAACAACAGCACATTGACCAGTGACATCTTCACTTACCGATGGTGATTCGCATTGGTAAATGTCTAACCTTACTTTATTATCTAAATTTAGCTACAATTCGACTAATCATAGTTTGGGAAATTGGTGATTGTGATAAGGGTAAGTTTCATTAAATAAATTTACAGCCTTTTGCTTAGTGCGTATCCTGTCTCTCTACAACCGTTCTTGAAAAACTAAAATCGGATAAAAAACCGTTTCCTAGCAGACGATTTTATTTTTATCCATGGTAGGTCATAAAACAGAAACTTAAAGAAAGTTTTTGCGTAAGTCAGCCACGGAATAAGTTTAAAATATTGCACAGAATATTCTGCAAAGAGATTCAACTTCACATTTTACTGAAAAATTGTGCACTTTCTGTAACGTTCCACTTTTTGATGGCCTCGTATTTGACATGACTGAAAATTTAAGTTTATTTATGACCCTGTTAGTTATGCAAAACCTGCACAATGAAAGTGTGAGTTATATATAACTCTATGATTTTAAAGAATACCTCTATGGCGACATGGCAAAGAAAAAAGTCTCGAAAAGAAGTAAAATTGTGGGGAGTTAAGGGAAGAATCCGGCAGGTTGCAGTCGGAGTATGCTTGGACTCAAGCACGAGTGTGCTGATTTATTCTGTTCCTGAAAATTGATTGATTATTAATTAATGTTTAGTTTTATAGTGTGTGACTTGGTAAGCTTAGTGAAGTTCTTGTACAAATCCTTAGTCTTTGGTACTACCCATGTAAAATTTGTCTCCTGTGGAGAAGTTTAAGGTGCATAAACACTTGTAAGTATAGTTTTTTTTATCTTAACGTCGAGGATTCCAATAAAAGAGCACTGTCCTAAATGCGGACAATAGTGCATTATGTGCTTTTTGTTATCTATGGCGGCATGTTTATCTGTTTTGTTGTATATGTACTATTCTGTATCGCTGTTTTTAACCTGCATTGCTATATTATGTTTGCGCCTTTTACTAATAACCTTTACTGTCTAGTTTACAACCAAATACGTTAACACAACAACTCTCCTTTTGCTTCCGAATATTTCCCCTGAAAACTCTGGACTACTACCATTTTTAGATATATTAATAATTTGAAATAGTGAAAATAAGTTAAAAATTGACATATACAGAAAATATACCAGTACTCTAAGATATATCCCTAAGGACTCTCACCATTGTGCTCAACACAAAATGGCGAGTTTTAATTTTCTAGTCCATCGTCTATTAAGCTTCCCCCTCAACATGGAAAGGTTTGAAAAAGAAAAGGCATTGATTAAGGATATAACTGCGAGTAATGGATATAGTATAAGTTTAATTGATAAAATAATTAGGAAACGAAAGTTTAATGAGTCGCTTCGAAATTCCTCGACCTTTCAAAATGAAATAGGAAATCCGAAATTTGTATCGATTCTATTCGGCCTTGGATTCACCGGTGGTGTTGGTAAGATTTTTAAAGATGCAAGTATGACAGTGGTTCATTCATCGGGAAATAAACTACAACAACTCTTAGGCAATACAAAAGACAAAGTTGAAACAAACAAAAAGTCGGGGATATCCGAAATTAGCTGTAAGGACTGTAATCAGAAATATGTTGGACAGACTAGACGACCAATTCTAACTAGATTCCAAAGAGCATATGGCCCATCTCAAATATGGTAGAACAGATAAGTCTAGTGTAGCCCAACATGCGTTTGAGAACAACCATAAAATAGATATTAGCAATTTAAGATTAATTAGGAATGTAACAAACACTAGACAGCTGGATGCATTCGAGAGCTTGGAAATGATAAAGTGTAAAAATAGTATGAATAGTGACAGATGATGTCAACTTGGTTGGCGAAATGCGCGCCAAGTGCAGTATATAGTGTTTTGGTGTTTCGTGGAAAACTACGTCAGTTTTATCTTCACATCAAAGGCTCCAACCCACTCCAGGACACCAAATACGTTATTTCGCAATAGTTGGCTTTTGATTAGATTTTATTTATAACTTTGATGTTATAAAATATTCCGCTTTGTGATATTAATGTTTTAGTTATATTTCTAGACACTATTTATATTTTATTGTTGTTAAAACCGAGTTGTAAACTTTTAATCAAATTTCAAATATTTAAAGTTAATGGTATGAATATTTTGTTGTAATTTTTGCCAGTTTGTGGTAAACACAGGAATTTATAGAAACTCGAACTAAGTATCAGTAATTTTATGTAACCTATTTGTAACACATGGAAAGTTATGTGGAACTATATGAATAAGATATGTATTTCCAGTTTAAAATCAACCCCATCGTTTTTCCATTTTTTAGCAGGGGATGTATGTTATAGTTTTTTGTGGATAATATCGAGTTATTATTATTATGTTTAAACCAATAAAACTGATGGCGTTCAAAAAACAAACAAAAAATAGATATAATTCTGACCACCGCCAACACTAGAGAGATTTTATGTTTGCTTTCAGAGCTAGCTGAAGCATTCTTTTAAATAACTATTAAATTTCTACAAATTAAAGAATTTGAATTTTGTAGGAACCAAGTTATAATTTTCCAAAAACCCAATATTTTTTACACATCTCTGAAAGTACCATTTTATTTACGATTTTTAATTGGCAACATTCATATGTTTTCATATAATTTTCAAGGGAGACAAGAAAGCTTACAGATATAGGAGCCTGGACACTCTCAATGTTGTAGATATTAGAAATATTCATGACGAAATTTCATTTATTTGTAGCTAATTAAGTTTGCCTTGATATAAAATTATGATTTAGATTTTTAAACAATTCACAAATAATAGTCATTTATGATACAAGTGTTAAAAATGACTTTTTATTTTGTGAGTGGAGAAGTTTGCGAAATGAGCGTAAGCGAGTGGAGCAACTCCACGAACAAAATAAAGTGATTTTTAACACGTGTATGATACAATGTTTTTTCTACAAACACCATTAAAAGAACAATAAAGTTTCTTTAAAAAAATTTCAAATACTTTTAATGGTTACCTCATAATTCTAGTAGTTTGTAGGATTTATGAGATAAATAAATCAAGTTTGCCCGTTGTTTGACACATGCTTGTCAAATGTGAAAAACTATTGCAATATGATGAGTTCCAATATTAATTATAGTCCAAAAGGAAGCGAATCTTTTCCTCAAGAAATTGAAGAAGCAGCTACAAGGGCAACTTTAGATTTGTTGCCCACAAAATCCAAACAACAATATGAATTAGCGTACAAACGTTTTGTGGAATGGTGCGATCGGAACAATGTTGCAGGCAAGTACAGTGAAAATGTAATGTTGGCCTATTTCGAGCAAAATTCTAAAATTTTGAAATCTTCGACGCTTTGGGCACATTTTTCAATAATAAAGGTTATATTAAATGTCAAGAACAATTAAGATATACCTAAGTAAGTTTTATAAACTCATCGCATTTTTGAAGCGCAAAGGAGAAGGATATCGTCTAAAAAAATTTTTACACGCCAAAATATTGATAAGTTTATTGCAGAGGCGCCAGATGACAAGTGTTTGATGCTTAAAGTAGCTGCTGTAATGGGTATACTAGGCGCGTGTCGCCGTGAAGAACTTTGTCAAATGAGTTTAAACAATATCGAGGATTTAGGAAATACACTAGTGGTAAACATTCCAGATAGCAAGATTAGAGTTTCAAGAACCTTTACTGTTATTACTGAGACTTATATTGACTTATATCATAAATACTTAGCATTAAGTCCAGCTCATGTCAACCACCAACGTCTTTTTATTAAATACACTAGTAACAAATGTACGATTCAACCTGTTGGAATAAATATTTTTGGAAAGATGCCTACAGATATTGTAAGATTTTTTGAAATTACCAAATAGTGAACTTTACACCGGACATTGTTTCCGTCGGACATCCGCCAGCTTGTTATCAGACTCTGGTGCAAATTTATGTACAATAAAAAAGACATGGAGGATGGAAAAGTTCTAGTGTTGTAGAAGGATACTTGGAAGATTCGTTAGAAAACAAAAAGAGGATTACTTGTCACATTTTTCCAAATAATTGCCCTTCTTCTAACAATTCAGAAATAGAGCATATTAATAGTATTTCCTCCACTGCTTCAAGTTCAACTTCAACAATTTCTTCTTGTGAAGTAGCTTCCTCACAAGGGATAAATATTACTAATTGCTCCAATTGTACAATTAATATAAATATTTCTAAATAACTTGTAATTTTTTGTTAATAAATATATAAATGTCATTATGACAAACGACTTGTCATTTTACTTTTTGCACTAGTGTTAAAAGTAAATCATGTGATCATTTTTAACGCGAGTTTATAAAATATTACATTTTTAATTCAAGTATGCCGTGTTAAAAATTTAGTTTTTAATGGTGTTTGTAGAAAAAAAAATATTTATTCGCTGTTGTTTTAAATGACACCTTTTTTAAATTTCTCCATTATCATCAAAATCATACAACACGCTGTTGTGTAAGTTAAGGCAGCACAGGTGGCTATGAAATCTGAAAACAATTGCAGGTTTAGTTCAATCTGGATGATAATTAATTTTGCATTTATATTATAATGGAAAACTTTCGGTATTCCCAAAGTAAGAAAGTAGATAATACAATAGGAATATTCGGCGAATGTAGAAAAAATGAATGCGAAGCTGTGACATTATATGCTCAAAGCAACTCCGAAAGAAACCATACAGAGAGAGATATTTTTTAAGAGTTGAGCAGTAAATGCAAAAAGAGGTAAATAATCTAAACGTAGAAAATGTAGTCATCAGGGAAAATATACGGATTGATATCTTATAGTTAGTTTAAGTAGAAGTGAATTCTAAGGTTTTAATTGATACTTTTCACGGATATTTCAAAAATATCGGTTTTTTGAACACTCTAATCTATATCATTACCAAGCTCGGTGTTATTTTACTGCTTGTTTTATGTCATTAGTTATTGTAGATATTTATCAACATAATTTAGGTATTTACTAGCACGCATTCTGACTGGAATGCTAAAAATGAAAATATGTAATACGTAATGATCCATAATAAGTATGCAAATAGAAGAAAAACTATTAAAATGAAATAAACACTAAAACAAGCACCTCAAGAATTCATCTACATAAATAACAGTTATCATCATTAGTTTTTCAGTATCGCTACACGCCATTACAGTTGACGAAACTCATTTATAAGTGCTTTATAATTTTCTATAAAGTCCAATAAAACAAATCGAACGACTTTGTATTATTATGGAACACTTTCCGTACCGGCATACCACAAACTAATTGAATAAAATCATTAGCAACTGGAGCATGAATTCTAGCAAGCATTCTGCAATTAATTTTGTTTTTATATGCGTGCAATGTTAATGTAAATCCGAAGGGCACTCGCTGACAGAAGCCATTTGAAACTGCTTTCTAGCTATTAAAATTTGTTTTTTTTGCTCTAGAAATTATGACTGGTGTCTGAATCGTACCTTAATCGTAGCCGAAACTTTTTTAACAGATACAAGGGTACTGAATATAATTTTTCTGAAAAATAAATGATTTAAAGGCATTTATAAAGTAAGATTCAGAAATAAATATTACTTAAATTTTTTCTCCTTCAGTTTATATTGATTGAAATAAAAAATTTACAAGCAAAATTATTTCCCTTCAAAGTTACACTAACCACAAAGTAGCAGATGCGATTAACGTTATAATTGCTGCTACTTGAAGAATGTGATGGAAACTACAACAATTTCACTATGTACTTATATTTACCAAATAGTAGCAAATGCGACGAATGACGTTATTTTCTTGGTAGCTTTAAACTGGCGTCTACTACGCTACCTACGAAAAGGTTACTGCAGTGTTTTCACGTACTTTACGACCCTCATTTTTAAGTTGGTAGAGCCAGCTGATCCGATCTATACTCCATTCATTTCATATAAGCACATAAAAAGTGGTTTACCTGGACTTGCAGAGCGACCCTTTGTCGATCAATAGTCGAGCATAGTTCGGTGGCATAGGGGTTCGGTCCATTATATAAATACACAAAATGTATTTATATAATACCGTTCGCCTATGCTAGCATTTTTATATGCTTATATGAAATGAATGGGGTATAGTCAAAGATAATTTTATTGTTTGGGATTGGCAACACCTTAATAACTGACTAAACGTTAACAGGTGGTAGTATTATTATTAGCGAAAATCAAACACATGATTAAACTATGCCTTGAATACCAACAATTGGCCAAAGTTGCTACTTTTATCCATATTTTCTGTCATCTTATCATCTTCACATATCTGTAAATTTTGCAACTGCCCTAAGTTATTCATTGGTCTGAATTTCGCGAATTTGTTCGGTGCGCGACATTTTAAATAATAACGATTAAGGAGAAATCACAAAATCACAATCAATTATATTCTTTATATCAACATTTGTTGGTTCTTCACTACATTGTCCGATTCTCCCGAAAATTTTCCTACTGGTTATTTATATATTTTAACGAATAAGGGCGGTTCCGCATCAATCAAATAATTTGTTACATTGTTAACTTCACTTAACTGCAACACAGCTTTTCTATAAAAGGCCGATGAATGCCGGAAAATCTTCATTGTTATTTTACTGCTTTATGATGCCATGTTCGATTAGTTCCAAATAAGAAAGTGTTGACTGAAAAGTTTATATCAGTTTATAGTAGGGTTTCAAGGTATACGTAACTTTGTAGTCATATTGAAGTAGTGGGGTGTAGTAAAAATCATGAAAGTGTCTTCGTTCGTAGAAATAATGTTATTTTTACTAAAGACGTCACCAATTAGTTACACAACTTCAAAGTTCCAGAAAATTTCCTGACAACGTTACAGGAACTTTAAATAGAATACTTTCAGTTATCATTACTTTGAAGTGATTCTTTGGTGACGCTGTGCAGTCAATATTACTACCAATTCTCTCTTTAAAGTTAAAAATAGTTTAAAGTAATGCAGAGTAGTATCCGCGATGTTGTACATACTGCAGCAGTTACTTGAAAGTGTAATGATTATACAGTGCCTGAATTCAGTAAAATTTACGTAATAGTTACTACACGGTATACAACAAGGTGAATTTTACACAAAAGTCGCAAATTTAGTGATAGTTATGTAAGTCGTACTATATATTAAATTTCCAGTCCCCGTCACTTTGGTGTTAGTTGGGGATAAGACATAGGGATGGAAGGTGTTCAAGGTTTGCTCACGCATGACCACATACAGATTGAGCATACATGACCTACACACTTCTCAATTGGCTGAGGACGTGATCGTTTCCATCCTCATTTTATAATTGCAATTACTAGGGGATACCTGAAAAATGAGGATGAGAAAGCTTTTCGGGGTCCATCATATCTTCTGATTCATTCTAACAGAACATGTGTGGGATATGGTGGGTCTAGGACTGCCTAATATATCCGAATTAGAAGCACATTACTGGAACTCCACCGTGAAGATCAGATAGTCTAGGAGGAGTTAGGTCAGGAATCGATAGACCATCTCATTCGAAATATGTCTATAAGGGCAAGTGAAATATAAATGGAAAAGAACGCATGGTGAACATACTTATAAAAATATTCTAAATCTATGTCTGAATTTGATTAAATTCTTCATTTGTTTTACCCTGCAGTATATGGCATTAGAAAACCGATCCGATTACTCCATTATAACTGGGTGTAACGTTTTTTTAACTCTGTTTTCACCCAGTTGGGAATCGCAGCTACTGCTTTTTTTCTGTTGTGGCTACAACTTTCACATTGAGTTCGCTTATATCAATAGACATTTTTAAGCTTATATCAATGGCAAATAATGTGCTTTTATCAAGACTTATAGACAAGTTATTTCCCTGCCCCAAAACAAAGGGCGGGTTTTGAAAATTTCCAGGATTGGGTTATCCTTGCTTAAATAAGCACTGAAGAGCTTGTCCTGTTACCGGTGATGAGACTTGGTAGCGGAGATAGGTCGACGTTAAACAATTAAAGAAAATGCTGGTACCTCAGGATGCAGCAGTCAATATGTTTAGTAAAGAAATTCTTTTAACGTTTTGGACTACGATGACAAGCAGTGTATTTTTTCTCGATCTACTTTTAGAGTTTTACTATCAACAATCAGCATACATTGGAGAATGGGCCATATTTTCTACCACCCCTACATGGGTAATAATTGTCAAGGGTAATACTATAAGACCTGATAATTTCTTGGTCTTTATCGTTTCTATGGAAACTTCCAACAATTTTACGGGGCAAAATATAATTTTTCGTTTCTTACATATTTTACTATCTCATCTATTTATACTGATAGAAAAAGTATTGGCGGCTTGAGAACAACCAAATTCCAGATTATGATGAAAACGAACGTTTTGAGACAGGAAAATGGAAAATTTATCCGAATTGACTTGCTGTTGGTGTGTCTGTGTGTCTGTGTGTTTGTGTGTTTGTGTGCCTTTGTATCTGTGTGTCGCAGGTCATTTGTTTTTATCGCTTTTACTCAAACACCAAGAATGGCACGCCTCAGAAGGCAATTTTTTTTGCGTCAGATCAGAAAATGTTTCAAATAAAAATTGTTTATAATGAGAAAATGTGCGGAAAACAATTCTTGACAATTTATTGTAAGATTAATCGTTACTGAGAAAAAAGGGTTTAAAATTAATTTCATTAAATTAGAAAATAAAGTCGGTCTTGGCATTACTTTCTCGTCATATCCAATTTGAAATGAATGAAAAATAAATTGTATGTTTTGTTTTATTTCTTCTTCGTTTGTCTCATTTGTTTCGTTTATATCATTTATCTTATTTATTTCATTTGCCACATTTCTCATTCAACTCATTTTTCTCATTTGGCTCATTTATCTCATTTGTGCCATTTGTCTAATTTATCTCATTTGTCTCAATTGTCTCATTTGCTTCAATCGCATCATTTGTCGTTTTTCTCATTTATCATTTCTCATTTGTACAACTTTTCTCATTTCTCTCATTTGACTCATTTATCAACATATGTTTCAATTGTCGGATTTATCTCTTATCTTATTTGTCATTTGTCATCTTTTCTCATTTATCTTATTCGCTCATTTGTCTTATTTGTCTCATTTGTTTCATTTTTCATTTGTCCCATTTGATAAATTTAACATATTTATCTCATTTACCTTATTTGTCTCATTGGCCTCAATCGCCTGATTTGTTTCATTTCATGTTTCATTTATCTCATTTGTATAACTTGTCTCTTTTGTCTTATTTGACCCATTTATTTAATTTTTATCGTTTGTCTCACAGGTATCATTTGACTCATTTATCCCATTTATCTCATTTGTCTCATTTATCTCATCATATTTATCCTATTTATTTTGTTCACATTAATTATTTTACATAAATAAATAAAATAAATGGAAATAGCATCTGCAATTAAAACAACTTATTTCTTTCATTTCATGTTTCATTTATCTCATTTGTATAACTTGTCTCTTTTGTCTTATTTGACCCATTTATTTAATTTTTATCGTTTGTCTCACAGGTATCATTTGACTCATTTATCCCATTTATCTCATTTGTCTCATTTATCTCATCATATTTATCATATTTATTTTGTTCACATTAATTATTTTACATAAATAAATAAAATAAATGGAAATAGCATCTGCAATTAAAACAACTTATTTCTTTCATGTAAAATTGAAAATGATGATGAGAATGTACTGCCGTGGTGCACCTAGCCACGACCGATTTTTTTGTACTCATATTAGCTACTCTTATTTTAATCTGAGACAACATAACGCTCGAATTTGGAGGAATTTAATTGTAACACCCTGTATTCGTTCGCAATTTAATGTAATTGTTTTTAATTTACGTCTTAATCAATAATAGTTATTTATGACACAAGGATGGAAAATGCAGTGAGTACGAAAAACATTTTCGTCCATATATCATACACTATTTTTTTATTCGATTATAAGAAGAAAATAATAAACTTTATATTTAGTTTAACTGAAAAATCTGATCGTAATCGACCTCACGTCACTTTGACACAATCTAATAACAATATCATCACAGTTTGTTTCATTGTTTATGGTATCCATTATTTTGTATTTGTTTACCCTTCGATAGTACTTTCCGGCCTGGAAAATCACAAAAAAATACCTGTTATAAGGTGATCTGTTCGTTCAGATATTCGAACCAAAAAATATCACTTTTCAATACAATCGATTAAAAAGCATATATAGAACAGTAAAACGTACTTAACATTTTCAACTAAATTTTTACCATTTTACACAGTCAGGTGCACTGTAATTTATTCTGATAACTAAATTGCTCAATAAATCTTGCTATGTAATAAAACAAGTGAATATTAATAACAATATATTAAATTGAATATATTATTGCGCTTCGACGTATTCTATTTTAAAGGCAGTTTAATAACTGGTACATGTATCAGTTCACCACGCCCTGCATAATGACATAATTATGCATACAACTGCTCAAATTACTACCGCAAAGGAAAAAATGACTATGCCTTAATAAAAACATTAAAATAACTATTATTTACTCATTGTTTTAACTTCAGCTTTTCTCATCATCAGTGGTGGTGCTTTGTTAAAACTAGAAAACAATAAATGAAAGTCATAGTAGACAATAATTCATAACTGTAATGATACCAGTAAGTGACTAATTTATATAACACGGTTTGGTCCAGAGCACAGTTATGGGTGAAATATGAGAAAAGCTATTCAGAAAAATTTCACTTAAGTTTCAAGATGGCGAATATTTAAAAACAAGCTTTTTCTAATTATTTTGTTTTAAATATAGGTATTGGTTGTTGGGAAAAGTATACGTATAAACGAAACGTAAAGTTGTACAATTATCCTTTAAAACATGTTTTCAGAAAATTTGACAATACTAAAAAAAAAAAAATCTTTAATCGTAAAAGTCTCCAAGACCGAAAAAAGTACATCATGTTCAAGATTGGTTTTATTATATAGGTAAATGAAAAATATATGAAAATATGTGAAACGATCCGCACTGAGCATCCGTACCTGGAGCCAAGCTGATATCCACGAGACTGCGTCGATGTGGCAGTTTAGCGGTAAGACAAGACGGGGCTCGTGAAAGTTTGAAAAAATTAAATTTAAAAAATAATAATTGTATTTAAACTTATAAAGTATGTGTGTTTGAGATGTATATACGTTATTTTTTGTTGCTAATTACTCTGGCGGATAAAGAAATATATATTTGTTGTAACTTGTACCTGAATAGCATATTCCACTGGTATAAAGCCTTCTGCAAGCAAAGCAAGAAGTCGTAACACAACGTTTTCTTGTTACATTAATATTGTATTATGGGCAGAAATAATATTACTGTTAATTTTACTAATCTATTTATTGCTACATATCAATGATGTATATGACATATATTAGGCTTACATAGATATATTTACAAGGATAGAGAATAATTTTTTGAAAAACGTATGCTCAATTCATTTTACTTCCTCACCCCTCAAAGGGAGGAACTTATGTATTCGTGAAAAAAAAATTGAAAATTTTTATTGCATTTCTAGACGAATCTCGACGAACTATGACGATACACACAATTTCAGACAGGAAAAATTGTTTGTCTGTGTGTCTGTCTGTCTGGGTCGCGATAGCAGCTACAGTTTTTGAGATAAAGCTTTCAAATTTGGTACACACAATCTAGAGGTCAAGGAAGAGATTGAGTTCGTTGATGAGCAAAATCGGTACCAACATCTAAAAAAAATATTAGTGACATTCCACCAATGTGACTTTTTTGAAACGTCAAAATGTAACTTTTTTTAAACGGAAAAAAAATGACTTGGCAATACTTTGTCAAATGAAAAATAAATTGTACTGTTTTGTTTTATTTCGTCCTTGTTTGTCTAATTTGTCGCGTTTATATGATTTGTCTCATTTATCTCATTTACCTCATGTCTCATTCGACTCATTTTTCTCATTTAGCTTATTTATTTCATTTGTGTCATTCGTTTAATTTATCTCATTTATCTCAATTGTCTCATTTGCCCCAATCACGCCATTTGTCGTTGTTTCTCATTTTTCATTTATCATTTGTACAGCTTTTCTTATTTCTCTCATTTGACTCATTTATCTCATATGTTTCACTTATCGGATTTATCTCTTATGTTATTTGTCATTTGTCATCATTTCTCATTTGACTCATTTATCTTATGTTATGTTTCATTTATCGGATTTTTATCTTATATTATTGATAGGGAGGAAGTTATGCATTCGTGAAAAAAATTTTGAAAAATTGATAAAGCTTTCAAATTCACACATTCTGGAGGTCAAGGAAGGAATTGAGTTCGTTGATGAGCAAAATCGTTCCCAATGTCTAAAAAAAATATTAATGACATCCCACCAACGTGACTTTTTTGAAACGTAAAAAAATATGACTTTTTTGAAACGTCAAAGAATTTAACTTTTTTGAGACATCAAAGTGACTTTTTTGAAACGTCAAAATGTGACTTTTTTGAAACGTCAAAAATTACTTTTATTATGAACTCCACCACACGTCGAGTTTTACTACGATGAGGAAGTTCTGATCCCCAAGTAATTTGCAGCGGTTTTTTTTTCTTTTATGGGGTCAAATCGTCTCGCTTTAAGAACCAACAGTAATTATTCATCACGGCTGGATCCCATCGTCCTTGATAACGAATTTCCATTATCCTGATGAAATCTTTAACTTTGCTCGTCGCTTACCGCACCCCAACTTTCAGGAAAAACATTTAAATGAGAATGCAGAATGTGCATTTTTAAAGAGAAACGGCAACCAAGCGTTTGGTACAAATTTAAAAGTTCGCTTACTAGTTCCTTGTAGTTCTCATCCTTCTTGATCCCTAAGTATCCTCTGACTACGCTTACAAATGAGTTCCAAGTTCTGAGTTTCTGTCTGTTGAGTGTTCCTTTAAAATCTGCATCGTCAAGCAATTTTCTAATTTGAGGACCAATAAAAATTCGTCACTTAATTGGGGAAAAAGTTCTCTTAAGTGATTAAATCCTTCACCCTCTTTATTCCTAGCCTTCACAAAATTTTTCATTAGCCCAAGTTTAATATAAAAAGAGGTGGTAAAAGAACACGGGACCCAAACTTTTTTGTATTTGACTACAAAAAAAAATATTCTTGATGAAAGATTATAAATCATATCTACTATACCAAGCGAATAAAATATATTTTCCAAGTACTTAAATAAAGCTGATGTAAACTGAAATGTTTTACACATTTGGCCTCATAAAATGGGGTAGGATAAATTTAACAGTTTGATGTTTGAAAGGTCTAATTTAGTTACAAAAATGTTAATGTCAACAACAAATAATTATTAAAATATATGTCATGAATTATTATTGAAAATATCGAATAACGCTGATAATTAATTATTTAAAAATTTTAATGAAGCAGTTCAAGGTACGCTATTAAAATTTAATTGAGGTGAGTGAATAATTAAATAGAATGATTTTTTTTAGATCAGGATGATATATGTGGTATAAGAAAGTTATGTGGTGGCCACATCAGGTATTTTAATACATAAACCTATTTTTGTGTATAATATTCTGTTGAGTACCTATTTTCTCGTCTTTTTTGTAATGGAGTTTTGTGTGAACTGAGGATTTTTAAAGGATTTTAGTATAAATCATCCCATTCTGTTACGCAGTATCTTAGGACTCTATGAAAATACATACTTTAAATTTTTTTTTTAACCAAGAAAATATATACATTAGCATTCTAAGTCCTTTTACAAGATGCATTGCATCAAAGGGAATGAAAAGATTTGCATGTATATCTAAATCATGATCAATCATAAAACGTTAATATTTGAATTCGTCTACACATAACTTTACTGCAGCTACTCTGTAAACTTATATTAGTCAATTCATGAAAAATTATTTGATCGAATTTTGGTTGATCATTAGATAATAGGAAAAATGTTATAATCCTTTTTATATTTAAAAGATTATTATCCAGCAATGTTTCTATAACTTTCAAGTCTTTTTGCGCTTTACTATATACATTTCTTCATGTATTGTGTTATGCTAAATCTGTATCAACTTTCTAAGGTCTTATTCATCCATATTATTTCTTAACTAGTTATGTCTCGTATGTATATTAAGGATGAAATGGGACTAATTACCGGCCCTTGCGGAATGCAATTCTATTAGAGATATTAGACAAAACACATGTTAGAGGAAGTGAAGAGAGTTTATTTTCAGATTAGCTGACAAATATGACACAAACAGTTAAAATTGACAGTACTTTCATTAAATCATAAAAAATAATCAAAGTCGTCAGCCTTCTCCGCCAGTACTACCATTACTATTACCAAGTCATTGTCCTATAAATTATTTAAAAAAAAATGATAAATAAACCTCTCCGCCAAAGGAATTAGTCAGAGATTGTTTTTTTAATACATGTTTTCGCCTACTCGAAAAATGCCTCCCATCAAAAAAAAATATTAACCCGAAAATGAAACTTGAAAGTTAAAAAATATTTTAGATTAAAAAGTTGACGTTTCTGGATACTTATCTCTCCGTTCTCAAAAAGTAAAATTTCTTTGTACTAGATTGACTTTTGTTACAATTTCAAACATAACAGTTTTTTGTTAACATATTTCCATAGGCACGTATGTTATATTGATGTTGTCTCTACTTACCTCGCCTCCAAGGATTGTTAACCAGTTAGTATAAAAATGTATAGAATAATTAGATACACACTTATTGACGTTTAATAAAATAATAACTGATTCTTTAAGTTTCTTTCTTGTGTTTGCAAGAAACATCGCTGTCGATCTTCTAAAGCAATGTCTAATGAATTCCTCTGTATTGTAAAATGCTAAAAATTGCAGAATTTTTTGGGGATAGCTCCATAAATGTATTTATACCAAGATAATAACGTTCTTTTTTTTCTTGATTTGAGAATAGTTCTTTTTCCTATGTACAAATGTCTTCTTTTACTATAAGGTATTTCATTCTAAAATTAAAATAATTTACTGAAATTCCCGCCTTTAAGCATTTAATTAACATGCGAATTTCCAGACTATCTAAAAATTGATATGTAAATTTCGCCAGAATCACAATGAACTGAATCGCTATTACCTAGTTAGAAGAAGTAATCGGTAATCGATTACATGCGGGAGAATACTACTTAAAGTTTGGTTTCATGTAATATGCAAGGTCAACGGTGCTAAGGTCATAGTAGTTTGAGTTCATTGGCGTAGCGTGGCTTAAAAAAATTTCCACATGTCCATATTTTAATGAGAAATATGATAGACGACTGTTAATAATTTATTGTCTATCTATAAACGCAATTAATTCTATCAAACTAAACCCAACCGTCAGGATATCTATGTACATACGAGGAGAACTGGAAAAAATTTAACCCAAAAACTATTTTTATTAAATATGATTTGAAGGAAACAACTATTCAGCGGGCAAATACCCCGACCTGCATTGCATATGAGAAGTTTCATACCTCTCACCACTATTCAAAAACTATTGTATCTAGTGTATATAAATGGTATTTATAATAACGTGCGGGTGATCACAAATCAATCACGGACATCCCGTAGTGTCAGATTGTAAGTAGATTGAGGTGTATGAGTATTTATTGATTTGAAACTATTAATGCAACATCAGTAGTATCAAAAGCGTCTCACTTATGGCCCATATGATATCTATAACGACGTAATCGTCGGTAAAAAAAAATTGTAAAATTTGACTCCATTCGAAGTATTTGTAATGTTTTTGTAGAATAATAGCGAAATAAATAGCTTTCTGAATTGGAAAGCAATTTAAAAAGGTTTGGTGACAAATCAGAAAGTAAAATTGAAGCAGAAATTCAGAAAAAAATACAAAAAAACTTGACATTATGTTTGGACGCAATCACAAGCTCTTATGCAAAAATAAAAATTTGAACGAACATGCTTATGCTTATTTTCATTTAGATTGTACCACAAACCTGCTTCCAAGAGGAGAAAATATTAAGACGAACCGAATGTTCCTGACACCAACTAAAAGAGGAATCAAATTGTTGGTTCAAAATTTCTCCGTTTGGAATTAATGAAATGAATAATTTATTCATCAGTAACTTATTCAGCTGAAAAAGTCGTACTGGATGTTAAAAAAAATCCAGTCAGTCGATAAGAGCATCTGAAGTGGTAACTTTGGCGAAAGCTATAGCACAAACTTACGAAAATTACTAGTCACAGCAATGTAAATTATATTAAAAGTTATCTGCAGTTAGATGACCAACATCATGAGAATACTATTGGTCAATTAAAAACAATTGAACAAATATTGTAACTAATGTTGCCTCTACTTTAATAATTGTCACTTCCAGTTCTGTTGTTCTTTCTAAAGAGAATGAGCCAAAAATATTTCTGGAGGAGCGCCACAGTGGGTCCGATTAATCAATTTTTGGCCAAAAGCTAAATAAATCCATATTTAGGACTTCCTCGAATCAGATAAAGGACAAAGTAATTAGTGAGGATAGCCTATACTTTAAGGGGAAAAGAGGTATTAACGCTACACCTGCCTCAGTTACATTTTACATCCGTTTGAACGAAGACGTGTTGTCCGTATTTTTATAAGTGTGATATATTGTTTTTTTAGCTTTAATTTGACAAAGCAGCTATGTGTGATACAGAACATGGAAAGGACTATCTTATATATAATTTGTTTGTTATGCAGTGTTTGAGATAGGGCATAATATCCGCGAAGCTGCTTTAGCCGCTCAAATGAGCGGCTAAAGCAACCCTCATCACAAATTGTCACTAAGGTGGAGACATGTATTTTGTATTTTGAGGTTTTTGTGTCCCATTTAATTCTTTTAAAGTTTCTGAATATATTAAATTACATTCTCAATAAATTAACTTTTCTCTTGTACTATTTTTAAATTATTAATAGAAATATTTCGACAGGAATGGTGTATTTATTTTCACCCTGTGTGAACCCCCCTTATTTAATTAACGGGATTTGCATAACTACTTTTCCATTATATTTTCAGACTGAATATGATGATCTCGAAGTTTTAGGATTTTTTTATTCTGTTTTTCAGTTTCCATCCTCTAAAAGTCACCCTATTTTATCAAAGAAATTTTTTTCACTATTTCGTGAATTCGGAGATCTAATTCGATTCAAACCAGATTATTACTCAGTCCTCGCAATTTTTACCCGCTAAGAACCACCCTAATTTATCAGTAGTATTTTTCTCATTATTTTTTTCGTTAATTCGGAAATCGAATTCGATATAAACCCGAAATTTTAGAATTTTACTCAGTCATTTCAATTTTGACCCCCTAAAGACTACCCCAATTTTTCAGTGGCATTTTTTTCATTATTTTTCCTGAACTCAACGAGATTATTTTGGACAAGTTTCACAAGATTTAGAATTTTGGCCAAAAATTGTTTAATCGGACCCTCTGTGCGGAACCCTACAGAATGGGCCTTTTCACAGATTTTTTTTATTGCTTTATGTGACAGTGTTTTATAAAAAAAGCTTGCCGTATTTTTTTTCCTTTTTTTGAGCACGACTTCTATCGAAAAAAAATAACAAAAGTGCGGAAATAAAGCGCGCGCTTTTACGTGACGTCACGCAACCCACCTTAGTGACGTCAAAGGAACTACGACCTTGAACATGACACATCGGTGTATTGCAAAGTTGGTTCTCTGCTTTTTTGACAGTTGACGTCGAAATTGACTTTGACAGTCGTTTCTTTTTAGTTTGGATTGTGGTGTGTGGAACCGTGAAACATGTTTAAAAAGTGATTTGTACCAACATGTACAAATAACAACATGAATTATCCAATCAAAATTTTCATTTACGTTCCACCAGATGAAAATAGACGACAAGCATGGTTTAAAATAGCCAAAGTTGAGAAGCAGTTGAGGAAAACCAGAAACATTTACTGTTGTAAAGATCATTTTGATGTAAGAAAAGTAGTTGTATTTAGAAATTGATGCTAAATTATTGAAATTTTACAGTTAAAAGAAGATTCAGAAAACTGGTGTTACTATAAAACCATTGGTTCCAAACTTATTGCAGCAATTGCATGTTAAAATAATGGTAGTTCCATTATATTTATAAATAAATTACACGAAAATAAGATTACTAATGACTTACCGTTTTGTTTTAATATTCCTGACTTCTGCTGATAAATAATCCAAATTTGACATGTAAAACTCGTCCACCATAATAAACTCAACTTTCGGCAGATTTTATGCATTTCCTTTAGAAAATCCTGGCTCAATTTTCTTCCAATAATGTGCAGAAACAAAGCAAAACACAATTCGTAAATGAACACACAGAACATAACCACAAAACTAACCGTAAACAATGTAAAATGTGTCAGATGTGGTGTGACGTTAGTAGTATTAGGCGTTCTGGCAAATGCTACTAACATGATTCCGGTTTGTGTGACGTCACTTAACTTCAAGGTCAAATGAGTGTTCAAATTGCCATTATAAATGTTTATTTTTTTATTAAACAATGAGAGACTTATATTTCAAACTGAGTTGCACAAGGTGAATATCTATCAGTTAGCTTTCAAAAAAACATATTTGTTTTGAGATTTAAGAAGTAGTGAAAAGGCCCATTGTAGTCATATTAGCTTTTCGAATAGCGATTCTCCTTTGTAAGTTAATAATAGGTACTTTATTACATTAGCCATGACGTTTTCACGCAGAAGGTACCTTGACATACCATTAGGGATACAGAGGGTTGTATTATCTGTGATGTTAAGTAATTATTATAATTATTTAACATAAAAAATAAATATTTCTTTATTGTTGTGTAAAATATTATCTTCGACCACACGTGGTATATTAGATATAATACCCACAAGTAAAAACAATCAAAATAATTCTTTTTGAATTTCCATTGGTCAGTTTTTGACAGATCACAGATTAGATAAATAGTAGGATTTATAATAAAGTAAGTCGTGAGCTTATACCACGTGAAAATTTTTAAAATTTTAACATATATATACTAGATTGTCCAGAACTTTTAACTCAAATTTAAATTAACGTACTTCACAAGAATCTAAAAAATTAAAATTTTTTTGCTCGTCATTCGGAAATATAAATTTCTCAACCAAATCTTATATATTTTGTTTACATTTACAACTGATTTTGGTAAATATTTTTAACCGCCATTATTGTTCTCATTATATTCTGTGGTTTTCTGTACTTTACATTCTTTTTGCTTTTAAAAAATCTAACAATTTATTTGCTTCGTGTTTATGTATTTCTAAAAAAAAAATAGGTTTTTTAAATGTACTTTTTACTATTTTTTGTTTTTATAGTTATTAATATTTAAATATCTGTGCACAGAGTAACACTTCTTTAAATAAATTATAATAATATATTGGTATCACTTGTCCTTTTCAATATTTCTTGTCTACGACCATGTTCCCAGTGTTCTCACGACAAAAGGTATACATGCCATTATTACCATTCAATAAATAACAATCAGTGACAGATGAACATTATCATTCTGCAAGTTTAAAGGGTCTCACGAATTCCTATTGGCCTTCCTCGTATAATCAATCTATTATAAATTTTGACAGAGAAACCATAATCATTCAGATTTACCTCTCATGAAATCCAAATGTAGATTGTCGATAAGGAAATAACCGTTTCATGTATGTCCGATTCTTTATTTTGAAATAATAGCGGGTGATTTTTATAATGATTTAAACTGGTGTTTTGTCTGCTACATTTAATAATTAATGTAGTAATCATTTATTGCAGTCCAATCGAAATAGATTTGAATCCAGCAGAACTTGTAATAAGAGACATTTTGCGTGAAAATTCATAAAGAAATACTCAGAAGTACATACTAAAAATCCGATAAAATCAAGTCGTGGCATCCATGTTTTTGTTATTGCCAAAAATTTACAAAATTGTAAACAAACTCAAATTTATCGAAAAATTCTGTGAATAAGTGTGGTGCTGCGAAAAAAAGTTATTGGTGTAAACTTCTAGTGCCAATATGCTTTCACTTTAGTACCTCCACTAGTCGGTTTTAGAACCTCTACTACAAACAAAAACCGTAAAATACCTCGGAATAATAATGTATCAAAATTTAAAATGGATACATCATATTCAACAGTTAAATAGTAAATTGCACAAGTTAGTTTTGAAATTCTACCACCTCAGAAATATACTACGTTTTGCCATATTAAAGACACTGTATCTGGCTTTAGCCGAGTCAGTTCTTAGATATGGGATAATAATATGGGGAAGTGCCTATTCAAGAAATTTAGAATCTTTAAATATATATCAAAAATATATAATAAAAGTAATCATGGGGAAAAACAAGAGCTACTCTACAGAATTGCTTTTTATCCTCTTCGGTGCATCAGTCTAGCCGACTGGAGAAATTTTATGATATTTATTTTATACTAAAGACGCCAGTTTGAGTGCTTGCGTCCCAGTGTATAGTACGCTGGGCACGTTATTTACACGTGATAATTTTAGTTCGGCGATCGCGCATAAGGTGGCTTAGTTGTGTTGAGATTATATTACGTACAGAATTCGCAACATGTGCTCCAGGAAAACAAGTGGTAAGCGAAGTTCTTTCTACGTTTTTATTTAAAATATCCCATGAGTTTTGTTGCAACACATATTAGGAATAAGTTTTTATATAATAAACTAAATATTTTGTAACGATTGTTTAGTAAATAGTGTGTAATCGTCATGGCCAGTCGGCTGCGACAGGTCATGATTGAAACGAGAAGAACAAATTCTATCTTTCTTTTTATTTATTTTACAGACATTAATTGGCGTAGACCACTGACAGTTGATGAATTAGAGGTAGAAGCAGCTGCGTTATGGGATGGGGTTAAAAGTGATGCATACATAAGTTCGGAAAGTGATGATGAATATTTTCCAGAAAATGTTGTTAATTTAGAAAATGACAGCGATTCACCAGATGAAGAGGATATTTTTTCGAGCCAAGCTGTGCATGAGATTGACTTCAGTGAGGGTCTTCCACGTTCGATAAAAACTATTGAAGATGAATATGACAGTGACGATAACAATGTTCCCCTGAGAGTGTTAGCAGACCAACTGAAACAAAGCAATTTCAAAGAGAGCAAGATTAAGAAGAATATGAAATGGAAAGAAGAAATTTTTGATCCAAATGTCATGGAAGTAGAAGAGGAAGAGTGGGATGTAAAAAATCGTCGAAATTGGAGCCCCTGGCAATATTTTTGCCAATATTTTGATGATAATTTCTTTGAGTTAATGGCTGAACAAAGTAATATTAGGGCATTACAAGACAATAGACCACCAACGCGTGCAGCTGTTTCTCAGTACAACAAATTGGTAGGTTTTTCTATCATAATGGCATGTATGAAATTGCCCAGGGTTCGGATATATTACAAGAGAAATTTGCAAATTCCCCTTGCCACTCAACTTCCTGGTGACAGGTTTTTTAAACTCCGAAACTATATGCACTTGGTGAATAATTTACGTGTTTCTGAAGAAGAAAAGAAATAAAACAAATTATGGAAAGTTCAACCCGTAATAGACGCTCTACTGCAAAAGTGTAGGAAATTACCACACACTAAACATTTAAGTGTGGACGAGCAAATGATTTCCTTCACTGGAACAAGTTCTTTGAGACAATATGTCAGAAATAAACCAAATCCAGTGGGCTTGAAGAATTTTGTGTTAGGCACGCGTCAAGGACTTGTTTTAGACTTCTTTGTTTACCAAGGTGCGAGCACTTGGTCATCTGGTAAACGAGAGCCGGAACTAGGAATAGGTGAAAAGACTTACGGAACACGTGAAACCAGGTTATAAAATTTTTATGGATAGGTACTTTACATCTTGCGCCCTGTTTGAATATTTGCGGGAAAAAACAATACATGGCGTGGGGACCATTCTGAGCTGCAGAATACCAGCAAATATTAAACAAAAAATCCAATCTGATAAATCTCTTCTAACAAAGGAACGAGGGGCATTTCAAGAATTTGTCAGAGAAGACAAATGGCTCTTACGAAATGGATGGATAATAGATCCGTTTTAGTACTGTCATCATCACAAGGATCACAACCAGTAACAGATGTCAAAAGATGGGACAAGAAAGCTAATAAGTATGTCATAATACCTCGTCCCAATGTAATAACGGCATACAATTATTCCATGTGCGGTGTGGATCTTAATGATCGTATGATATCGTACTATAGAATTGTTCAAAAAACCAAAAAATGGCCTGTTAGATTTATTTTCTATTACATAGACCTTGCGATAGTAAATTCGTGGATAGAGTACCGGCTTGACAGAAAATCCTTGGGAGTACCAAATAAAAATATTATGGATCTACTTGCTTTTAAAATTTATATTGGAGAATGTTTGTCTCTCGATACTGATGTAAAAAATTCTAACATAGTCCAAGATGAAAACTATATTCCACCCAACACACCTACTGGACCTAGACCTAAAACCAAGATCTATACAACTGTCCCACCAGATGAAGTGAGGCATACCTCCAATAAACATTTGCCCTTATGCGCAGTAAACGATAAACAAAAATTCATGAGGTGCAGAAATAAGGGTTGTAAAGGCAAAACTCGATTTAAGTGTTCTCACTGCGATGTATTTCTATGTATTCAATCTGATAGACAATGCTTTTATGAATTTCATAATTAGATAAAGTTCTTTCAAAATAAACATAAATAATAATGTATCTACAATTAAATATAAAAACCTTAACTAAACCCTGATGTCCAGCCTACTGGACAGCGTTTTTTTTTCAAAACTGTTATCTTAGAGAAAAAAGAATACCAAATACGTTTATTTTGAACCCAAAGAATAATTTTAAACTATACTAAAACCAAATATTAAATAGTGATTTTTTCTGGGGACCGAAGAGGTTAAAGAATTTGATGTGCTAAATCTCCTGTATACCAAATCAGTTCTTATCTTTACTCGCAAACATAAAAATCTGTTAAACACAATTGAACACAACCATAATACAAGGCATAAATCTAACTTCAATGTCATAATCCCACAAGCCAGATATACAGCTACTCAAAGATTTGCTACTTATTACGGATCTAAGTTTTATAATCTTTTACCAGCCCATTTCAAACTTTATAATAATCTAAGTTTATTCTCAGATAAGTATCTGAACATATAAGAAGAAATAAACTAGATTTTCTATGGATATTAGTAGGAGGTTGAGAAATGAATATTAAAAAAAAAAAAGTATCACTCATTAAAGCATCTATCATCGTATAAGGGAATCTACAATAAAATTAATATTAATTACATTAAAGTGGGTACACGCACAGATCATTCTATTGTATCTAGGTGTACTCTGGAAGAATCAGTAATATGATATAACTCGTGTTATAACATGTTACTATAATTATGAAGTACAATGTTATTTTCAAATTTTACTAATGTAAATTGGCGAACAATGTCTGTATCTCTAACTGTATAAATAAATTTACTTACTTACTATTTATTTACTTACTTTAGTACCTCCACTAGTCGGTTTTAGAACCTCTACACTACCAGGTTCGTCACTAAGAGATAAGTTTGCAGTAATAATTTTAAAAATATTTGGTTTTGATTCGTATATAAATAACAAATATTCCCTTGCGTTGACTCTGTTTTTGATGTCATGACTCGCTGATACCGAACTCTACAACCATAAAAAAATGGGCAAAAGTCTTTTAACATACCAGTATATTAAAATTTGCATCGTATAATTTAACGCATTTTGATAAACGTAATTACATATGAAAATTACAGTTGTGGTTTGTTCACCTTGGCAATTTGTATGATTATCTGTTCTATAATAAATATATCTGACAAATAAAAGTATCGCGGCTTTGTACGTAAAACGGTATCTGAGATGTAAGAAACTATTTCCACTGGTAGTTATAGATGCAAATGAAAAGTATTTGATTACTAGATATTTGTATCAATGTTACGCTTATCAGATCTTATACTTGAAATTACCGGGATCGTTAGGTTAATCACTAGTCAATAAATCAGAATTATTTTGATTAACGAAAATGACACAACCTTTTACTGGATAATTGTGTACGTTATTAAAGAAAATTCCGTTGCAGACAGTTTTTCTTTTGTTATGAGAGCTCGGACGGAGGTATCGATTTCCAGTGACGGCTTCTATGTAGACCAGTGTAAAGGGATCTTTACTTTATTTTAAAATAATACGTAAATATGTAAAAAAAGATTTATCGGAAAACGTATGACGAAAAACAAAAAGTTGTATTTTTACACTAGCCAAATTTGGGAATGACGTTACACTTTCCTTATAACTCGTGAACGGTTGGAGATCTAAATTCTGTAAAGACATTTGAATGTATTCATGACTGTGTTGGTGAATGCAACACTAATACACGTGTATTTTTAACTACGGATTACAAGAGTAAAATATTATAAATATTTGTTGTAAAAGTTCCGGAGCCTCTCATTAAAAATCTATTTGTATTTTGAAAAGGACCATTTAACGTCGACAGATGTAATTGGCGCATATCTAAAATATGTGCACTTTTCAGAGACTCCACATTTATGTCTTGTGTAGAAAAGGCTACTTCTTTGCCATTTAAAAGGCCATAGCCATCCCACAGACCGATGGCCAAAGAAATTCAAAAACAAAAAAAAATTTAGAGGAAATCTTTAAAACGTCGATTAGATGTTAAATATGTAAAGCATAAATTGACAAAACCAAAAGTCCTTATAACTCGTGAAGGGATGTCGATATCGAAAATATAAATGAAATAATTTCACCTATTGCGATCAAATTTGTTTATCTGAACTAGCAATAAATGTTTTTGAGGTGATCGGGGTCATTTCAACCATTTAATCCCTCATTCTTTTATCTATATGCCTATTGTTGAATTAAATTATTAGTACAGTCAAAATAAATTGGACAAAATTGCGACACAAATGATTCTTTTTGCATTCTATTCTAAAAAGTGCTTTATGACATACTCAAAATCCCTATTAATCCTAACCGGAGAAATCAGTCATAAGCCATGATCACCGCTGAATTTGTATTTTTATCCATAATTGTATGCATGGAGGTTTCCTAAGTATTGCTTGCCATAGCATAAAGACAGTACATACAAGGAGATATCAAGATCATTTGTTATAACCAATCATTAACGAGAAACGATTATATTTGATGGTTATGACTCAAGATTCACAATAAAAGACATTACCCATGTGCGCAGATCAAGTGCAATTTCCCTCAACGTTAAATTTACAGCCGAAATGCCATTCAAAGGAAAAGGAAATCTTCTGTCTAATAAGGGAAACAGGCAAAAAATAATTATTCTAATGGTTGAAGAAATGAAAGAACATAGATGTTCAGTTATTTATGCAGTGGATGATGATGATGATGATGATGATGTTGATATTGTTATAGATGTAGTAAAATCTCCAAAACATCAAATCACAACAGTAATTGGTGATACTGATCTACTTGTATTCCTGATTTATTGGCGTAATCCAGCAAGCAAGCAAGTTGTTTCTCAGGAGTGATAAGAAACTTTCTAAGGATATTAGGTTTACGATGTCAAGACCATTAGACGTTCACCTGCACATGACTTAGCAAACAGTCGAATTTTTTATATATTCATAATATACGCGATGTGATAAAACCTCTATAATATTCCATAGCGGAAATCAATCACTTTTCCTCCGTATTGTGAAAGACAAAAATTAACTTGCACTAACATTCAGCTCAAATAACCTTAATCCGGATCCGGCCGATGAATTTGGAAATAAGGGAATAGTACGTTTTTTTTTGCCGAAAACCCAGAAGAACCATTAAATACATGTTAGTACAGGGTTATTCATTATAAATTACCCACCCCTTATCATTGTTATTATTGCCTATAGAAAAACATTTTTAAATAAAAGTTGTGTGGTTATGACTGGATTTTGTTAAAATGCTATCAAAGGTACAGTAACGTGCAGATTTCAGAGGATACAAAAAATATATATTTTTATTAAATGGGATGCCCTGTATATTATTACATTTTTGAAACCAAATACCGTTTTTGAACGTCGAATATCTTAGTTAAACTAGTTACTATAAATATGGAAAAGTTAACATTATTAAAGTGAGCTATGGAAATGACAACTATTATGTTTGACAAGTGACTTTTCTTTAATGAAATAATCAAAGCGGTTTACAGTGAGGAAGAAAAAGTCCAAATATTTACTTGTTACATACAAAATAACAAAAATAAACGTGCAGCAAAAAGAGCATGTAGGGTGTTGTATCCAAATCGTCCAACACCATCAGAAAAGACGTCAAAAATATTTACCGAAAGGTGAATAATACCTCCAGTTTTGGTAGAAAAAAGCGTGTAGTCAAGCAAACCAGGAACAACAGCTAGCGTCATTTCGAAGGTAAGCCCATCCATATTTATTCGCGAATAGACTTTTTTGAAACATTGTATTATTTTTTAGTAAATTCTGAATGTAGTATAAATAATGCAGTCGGTCAATTAGATAAAAGTTATTCCAAAATCCAACGTACGTTAAAAAATAACAGCTACAGACCATATAAAATTTTACCAGTACAAGTTTTAACAGAGACTCATAAAAGGAAAAGGCTGGACTTTTGCCGCCAGATGAATCAAAAGTTGGATGAATATCCCAATTTTTTTACTAAAATATTATGGACTGATGAATCAAATTTTTCTACGGCAGGAGTTTTTAATAGGAAAAATCGAAAGACGTGGGAAAACAAGCACAACAAAGAAATATTGGTAAAATAAATAAAGAAATCAGAAAGAAAACTATTAGCGTTTGGTGTGGAATTTTCACAAAAAAAATTGTCAGGCCTGTATTTTATGATTATACTTTAACTGGAGTTACTTATCTGGAAATAATTATCTAAAATGCAGAAAATATTCTTTTGCAGAATTTTCCGGAAGCCGAACTTGATGATATCTTTTGGATGCAGGATGGAGCAACTCCTCATAGTGTCCTACCCGTTCGAGATCATTTGAATAAAGTATTCCCATTATGGATAGGGAATAATGAACCTATTAAATGACCACCTAACAGTCCAGATTTGACTCCTATGGATTCATTTTGGTGGACATATCGAACATCTTTTATGAGTCATCATTTATTTATATTTAAATTTTCTAAATAAATCTATTTTGTATAAATATTTGGTTTTTTTTCTTCCTCACTGTAAACCATTTTGATTATTTCATTAAAGAAATGTCACTTATCAAACCTAATAGTTGTCATTTTCATAGCTCACTTTAATAATGTTAACTTTTCCGTATTTACAGTAACTAGTTTAACTAAGATATTCGACGTTTAATAGCTCAAGAACGGTATAAGGTAGGGGTATCATATGGTATAAATTTGATATCAGGAACAAAGAATTATTCCAAAAATTTGATAATATACAGGGTTGCCATTTAAAAATATATTATTTTTTTGTATCCCCTGAAATCTGCACGCTACTGTACTTTTGATAGCATTTTAACAAAATCCAGTCATAACCACACAACTTTTATTTAAATTTTTTTTTCTATAGGCAATAATAACGATGATAGGGGGTGGGTAATTTATAATGAATAACCCTGTACAAAAGCATTTTAAGCAAAATACAAAAGGCAACATCTTTTGTTAAGCCACAGCAACTTCCTCCAATGAAATCATCTGTATAATATTACAGTCTCCGTGTCTATCTACAAATTCGTGTATGGAAACAAACACAAGAAAGCCTGAACCCCACTGAGTGGGGATGGAGTTTACTGATAACATGTATGTACGTAAAACAATGGACTTGCTAGCAACTCTGTGCCTGAAAGTTTGGTACGCATAAAGGTACATTTACGACCAATTCGGTACGGGCACAATCTGCTGGTGGATTGTAAATTGAGTTTCAAGCATATCTGGTTGAATGTATTTGTTTACAATAAAATTTTAAGTCGGCACGACCTTGAATTGCACTTCAGGTTTGAATTGGATGCTTGCAAATCGCAAATATTCAATTCAATTGCGGCACGAATTTCAAATTGCGCATGCGTACTACGACACAAATTTATTGTTTATATTTAAAGTCGGTTTGTATTTTGAAATTGGAAGATTGGATTTTTTTAGTATTAAAAAATATGATGTTTTTAGAAGTTATGTTAAAATAATTGTAATTATTTAATCAAATTGAATTTGCACACACGTAATATTAAAAAATCTCAACAGATGGCAGCTTCTAACTCATTATAAATGACCTAAATTTTAACTCAGCACAATTCACAATCCGTCAGTAAATTGTGCCTGTAGCGAAGAGGGAACTTGCACATTTTTTTTTACTTTATAAAAATGTTCTACAATACTAAAAAATAAGATATGCAAAATATGACGCCTTAATTCCCAATAATAAATTTGTTATAAATTATTAAAGTTTCGCGCGCGAGCGAACCGTTTCAAACAGGTTCAAAAGCGCGGGAGTAGTCGTGACATCACACCATACAATTTACAAGCGCCGACGGAGATCCCAGCACTCGACCGCTTGATTTCAGATAAATTTTAAGTGTATACTTAAAATGGAAACAAAAAACTCCTTATTTTAAATATTGCATTGTACCGTTGTGTAAGAATACTACAGTGAAAGTGCCAGATAAAATATTTATAATATTGCCAGAACATAAGATTCGTCGATCAAAATGGCTAAAAGCGTGTAGAAGAAATGGAAAAGACATTTCACAGAGCAGTAGGTCTCTACATGTGTGTGAAGATCATTTTAATGTAAGTACATTATTAAATACTATATGTCTATCTACTAGTTTTTCGCAGGCGGGCAATAAAATATTCCGAATTCCGAATTATTGAATTTTAATTAGGGTAGGATTAGAGAAAAATGTGTATACAATGTTAGAAAATAAGATTAGTCGATAGAATGTAATTTAGTGATACTAAGTAAAGGTAATTTCCTGGTGCGAAAGTAAACAGCTATTTATTATTATACTCTTTGTAAATACGATTACGAAGAGTATATTGCATTTGATCGGGACATTTCTAAAATCGTTAATATCGCTCGCAGAGAAAAAATCATTTCGTTCGTCATCGAATTCTGAACAACTTTCAAAATTTCCGTCTGTTCATCTGTCCGTCCGTCACTTGTAAGCACGATAACTAAAGAAAGAAAAGTCCGATCGAATTGAAATTTGGGCTATAAGTTAGTGTTAGCTAGAGGAAGAAATCCATTGTTTTTGAAAAAAATCAAATAGTAAATGAAAAAGTTATAGGACATTTTATTTAAAAATATGAATCTACAGAGGGTTGCAATTTTCAATGTACTACTAAAATTGAAGTAATTTTCTATAGATACCAAAATGCTGTAAAATATACTACCACAAATTTCGCCTACGCAGTCGGCATCATCGGGAGATGAAAAAAAATTGAAAATTAAATACGTGATCAATATATTAGTTATTGTAAGAATGAATCTTAGTTTATACTATAAAATATACTGCCACACGTTTCGCCAATACAGTCGGCATCATCGGGAGAGAAAATTAATTATGTAGTCAATACATTAGGTATTGTAAGAATGAAGTTTATAAGACGAACACAAGATTCTTTTCAAAAAACTGCGAAGAGTATCCTACAGAATGTGCAACAATTATATAAAAGTTCAATAACACTACTGTCTGCGAAGAGTAAAATGTTTACCTCTAGTAAAATACCTTTCCCTTGCCCTTTAATTTATTCTATTCAAATCTTACATTTATCTATTATGTGAATGATAACACCACACAATCACTTATTTCCCTTGCCCCAAAACATAGTACGAAAATACCTACGATAGGTAATTATACATTTGCGCAACATTTCTTTTGCAGCAAATGTCTTCGATAGAGACACTTTGCGCGTGTGTACAAAAAAAACACGAAAAATATAGAAATGGCTGTTGTAAAGAATTACCCTAAATTCTTTCAAACATAAGACTAAGTCTGCTAAAAATGCTTAGTTGCGACTAAGCATTTTGTAGTTATTTCTTTTTATTCCGTGATCAAGTCATAACTATTTTATGTTTATAAATTATTACTAAAAGCTAAAAAAATACATACTTCTCTGCCTTGACCCCGCGGACCTCTCCAAGGGAAAAACTTTCACTATTTTGTATAAAAGATGCCACGATAAACATATCCACTTTAGGCAAATTATCAGATTGGCCCTTTGAAAAACCTTGATCAGTCATTTTAAAATATCTGTACAACTACAATAAGCGGTACTATAAAACACAATTATATATTTATATCAGAACAGTCACTAACAAATCAACCACAGTCTAATAACACCATATTGTACATATGTTTATATAGAATGTCATACTTTGTTAATTTATTTGTATTATTATTTTTAAGTATTTTATGAATGAATTGATTTTTAGTTTTCTTTTTTCTGTATATATGTATATATTAATATAAATCTTACTCTGTACCCCATACAAGTTGTAAATAATCTACTTAATGTGAAAAAATTGGAATTGGAATTGGTAAACATCTGATTGTGTTGCTTCCCGGCGCGACGACTACCGAATATTGTATGGTGTGACGTCACAGTCAATAGTAGCTCGTTTCGGGCCACTTTAATTTTATCGCTGTTTAGATCCTTCATACTGATCGCGTGGAATTAGAAATCTTATTTTTTTTGTGAAGTACACGTTTTATTACAACGTTACGCTATGTTTTTTAGTATTATTTTTATTTTTAAAATTATAGGCAAGTTCCCTATTGGTTGTAAATGTACCTTAAAACGATAAACGCAATAGTGGCTGTGCTCAATCAAATGCGATTGCAGGAAAATCGATTTGATTTTACTACGTCTTCTGGTCATTATCATGATACAAAGTGTAAAAATACTCCACAACTGATGCTAGATGAAGATATTGAAAATGTAGACCTTACTCATGAGGAACTGTGAACTATACATCTTTAACATAAAGTCATACCATTTTCTCTTTTCTTTGTTTCATAATAAAAGAACTTCTTTTGTTTCATAATAATTTTAATTCTGTGTAAATAAAACTTAATTTAATGTAAAATCGTTCAAATTGATATAATAAATTAATCATAATATTAATATCAGATGCCATATTGTATTTCTATGAATTATTTTTGAATAATTCAGACTTGCAATCTGTGTCTGGGCTGCGGATGGCTAATTTTCCCCTCAGTCTCACTCGATTAACTGAATTTTATGGATGCTTACTGCTGCTTTATTATGTCTTGTGCCTTGTTCAAGGAAATTATTTTTGTCCTGAATAGCTAAATTAAAGAAATATATATCCTTTCAAGAATTTCATCGGGGATTTTTTGAGAAAATTTTTCGGAAATATTCTGGGGAATTTCCGCAATGCTTCATTTCCTGGGAATTTACCCATCACTACACCCTATATAATTAATAATCATTAATTCCTTGTGGAAGTAAAAAATGTGTAATTTTTTTATCATTTAAAAAGATGTAGCATGTGTGTGAACATTTTTACCGATTTAAAACAATTGGAATAACATTAAGTAATTATCCCACAACAAAGTGTATTAATCTGGTTATTGAGAAAAGTGCAGTCTATCATATTAAGCACCTAAGGAAATAATGAATTATAATGAATTTTTATAACCACTATAGTATTGAAAGAGGATAGTTTTAATATAATGGGAATCTATTATACCATAAACTATGTACGAAATAAAAGAATCTCTCACAAATTATTACAAGACTGCAACATAAAATCAACAGGGATATGTTCGAAGCACAATGGAGGAATTATAATGGCTGATAATAATGAAATAAATTAGACAACCATTGTGTTCACCACAGACAATTTCTGATTACATTTAATACGAGCATCTTTAAAGTTGAACGCATTATTTATCATTAATTTAATGCAAATGCAATTCTTCTTGCTGAGATACACATCTGAAAGTGCGACGAGCTTTGTGAACAAATTGTTCTTAATATGGAGTTTTCTTTCTGCAAAAGCCTATCATAAGAACATCACATTAAAATTTATAACGGTGTAACTGAGCAGACAATCTTCTCGGTTTCATATTTGTGTATTAATATTATTATATTGGTGTGTGTCTACAAGGTTAACTAAGTTTAATAATTAAAGTGATTCAGTCGAAAAATTAGTAACATTTTGTGGTGTTTTATAGTACAAGTCAGATAGGTTATTACATGAAAATTTCAAACGAAAAGCTGATATTTGAAGATACTCATTAACTCGCCAGAAAACAATCCTGAAAAATTCCCAAAATCCCCTTTGGGGCAAACCCTGCTATCTTCAATCAGTGACGGAATTAGCGCAAATTTCTGTGGGGCCAAAAACTTATGTGATATTGAATGTGAATTAAATGCCCTATGCTCCAATTTACTTTGAGCTTTTTTGTGTCACAACTAAATTAGATGAACTATAATGGCTGATAATAATGAAATAAATTAGACAACCATTGTGTTCACCACAGTATTTTCTATGCTGATTTCAGATCTGTTTTCAGAATTTTTCTATCAGGCAGTATTTTCAAGTAAAATGTATATTATTTACTATTATTTTTATTAATAAGGTTGTACAAATTGTTGTACAACTGTAATGAATCATACGCATGTTCATTACTAAAGCTGGCCAAGGTCACCTGGCCGACAGAGCCGTCATATGACTCATATGTTTACATCATATCAAAATACTTGAATAAGTACAATAAATGGAAATAAATTTTAACAATAATGTTACATTATATAAAAATTTGTATAAAATACACCCTTTTAAGCAGATTTATGAAGTAGTTTGGTTGTCGTCATCATAAAGTGGGGAAGATCTATAGTATAATAGCATCAGGTATGTTTCTACAGCTGTCTCCGTCAGCGATGTTCGCTTTGGTGAAAAAATATGTTTGTATTTTGAAAATGACCGTTAGACATCTACGGATGTAATACAGGCATAAGTAAAACAATCTGTGAACTCACTTAACGAAGTTGTAGATGCACCATCACAAATTTGTCTTAATTTGCGCAAATCAGGATCTTTCTGTAATACACTCTCGAATTTTTCACTAACGCGATTATTTTTTGCGTCATTTATAGCCTGTAGCTGTGTATTTACGTCGTCTACTATTTGCAGCGATTCCACTAACGACAACGAACTATTTTGCAATTTTTCTATTGCGTCGTGTAGTCCTCTATAATTGTTATTAATAGTTTTTAAATCTGTTTCAAGGGAAACGTCTTGAAAGCCTGGCTGGCTTTCCCTAATAGCTGCAGCCTCGTTAGGGTTGAACTGTAGTATTACAGCTTTTATTTGTTGAAAATATTCAGCATAATAAAAAGCCGCTTTCAACCACGTTCCCCAACGTGTAAGAATCGGCTCTGGTGGTTCAGGGATACAAGGACACTGTCTGTGAAATGCTCGAATGGTTTCTGCCACAAGATGTAATGCATGCACTTTACACGTAACATGTAGAAACCTACAATTGTCTCTTTGAAGGGAACGGCCTACCACGAGCATTGTCGCGGTACCATCAGGCACAAACATCAATACTTGATTTGTTGAAAGTTCAAATTTTTCGAATGTCTCCAACACCACACGCGTAATTATTTCGCCAGTACACGCAGTTAGTCTTTTACTAGCTAGTAAAAGTGGAAATGTTGGTTTAAAAGGGTCCAGTACACGTACTATAATATTTAAAATTGATTTTTTTTACGATCTGTCGTCTCGTCAATACATAACCAAAGCCGTGTATTTTTTAATCCACATTTAATCCTATTTACAATGTCTTCACGAACAGCTGGAATATATCTACGTAACGATGTACGACTTGGTAAGTTCACCTGGGGATTGTATTTATTCCAAAACTCCCGAAATGGTTGTTTATCCAGTATGTGTAGCGGAATATTACAGGCTATTAACATTAACAATAAATCAAACATAAACTGAGTTGTCATAGGCATGCCATTTTTTTTACTTTGATGTTGCACGGTATTGATATGACGACGACAATCTGTTTTGTGCCAGCACATTAAGTCTTGATTGCAAACTGTACAAATTATTTTGCATCCGTCATAGAATAAATCCGGAAATTCACCGATAAATTTATTCACTGTGTCCGCGTACGGTCGTTTTTTACCCTTGGCGCGTTTGACATTATGTATAATTTATAGCTACAACCTCACGCATTAACCTTTCAAATAAGACTGCAATGTAAATCACTTCTAAATCGACACGTGTGACGCCAGCGCAAGACCGTGGCTGTACTCCAGCCACCTCGGCCAGCTTTATTCATTACTATAGTTTCGGAAATTCCCGTTAGTCTTGTGCTGTCGCGTACTTCCTGCCGACATATGATGAATCACGCAGATGTTCATGCCTAGAAGTTTCTGCAATTACCGTTTGGCAAGTGCTGCCACGTACTTCCTGCCGCCATGAAATATTGACGTCAAGGCCAGGATTTTGGTATAAATAGAATGGCCGTAGCCGAGGAAAGGCATTCAGTTTTCTGCTGACAACTACCTTCAGCGTGTTGAGCTGGGTAGTTGAGGAGTCTTAAGCGTGTTGAGCTTGACTCCATTTGGTTAGAAATGAGAATCCGACGACGACGCCGCCTGGCTGAATGTCTGGTAGCATGTTGGGGTTTTAAGCGTGCTGAGCTTGACCTCCTGATGTTGGTAGCAATTTTACCGCTCTGCACCGCCGTCACCAGTCTAGTAATTATTTATCGCCGTGAGTCTTCAGCGTGTTGAGCTGGGCCCACTGTTGGTAAATAGTTGCTAAACTAACCGCCGTCACCAGATTAGTAATTATTTATCGTCGTGAGTCTTCAGCGTGTTGAGCTGGGCCCACTGTTGGTAAATAGTTGCTAAACCAACCGCCGTCACCAGTCCCCTAATTGTTTATTGCCGTGAGTCTTCAGCGTGTTGAGCTGGGCCCGCCGCCGTGAAATAATTTTCGAACTTACCGCCGCATCGAATCCTAGATGTTTTACTTCAGTACTTGGAGCTGAAGCCCACTGTCACCGTGCATTCACCGAATTACACTCCCCGTAAATTAATCTCGCCGATGTAAATAATATTTGTTAACTGTACTTGACTTGGTTTTATTGTTGAAGAATCTGATTTTATGTTTGTTTAACTTCATGTTTTGGATAAATGAAACTTTAATAAAATAAACTCCGTTACGAATACTTTGGGCTTTCTTATTTACAACTAACAGGAATCCTGGATTAATTCTCCAAACCAGCTATCCGAAAGCAAACACTGTTACGACGCCCAAACATACTTCGCTACATATTTTGGGCATCCGAGCAGACACCGTTACATAATTTGGCGCCCGACCAGGTTATTTTTTTACTATATTTTGGTGCCGTTACACAACTGTTGTACTTCTAAAATGTTGTGACGTTCTTTGGAATTAAATAAAATTCAAAAAATATGTTCTTAAGAAATTGAGCTAGAGCCTATCCAAACAGTTTTAATCAAATTTTATTGTTGTTCATTTTTTTTTTGCGCTGAAAGTGTCGTCACAATGTGTTACCACGGCTAGCTTTCTTTTAGCTCGTCGGTGGCAAGGGGGAAGATTCAGGCGGGCGCCAGGTCACAGGGGTGACCAATTAAAATAAAGACAAAAAAAGACAATTTTCACCTTAAACTAAATATATTAAAAAAACTTATTTGAACATATCTTCAAAATTTCGATTATGCAGTTCAAATCTGTTAAATAACTTAAAAAGAACTGACAAATATCTAAATAAATTCTCTACTAAATATCTATTGATACCACGAAAAGTATAGGCAAATAACAATACTAAATCTCAAATGGTAAAACAACCCCATTTACTTTGGACGGTAGGCAGTAATTGTCTTAGCAATTACTTAGATAAGATAATTATTTTTATGCTAAATAGTTATAGCATATTGCCTTTTAAAGACAATCAAGAGGGTAGCGCTAGCCAATAAACAATTAAGAAAGGTACAGGGAAGTTGAAATACTCTATTTTACTTAAAATTACGATTAAACTAAATTTAGGCCTACCTTTAACATTTAATTCTTGTCCTCGGACTTAGTTTTACATCTGGTGAAAGTTTGTGGGTGGGTTACCCTCCTTTTTAATAATTGACTAAACAAAAAAATTAAAAATGGTAAACTTTTATAAGGTTTTAGATAGAGTTTCTTACTAAAAATTTCCCTGTTGTTCTTAGGGTGTTCTTACAATTACTACAAGCATTACTTATCTTTCTTTTTTTTTTCTTTTGGGGAGGGTCACATGGGTGGTGGAACAAAATGCCGGAATGTCTCCTATTTTCTGCTAATCCTGTTACACAGCTCCAGGAGATTAAAGTACGACCACCTTTAGGTCCTTAATCATATAACCAGCCCAATTTGAGATAAAAATTCTATGGCTCGTTCGCCGAACCCCAAAAAAATGAAATTTAGACCAAATACTTCTCCATTATTTAAATAGTTGCAATGATAATGAATGAAGTAATAATCACTCAAAATTTATAAGAAACCAAAAAAAAAAAAAATACCTTGGTTAAAAGGTTTTTCACTAAATTATGCCTAAAGGCCCACCAAACAATAAGTACTTCTTTCAAAAGGAAGTCCCTTCTTGTTCAAAAGTCAAGAGAGAAAAGAATTTTCAATTTTCAACTCTCTGGCTGGTTAGAAGTACGACGGCGCGATTGTAATTTAAAGAAACACTACAAAAACCTGAAAGGAATTTTAGGTTTTTCAAACAACTCGCGGGTTCTCTTAACCTTATTAAAAATCGGAATTGTGTTCAAAAAGGTATAAATTGTTTCTAATTTTGCGACAGGGATTGATGATTAAATTATTTAATTAAGGGCAATATTAAATGTACTACATTATTATTGAAGTGCCACTAATTTATGATTAATCAATTAGGCAATTCCCAAAACTTAACTACGTTATAACTAGTTGCCTACTTTTCGATATTAATGATCAAACAGAAAGTTTCTAATATTTTGAAAAATACGATCGTCACTGATTACACCGAGATTATCCAAGAAGAAGTTTAAATGCTAGTCTAAATAATGAAATATTCGACTCAGATGACACCCCATAGCTGAATATGAAATCAACAGATCTTTTAAAATTTACCGGTAGTTTTCTGATTACCTAAACACGCGGGCGGAGATTGTTTCTAATTGTAAAAATCAATATTTTCATAGGCTAGACTCAGCTGCATTAGGCGATTTCACTTTTGCCTTTTTCGCATGCTACTAAAAGCTGCGGTACTGGTCTTTCCCTTCAAGATTGGTAAAACTACTATCGTCAAACGAAAAAATGCAAAAGGCTTCAAAATATTGTGCACAATATTAAATCAACTCCACTAGACGAGGTTGCAGCATCTAGAAAAACATTCATGTCGAATTTTTACCCTCCCTCAACACCAAAAGGTTCCAAATTTACGTTAGGATCTCATCCAAAGCGCGAGTCAACGGTACTTTACGCCTCATTTTTCTTCCATCCATTACAGATGCAGCATTTCTAAAACAGTTAGGACCGTAGCGGTCCTCACTGTTTTATTATATGTAGTTTATGGACTGATCATGGCTATAGTAATAGGTCGGTGGACATAAATGAGAAAAGTGAGGCCGAAAATCATCAAGATGCAGAAATGAAGCTAAATACGCATCGAAGTCCAAATTATTCAATATTGTATTGTTACTATATAAGAATTGTAAACTGTTTAAATTACCCTCAAAGAGAAAGAGATCAATAATTTTGCTTAAATTGTCAGCTCCAAACTTTAATTTTAAGAGCATTACTCATTCGAAGTTTTCCTGAAGACCAATAGCGAGAATTTTGAGATGAAACCACTCCATTGATGGTAAAAATGGCTTTATCGCCAAAAATGTCATCCTTTTCTTATTATCGCCTAATTCCAAAGTGTGTAGAAACTCTGATTACTCTTATGCTTGTTTGAAGATTATTATGAAAATAACCCAGAACTCTTGGCTTGTTGCATCTAACTCTACGATGCGGATTATTTATTTTCAAAATATGTTTTGTTTAAACAGTACCTGTTTAATTAAATACTTTAGTGATATTATGTACAGTACTTCTGTCAACCAGAAGCCTATTAGGATGTCAGTTGTTGAATTCCATAGCTGAGTATCTGGCAGACCGAACAGCAAGACCTACTATTTCATTTTTTTTTATTTTTAATTTTAATTTTTAGTTTTTCTAAAGTACCTTTTACTACGCTACTGTCGATCATCTAATCATCACATTATTTTTCCTGGATGATTACTTTTTTACAATTATTTCCTTACTATACTAATGACGATATTATTTCTCAGGGTATTCGCTGATTACAATGTTATTAATAATTACGGTTTTTTAAATTGATGTTGAGATAAGTAATTTCATTTTAAATTACTCAGTGATTTGTTTTAATTATCTAATACTAAAATCAAGATAGATTGTTCTCCAGTTTTTACACGGCGAGAAGGTAACAATTTATATAGTCTCGGCATAATCTGCTTGTCTCTATATATCGAGAGTACAGTTAAATTCATCAAAACACTCGTATACAGAGTTTGACTCATGTTTAACTCAGATCCATGTTTCGGTAGGAAGCGTCAATTAAATTTGTGCCGAGTATATTAATCGGCTTTAAAATTAAAATAAGACAACGTGTCTTATTGAACTATCTGAAAACTACCAGTGCTGGAAATTAACAACCAACTAATGTTCACTATTAAAAATTTGTAATTATTTGTATCCATGACTACGAACAACAGGAACAAGAACAAAATGCAATGCACAATACCAAGAGTACATATATCTCTCAAACTGGACTAACAAAAATTGTGATTTTTTAAAAATTCCTTCTGATTTCAAGAAACTAAAAATATTTTTTTTTCCTGTTACCAATGTCAAAAATATTTCTTGTTTAGAAACATTTAACTGTCAAACTCGTTTTTAAAATTATTTATCCAATATCAGACACAGTTATTATTTATTTTTTAATAAATTTATAAGTATGGCACTATTTGAGATATTACTTATGTTTACAATAAGCGAAGTCGATGGTAATTTTTGAAATTTTGCCCCAAAAATATTATTAGCAACTTACACCTTTTATTCAATACACTAATCCACATAATCTTCTTGAAGATCTCCATCCTTCATGCCGTTTAAGTCTTAAGATGTCAGCCCCTGAGCTAAAAGTGAAGTAGAGGACTTACTGCTGTGACCAATGCATTTTGCTGTATTTGGTAGATTAAGAAACGATGCAATAAGGTTCGAGATTTTTGCAAATGTATTTACTCCAACTAGCTGAGTTTTGTATTTTACATTTGTATACTGGAGAAAAGAATCATGATGGATTTTCTACTTGTTTTGGAGGGAATGACTTGTAATTGCAGCATATTTCAGCTGGATTAAATTTATATTCCTTGTTGTTAACTATTGTAAATATTCTTTGTATTTTTGTTTGGTGGGTGGTTTTCCTTTAATGTCTTTTTTGAGTTTTGTCCATCATTTTAACTCAGTTACACCGTGCTGATGATGACCAATTAGTCAAAAACACGTGTTCACGGTTTGCATCTTTCTGCCATTTGCAATTTTTGCATTTTCCACCGTTCTTTATGCGGGCGTACCCGTTAATTCATTGTTTTTTACTGTAATGTAATTAAACCCGCGCCGCGTCAAATTCCTTCTCTGTTATATATATATATATATATATATATATATATATATATATATATATATATATATATATATATATATATATATATATATATATATATATATATATATATATATACATATATACATATATATATTTTTTATTTATTAATTTAAACATTAATTTTTTTATTTATTTATTTTTTTTTTAGTAAATCATTTGATGAATTACAGTTCTAGGTGTTGCAGAATCCATTCCAATAGTTTTTTTTTAAATAAGTTGTAAGAATTTAAGTTTTTTAATTCATTTGGTATAATATACTACATCTTAGGACTTTGGTACGTCTATTGAATTTAATTTATATCTTGTGTTATATATGTGGTCAACTATCTGGTTTTTTGGTTATATGTTTTTTTATGTAATATCAAAGTTTGACAAAACAGCTGTCTAGGATTTTTGATTCGAGATACAAATCATTATTATGCGACTTTTAACGATATGGTAAAAGTGCCACATTCGAGAGATTTATTAAAAATGTACAATAATGGTCCAACTATATACTCGTCGCATTCTTTAATTGTTTCTGCCCTCAGAGAATCCATACAATAAAGCACCTGGCTTTATTGAGTTTTAATCCGTTGATAATTTGTATAATTTCTTGGTCATTAGTTTGTTCTACATATATCGAGTTTACTATATGCTTTTTTGGGAATTGTGTTTTCACGGGTTTGATCTTTTTTTGCTAAGCTACCGCCAATTTCATTAAAGAATATATTAAACGATTCTGAAATTATTTGTTTATCTGATCTAATATCTCCACTTTCGAGTTTAATTTTATTGATATCATTGTTAATTGATTTATTTTCAATGTTTTTGACGCACATCCACATATTTTTTGGCCAATTTTTATTTTTGTCTATTAAGGACTTGTAAAATCTTCTTTAACTTTTTTTATTAGATCATTTACCTTATTTCTATAATTTTTATATTCCAGCAGCATATCATATTATCGTCTTTTTTTTGTTTTTTTTATGTAAGGAGTCTTTGTGGTTTATAGAATTTATTAGACCATTCGTTATCCACGGATTTTTTTGACCTTATTTCTTTTGATTTTAATTGTTTTTGTACAATGCGCGATGTTACTATTTAACTTATTTATAAATAAATCAGTAGCTTCGTCTACTGTATCCGTACTGTAAACACCTATTTTCTGCTTGTAACTTATTTTTTAACTCATTGTAATTTATATATTTTTTTGTATATTTACTTTTGTTAGCAACTTTTTCCATTTCAAGTAAAATGTATTGTAGAATTACAGGATAATGGTCTTGGTGACTTTATTAATTTTAACACAGTAGAATCGATAACTCTTTGTTTGCCCTTTTCTTGTTATGAGAGGTACGAGACTTATCAAAAGATTGTGTAATATGTCTGTATATGCCGGAATCCTAGAAACTTTTCTCGAGTATTCGATTCGAAATTTTCGAAACAGTCAATAGTCTACCTGTAAAAACATAAGTATCTCTTTAAAACGCAATTGATTGCAAATAAAATTTATCTACATAAAAGCTATAAGAATTGACGAATAAACAGACTAATATTAAATGATAAATAAACAGTTTATATAAATTTCCACATAAAAAAATCTGAATCAGAAAATAACATCAGTTTGATGAGTACTAAATTCTTAGGGACCTACCTAGACAACAACTTGGATTTGATGTACATATTGATCATGTATGTTTCAAGTTAAACTTTGCATTCTTCACTATAGTCTAGATGAGATCTTGTTTAAATACTGAAGGCCTGCTGAATATGTATTATTGCCATGCTTATAGTCATATTCCAAATAATATTGTTGCGTGGGGGGGTTGATAAATCCATAAATAGAATCTTCATATGCCAGAAGAGAATTAGGTTGGTATACAGTATAAAGCCAATGGAAACTTTTAAAACTGTTTTTAGAGTCAACAATATTCTAACTGTCCCTTCTATATTTTTATTTAAATGTGCTATATATGAATTTAAACATAAACAGGTTTTTACGCATGTGGGGGAACAGCCATTGCTTTAATACTAGACATGGAGTTGAATTACAAATCCCAAAACACAAAACTGCTAATTTTAAAAATTCACCTGCTTGTAATATATGTTTATAACAAGCTACAAACAAACCTAAAGGGAACTGAAAATTATAATAAGTTTAAGAAACAAACTAAATCATTTTTTATTAAAAAAGGCTTATTATAATATAAAAGACCAACAAATGGTGAATAAAGATTATTATTATTATTATTATTAAAATAAAGTCAAAATCATAATGTACAAAAGTGTTGTCATTATAATGAAATTAATACTTTGAATACATTCCAAACTATTTCTTAACACGACTGTGATCTAGTTTTATTACACAAATACGGTACAGATAACTTGATAACATATGAATATTTAAAGTACATACTTGATGCAAAATATCCATATTAAATAATATATTGGTAATACGTATATATTCACAACAATGACCTGTACAATGAGGTGCACGGGCACGACTGAGAATCGCCTTTATAAATAAAAGGGAGGTAGAAACCTTCATTTGTTGAGCCACTCGCAAAGAAAGACGGGCGCTTATTGTTATTATACCGGGGCCTTCAAATGACCTTGAAGATTATGATGAATGTCAAATCCAAGGTCACCGTCAGATAGCCAGGGAAATTTCCTACAACTTTTGTATTTAAAGTTTTTTTCTAGGATTCGTATTTTTCAAGTTATCCTGCTAATCCCGTACTTGTCTTCTTATTACAGCAGGTGTTCAGCAAATGTTCAAAAGGCCAAGTCGATTTTTTCAATAAACACTTTTAACCCCGGAAATGAAACGAGCGGAAAATTTTACGTTCGGACATGACCTTCAGCACTTACAAAATTAAAGTTCAAGATTAAAGTAAAGATGACCTTTAGAGGTCAAATTTGCAAGTACCGAAGGTCATATCCGAACGTAAAATTTTCCACTTGTTTCATTTCCGGGGTTAAAAGTAGAGGGTCCCATTTGGAAAAAAACTTGTTGACCTTCAAATGACCTTGAGGGTCCTAGTCAAGGTCAAATCCAAGGTCTAATTCAGATAGCCAGGGAAATTTCTTACAACTTTAAATTTTTTTTTCTAAAATTCGTATTTTTCAAGTTATCCTGCTGATCCCATACTTTTATGCCACCCGCGAATAAGTGGTTATTTTGAGAGTTGTTTTTGGGATTTAATCCTGCTGGATATGCAAAATAACACACTGTGCGTCGTGTCGGAGATAATTTTCATGTTAGGAATGAAAAGAAATGTTTATCCCATTACTCTGCAGATTTAGGTACAACGTGGTTACCGATGTTAAAAGAAGAATTCAACAAAACTAATGTATAATTTTTAAGTATCAACAGTTCTATGTAAGTATCTATAGATATTATAGAACAAATAATGTGTGTCAAGGTTTACGCTTGATATATTCCAAAAAGAGATAAATAACCTTGGAAAAGGAAACAGATTCGTTTTCCATAACTTTAGGGAATTATATCATTATTTTTATGTCTCGTATTAGTTGTCAGAAAACACACTCTGACTAATCTTTTGACGTAAAGTCACAAGAGCAGAGGTTTATTTTTTCCAGTAAGATACTAGGTAACTAACTATATTTGTTAAATAGAGTAAGCCACAAATACCGTCCAGACAATATTAATATGACGATGTAGCAAAACTTCATATTCTGCTTTTTGTTTAAAATGTCTAAGATAGGCCTATTTCTTGAAAATTGTCCCCCCGACTATATACACGGTAACAAGTTGTTTTCTTTCGGCTAACAAGAACTTCAGCTGCTTTTAATATTTTTCGTTCCCACTAACGACGATTAGTTTACGTTAGATTTATGTATTTGCCACCGGCTTATTGATTTGCTACTATGAGTAAGCTATTTGCGTTTCCCGTCGTAAATTGCAATTAATAATTCAGAATTATTTGACAAAGCTGTGCGGTGCGATAATGAAGTACAAAGTTTATGCTACACTAATTCTGTTTTGTGTAATCTAAGACAAGCTGATGTAAGTTACCGACGTTTTCGATTCACCCAGTAAAAAATGTGGGTAATTTTCTAAGGAATTAAGTTTACTAGCATAAATAGCCCTCCTGGTTGATTCAAATGAGATGGAGGAATGGGAGATATCGTTGTTAAAGGAATTCAAAAATATTACTTTTTGGGTGAAAACCTATTTTCATCTAGTCAACGATAATGGTATGGGTTTTATCGCCTCAAATATACCAATATCGTCAAATAACATCTCAATTAAAAGGTATATCAACTTAATTAATTTATTTTTAATTAAACACCAGAGGTAATACAATTCTCTGTATTCCTAAAGGTACTTCAGGATATCTTGTGCGGGAGATGGCTACACATTTACTGATTACCTGACACTCACCCAAGATCCGACTATGCTAGGATTAATTTCTGCTTTAGAAAGAATTACAGTTTCTCGACTGGGAGTCGAACACAGGATTTCGGAGTCAGAGACAAGCGTTCTTACCGCACAATTACGAAGCCACACTTCTAATTCAATTAAATGATGTATTGTTATTTCGTAATATACAGGAAAATTGAAAAGCTGTCACAATTACACCAAAGTGGTTTTCTTTTATTTGTGTTTTTTGGAAGACCTGTTTTTTTTCATTTAACCCTAGCTGGATTATTATTTTTTTCTATTAAGTTGGGCGCCACGTGTCTTGCTGCCACTAAAATAATTTTAGTTTTATTGCCTTGGTATTTGATCGTAGAAATGGAATTTTCTCAAGGTCGATTTTGTTTATACTGATAGATAAGGTAGCCTGTTCTTAGCTTCGTTGAATTTCTGTGTACCTTTGGCTACGTTAGCAGAGCTAAGCAAGACTTCAGCAATTCCTCTTCGGCGGTCCTGGCTTGAGGGACTGGTTTCTACCTCAGACTTTGTAGCTGAAGGATTTAATCAAGCGGGTTATGCTTTTTGTTTATTTAAAATGAAGTTATGTGAAGTAAAAAAAGTGAATTTTGCGATATCAACTGCATTATTTAATCCCGTTTTTGTGCTTTCGTGGTTCAGTGCTTGAGAAACATTCGTTTTCAGGATGTTATTATTTATTAATATTATTTTTTTTTTCATTTTGACAAATATGTCTTTCTGTCTTTATTATAGTAATAACTTTACTATTAGAATTTATTTTTAGTTCATTTCTTGAGAAAAATATTTGTTTTTGTTAATATTTTGACAGTATATTTTTTGTTTAAATACAAATAACTCCAAAACGATGGCTCTTATCAAAATTTATTTAGAGCACATTTTTTATGCAGTTCTTAACACTGGTGCCTTTTCCGTTTTCAATGTTAAAAAAAAAAAAAAAAAAAAGATGAAAAAGTTATAACGAGTCATCCTCACCTCTCCTACCCAACAAATCGTGATATTTACATAAAAATTTGACAAAATATGTAACATTAATTAACAAATTAATAAATTGTAAAAATTTTATTTTTATAACTTGAAACATTTCGAATTCATTGGCAAATAACTGTGTTGTACTTACTTATTTTTAAGGGGTTGAGGCTCCCTTATAAACTGATGTAGGGCAAATGTTTATACAGGGTGTCCCGAAATTAGTATGCAATATTTTAGCAGCTGCTTCTACGGTCAGAAATAGGAAAAAAGTTCATATAAACATTGGTCGAAAAATGCTTCCTTAGGGAGCTACAGACACCTAAAGGTGGGCCCCTGAGAAAGGTATTTATCGAATATCTCCAAAACCACTTAAAGTCAAATATTGAAAATTTACACAGCCGCTACACTTCTTATGTGTAATAAGATTAAATGAAAATAATTAGAAAATTTTATCCAGGACTGTCCCACATTGGGGGGATTGTGGGGTTAAAATAACCCCAACTTTTTTGTATGTAACTTTTCTCTATTTTTGATGATAGAATATGAAATTTTAGAGATTTATACGTAAAAAAGGTACTCTTGCACCGTTTTTGAATAATATCGACTTGAAAATTCAAAAAATTTAACTAATTTTATTTGTTCTTTAAATTTTATAACATATGGAGCAAAATATATTGTACCAGATGAGTTTTGTCTATTATTTCATATAATGTTTCATATAAAGTACATACTAATATTTTTAATTTGTTGCTTGGAAAATAGGTGAAAAATATTTTTTTTGTGAATAACTCGAGCGAAACTATCATACTCAATATGAACAAAAATCATCCAGTAATCTTTTTATATCAACAAAATTAAATTTGATTTTGCATAGTCTGAGAAGCCTTACGGGCTTGAATGTATTTCTTCTTAATTCATTTCCGACCTGATTTATTCTTTGAAGTAGCTCTTCTCGTGTATTTACTTCAGTGGCGTAAACCAAACCCTTCATATAACCCCAAAAATAAAAATCTAATGGGTTTAGATTCGGTGAACGAGGTGGCCAAGCTATAGGACCAACTCGACCTATCCACCTGCCCAAAATTGGCAGGCGCGCCGTCATGTTTAAAATGCATATTTTGTCGAACCTCGTGTCGAACATTCTACGGTAATAAATCGATAAGGTCGTTTTAGAGGAAGTTTAAATACTCTTCTGCATTAAGACGATTGGGGAATTATATTGGGCCAATTACTTGATCCCCAATGATTCCTGCCCATAAATTAACCGAAAATCTATGTTGGAAATTTGTGCGCTGAACAACTCGTGGATTTTAATCCGACCAATGATGCATACTGTGCATATTAAAAAGCTCCGTTCCTAGTGAACATTGCCTCATCAGTTTTTAATATGCTAGGAAGAATATTTCTGTTCACTAATATCCATTGGCAAAACTGGAGTCGTGGTAAAATATCTGCCTCCGTTAAATGTTGTACGCGTCTAAAATGGTATGAGTGTATTCCTTGCATTACCGTCTTTCTTCCTATCTGAAATTATTAATTAAGATAAATAATTATCTAGGTACTTAAATTTTTTATTAACTATTGAGCAAGGTATGTTGACAATTTCTGAAACTCTTCGAATGCTTATTTGTGGATCATTTTCTAAATAATTCAAAACTATATCCATACGATGATTTCCTTGTGACCTTCCTGTGCCTCGAGACCTTTTAAAATCCCCATAGTCTGCCAAATTCCAGTGAAGATATGAAAATATTCGACGCCCAGGTACTCTACGATTGGGAAATGTTCGTCCCTTACCGCGGCTAATGCACTACCATTGCAAAAATCGTACACAAAATGCATATTAGTTATTTCCCCATCTGTAAATCTTGGCATTTTAAATCCACTTAATGAAAATCGTGATTAAAGGCGCATAAATGAAATAACTGATAGAAAAGGGGACAATACGTTTTTTTTCCGATACGCGTTCTTAGGATTTTATATCATACAACTGTTTATACAAATTCATTAACCTTGTTGACAGCTCTAACATCAAATTACATCATAGCGGCATGAAGCATTCTTTTTTTATTCATGGCCTACTATTATTAAAAAATTAGTTTAGATTCTCAATACCTATCTCATACCATGTTATAAAATTTTCAAGTCGATATTATTCAAAAATGGTCTATTTCATCGATGTTCATCGAAAGTACCTTTTTTACGTATATAACTCTAAAATTCATATTCTACCGTCAAAAATAGAAAAAAGTTACGTACAAAGAAGTTGGGGTTATTTTAACCCCACAATCCCCCCGTTTGGAACAACCCTGGATAAAATTTTCAAATTATTTCTATTTCGTCTTATTATACATAAGAAGAGTAGCGGCTGTGCAAATTTGCAATATTTGACTGAGTGGTTTTGGAGATATTCGATAAAAACCTTTCTCAGGGGTTCACCTTTAGGGGCCTGTAGCTCCCTTAGGAAGCATTTTTCGAGCAATATTTATATAAACTTTTTTTCTATTTCTTGACGTAGAAGCAGCTGGTAAAATATTGCACACTAATTTTGGGACACCCAATAGACAAATCTCAACTTCATTTTTAGTTCTATCATCCCATTAAAGAAAGGTACTTAATTATGGGACACCCTGTGTATACTGAAACAGAAAAACTATGAGTGATTGAGAGAATATTAAAACATAGTTAATTGAAGTGTGCAAAAATACATAAGAAACAGTCATTTTTTTGCTTGGAACAACAATCATGTTAACCAGTGTAATTTGTATGGAAATTTCCCAATTTCAATTTTAAATATTAATATTTGAAATTATACACGCTCTAACAAGCTCGAAAGTCTATGTTTAAAAATGCAAACAAAGCTGTGAGCATCCCCACCAATTCCCTCTTCCTCAACTTGCCCACACCATATTGCCACGTCAACACACTAAGACGCATGCTCTGTCTATTTTTTATTGATAGTCTAAGGTCTGATTACAATGATGTTTTTTAGTATTTCTATTAAAAATAACAATCTCAAAAACGGTGAATATTAAGACGTATGTTTATATCGAATTTTTTGCTTATTTTGTCATCTAGTTAGTACCTTCTGAATTAGTTCCCTGTCCTGCTTTTTACACCCTGTATAAGCAAACTGTACACGTTATACACAAAGGTTTCTAATTTGAATTATGGCATCTACAAGTCAGATAAAATTGTAAAACTTTTTATCGATTCGTTTGAATTTCCGCGTTTACTTTGACGACTGAATCTACTTTGAAAGTAGGGCCTTTTTTAATCATACGGAAATTATGTTGACTTTCCTTTTATATGCAGTGAATTTTAATTTGAGAAAAAAAAAACCTAATTATCCTGGATTAATTTTTAAGGCCTTTGTGCTAAATATAGCTTTCATGTTTCTCAACCGGTTAATCAACGAAAAAGTTGAGATACATAATATGCTATAAATGAGGAGTATCATGCGATATTCTATGAATTATCATAATCCTCATATGCATGTGCATTAAACTAGGGGATAGTTATTTAAATATACGAGAGTTGGTGTTAATATATAAGAATTTCCCTTGGGTAAATATGCTAAAATAATTTATTTTATCAGAATGGGTACCCATTTCATTAAAGTTTAATTTATAATAATAATATTAATAATAAATTATCTTTATTTAAAAGGTGAAATCTAGCCTAAGCAAATTTTAATGTAAAGGTCATACACGATTTTTATCATTAAGAATCAACTAAGTCGGTCTAAAATAAAATGAATTTTAAAATTAGTGAGTTAACTTAAAAGGTTTTTTTTAGTGGGGTTATCAATCTAGTTGGTTCCAGTTAACCGACTTTGTAGTCGGATTAGTCAATTTAGGGCCTGTCTTTTCACCTCTGGGTAAGTTACTAATATCTAAGCCTGGCCAAGGTCATTAATCCTACAAAGACGTACTGGGTATGCATCATATCATAATACTTGAATAAGTACAATAATAAAAACAAAAATATTTTATATATTGTGATGTACGTTTTTGTACTATTTCGTTCGCTTTAAATTCTTTTTTTATGTATTTCCTTATATTTTGTAAGCTTAGTGCTGCATATTATTATTAAACTGTTAAATGACGTTCACACATGTACATTGTATATCTAAGTGATAACTAATAATAAATAAATAAATAAATAAAATAAATGGAAATAAATTTTATTAATACTAGTACACTTTATAAAAATATGTACAAAACTCACCGTCTTAAGCAGATTTATGAAGTATCTTGGTTGTCGTTATCACAAACTGGAGCACTTCTATAATAACTGTGTAGCATCAGATATGTTTCTACAATTGTCTCAGTAAGCGATGTTCACTGTGGTGAAAAAATATGTTTGTATTTTGAAAAAGACCGTTCGACATCTACGGAAGTAATACAGGCATAAGTACAACACTCTGTGAACTCACTTAACGCAACTGTAGATGCACCATCACAAATTTGTCTTAATTTAGTAAAATCAGGATCTTTCCGTAATACACTCTCGAATTTTCCCATAACGGGCTTATTTTTTGCGTCATTTATAGTCTGTAGCTGTGTATTTACGTCGTCCACTATTTGCAGCGATTCCACTAACGACAACGAAGTATTTTGAAATTTTTCTATTGTGTAGTGTAGTCAGTATAATAAAAAGCTGCCTTCAACCACGTTCCCCAACGTGTAAGAATCGGCTCTGGTGATTCCGGAATACCAGGACACAGTGTGTGAAATGCTCGAAGCCATTTAGGAGATTTGAGAAATACTTTTTTTGTATTTGCTATTAATGCATCTACCTCTGGAAAACATTTTCGAATCGTTTCTGCTACAAGATGGAACGCATCCACTTTAAACGTAACATGTAAAAACCTATAAACGTCTCTTTGAAGAAAACGACCCACCAAACGCATTGTCGCAGCACCGTCGATCACAAACATCAACACTTGACTTGTTGACAGTTCAAATTTTTCGAAAGTCTCCAACACCACCCGCGTAATTGTTTCGCTAGAACACGCAGTTAGTCTTTTGCTAGCTAGTAAAAGTGGAAATGTTGGTTTAACAGGGTCGAGTACACGTATTATAACATTTAAAATGGAATTTTTTTACAATCTGTCGTCTCGTCAACACATAACCACAGCCGTATATTTTTTAATGCACATTTAATCCTATTTACAATGTCTTCACGAACACTTGGTACATATCTACGTAACGATGAACGACTTGGTAAATTCACCTGGGGATTGTATTTATTCCAGAACTGCCGAAAAGCTGGTTTATCCAATATGCGCAGGGGAACATCACAGGCAATCAGAGCATTAACAGTAAATCAAACATAAACTGATGTTCCAAAGAAGATACGCCATTTTTTTATTTTTATGCCGGTTACTATTGACATGAATTTTGCAGCCGTATTTATTCCAGCACATTAAGTCTTGATCACAAACTTTACAAATTATTTTACATCCATCATAGAATAAATCCGGAAATTCACCGATAAATTTATTCACTTTATCAGCGTACGGTCGTTTTCTACTCTTTACGCTCAACATTATTTATTATTTATTAGTACACTATGCATCGACCGACAGATAACAACTGAAGTCATGTCTTCGTCATCGTATATAAGCGCGCGATGGCATTGGTATTGCGCCCGACCCTGATCTATTATCGCTTGGCCAGGCTTACTAATATCTAACAAGATGATTAGAAGTAATTTTGATTCAACATTTTATTTGTGACCATATTAAAAAAAAATTGCTAGTGTTGATTTTTAGTGTTTTGTGTTGTATCCATGTTACCTGTCCTCATAAGAAGATTATTTTATACCTTGGCGTCTAACTATTTCTATGTTAAATATGGCTTTAATAACTGTAAAATTTATATTTTTATTTTGTATTTAAGGTTGTGGGGCAATTTTGTGAATTTTTGGTGTATGTTTACATGTGTCTCATGGGCTTATGAAATGAGTAGTCACCATTAAAAACATCACGTCAAGAACAAGGAAGATGGAGACAACGATTTTGCAGCAAGCAGAACTATACATATGTCAACTGAGTGTAAAATGTGTCAAAAAGCATTTTGCTTAACGGAGAATCATTAGATTTTGAATTATTTGTTTCACTTAGTTTTCGAATTATATATTTATATTTTTCATGATGTATTCTTATTATAAATACTTTTCAGTTACATACATAAGCATTTTGTACATTTATTTTCATAAATACTATTACGCCAATGCACTGGTTCCGAGGTGTGCCCAGAGATGGCGTTACTAGTATCAAAACGAATTAAATAGCAAACGGAACTAGAATTGTTCGAGAAGGACAGAGAATGTTCAAGAAAGAGTTATAAACCATACATGGATGGATATATTAAAGCACGCAATGGGTCCAGGACCACAGTCTTTATCTGGAATTGTGCGAGTAAAAAAAAATAAGTTGGAGACTACAGTAGAGATATTTAAATAATTTTATTGTGATTATAGCTAGGTCCTTTATTTAGTTCTTGTTGTTAATTATTAAATAGTTAATAAAGTAGCGAGTCAGTGTTACCAGTACTTTCAATTAACAAATCTATGGTTTGGGGTGTTTGTGTGGATAGTAAACACGTAGCAATAGTAATATCATGCAAATAAGTATTTTATAACAACTAATAATAGCCTAATTTTTCTGGTGGTATTTATTTATTTTATTTGTTTATAAAAATAAGACAAAAAATAATATTTCGACGACACTCATTGAGACAAAGAAGAATCAAGTGCATGTCAGGCGATGTATATTTCCTTTACATAGATAATCAATTTACTTGTATTACATTTTTTATGCTTGTATAAATAACAAATTAATGTTACTATTACAGTAGGTATACCTAGGGTTATTGAATCTATGCTACAACTACTACATAGGTTGATGAGTTAAAGTTAATGCAAAAAATATGTAACAGGTGTCACTGAGATGTGGTTCACCCCCTTTGTTTTTTGTTTGATTTTTTAACTTAGAGAAGTGATATATATTGTCAACACACAAATAAAAATACATTATTTGACATAAATAAGTATCTATCGTTTCCGGTTTCACCGGAAATCTTTAAAAGCTCCTGTTACACAGTCATTTTATTTGTTCTAGAAATAATAAAAAAAACCAGAATGTGGGAAAATATTTAAAAATACTTAAAATTCTTAAGGTTATTAGATGAAGAGTTCAGTACTCAATATAATACGTAAAACTGAACCTAGGTTTATATACTGATTAAGATTTACATGAAACAACTACTCAGCGGACAATTCCTCACTAGACGTAGACCAGTTTCGAACTTCTTATGTTCTCGTCAGTATGCCATAAGTAATGGCCAAACCAGGTTGGCCTAAAGCAGACTAAGCAAAACAGACAAAGTGAGTGATAAGTGTATTCTCTGGTGGTCAGTGCTACTACCTTCCAGCCATCACTGATGCGTTAGCAACTTACAGCGACCTACAAAACAGGTACCAAGAGCTACATTTGATAAAATTTTGCAGAAAATATTCTTATTATATACTTTAACAAATACATTTTACCTACTGTTAAAAAAATGTTGTTTCTTGTTTGAAGCTGTAATAAACTTTATTAATTAGCATTATAAAATATATTCAAGCATATTCTTACTGACAAAATAAAGATTATTGTAACTATTACTTCTTTTTTGAGTAGTTATGCAGTCACATTTATTTCTCGAGAAAACAATGTCGTTGATATTATTTTAAAGCCAAATTAGGAGAAAAATCAGGATGTATAAATTTGAACTTTTGTCTAATTTAGTTTTATCACCCTTTCTAACGTATATGCCATTGGTATTAAGTATAAAAATAAACAAAGGACTAGCTTCATCCTTTTTTTAATAGTAGGATGTGTCAAGTTGCAGCAGAACCAAATAATTTCTTTATAATGAATAGCGAATTATTTGTTAATTCTGAGTTAATTCTGAAGTTATTGGCAAGATCCCACAAGATTTTCCTCTTTAAAATAAGTAGTACTAAAAACATGTTCATGGATTTTTCAGTGGCGGTTCGTGGGTCAAGAGATAGGGAGGTCAATTAGGAAAGTTTACTGTATTACCTACCTTTTAAAGTGATTTAAATTTTAAGTCGATCCTCCGGTCTTTTTGAGATGCAAAGTGGTCAATTACTTTTTCATTAAATTCTTTTATCTTCTTTATTAATGCCCTTTCTATGGTAAGCATAGCTAAAGAAGATAACCTTACCTTCTTTTTAAGGTGGAAAAGCAACGTTCACTTTCGACGGTAGTCATAGGGAGAGTACACAAGATTTTTAACAGTTCACTTTCAGAAAAAGTATTGCACAAATTATTGTTAATAAAAAGCTGTAACAAAGCAACTGCACCTTCACTATTGGAAAAATCTTCTCGGCTGTATAATACTTCTAATTCAGTTTTAAGTTTCAAATGATTTATGACTGGATACTCCGTTTTAACTAATTTAAATATATCTTGAGGAAAGCTTTTTTTATAATCGTTAAATCGATCTGCGTGAAATAACTGAGACACTGCTAAATGATTACTGAAGCCAAACCTGTTTTTGATCTCAGATGTAATTATATCACAAACTTCTAATGAAATTCTCCTTTTTGATTCTTCCGTTTTACATCTCTGAGCAGACTGCATGGATGTATCCTCCAAATAGTTATTCAAAATTTTATTTCTGATGTCTTCAATTTTACTATTAAAAACGCCAATACACGTATTTACTGTTATGATATTACATTTTTGTAATTGATTGAACAATATATCACAATGAGGCGGCATAACTAAATGAAAAAAATTTAACCAGTAAAGAAAATGTACATCTTGTAAGTAGTTTTTTAATCCAATAGCTTGGTTTAGAGTGTTGTTTTCTGATTCATTATCAATGATTTTTTCTAAACAATCTAATAATTCTGTTCGATAGGTATAAACAGTCTCTATGCACTTTGTATTAAAATTCCATAGTGTTGGAGCCGCTTTAGGTAATCTCATTTTAACAACATTATCTAATACGGCTGTTCTTTTTGGCGATTTTCCAAAGAATGAAGAAAAGCTATGTAAATTAGCAAAAAAAAATTTTTATGCTTTTATCCTGACTTGATGCTTTTTGTAAAATTAAATTTAGTTGCTGAGCGTAACAATGAAGAAAATTTGCTGAAGGATAACTTTTTTTAATTTTGGCTTGTACAACTCCAAAAGCACCACTCATTACTGATGCTCCATCGTAACTTTGTGCTATCAATTTTTCAGGACTTTCATTAATTTTCAGACATTCTAACTCTTTTAAAATTACATCTGTCAAATGCTGCGATGTCGTTCCTTGAGGCTGAATAAATTTCCAAAATCTCTCACATACAACACCGTCTAAAACGTATCTAAACACAAAAACTATTTGTACTTTATTGGAACTATCTGTGGTTTCATCCACTTGAACTGCAATGAAGTCAGATTGATTAATTTCAGATTTTATTTCTTCGTGAATAATCGCCAGTATCGAATCTAAAGGTTCATTTTGAATTGCCTTCGATGTGCCCTTAAACAGAGTACTGTTTTGCAAATTGTCTTTAAAAATGGCATCTAGTTCAGATACAAAATTTACTATACCTCGAAATATTCCCGGGTTATCAGAGGATTCAGTTTCGTCATGTCCGCGTAGTGCTAACTCAAAAACTCCACAGAATAATACACAGTCTATTATTTTATTTTGTAATATGTATATGTAACATGTAATATGTTGTGAATTAATTAAATCTCATACATTTGTATTTGCTCTTGACTAACTGGATGAAAAATGAAACAACACACAAACTGTTTAATGACGTTTATGTACTTGCAATAAAACTTAACATGTTGCGACGAGGTACAAATTTAATCTGCCTGTATCAATTATTTTATAGAAGTAACAGGAATATAGGATAAAATGGATCTGATCTTATTTTTTGGTGAACTCGCCGCCTCTGATACCCTGATGGTTGATGCGACACCTGATGCAACAATGCTCTAATGAATCACTACGACACCTATTCTTTGTGCTTATTTAAAATGTTTGTTGAATAATATCACTGTATTAACTGAAGTTAATTACAATTATTAATTAATTCTTCTTGTGTTCATACCATATCAGCTAGAAGGACCATGTAATATATTGTGAGTTAATTAAACCACATACATTTGTATTTGCTCTTGATTAACTGGATGAAAAAATGAAACAACACACAAACTGTTTAATGACGTTTATGTACTTGCAATAAAACTTAACATGTTGTTACGACGAGGTATAAATTTAACCTTTCAATTTCACTCGGTCTTCATAACCCAAGTTATGTCCATCTTTCAGTTTTAATATATTTTGTACAACACTCATATTTAATAGTAAACACCAAAAACACTGTTTTACTTAATTTCACGATAAGTAGAGATTTACTAATAAAATGTTCACAAATAAAAACACTAAAAACAACGCGACAGAATTTCCGACCTAGTCAGCATTAAGACTGCTCTATTGAACCACAAGAATAAGTAACAATCTTATTCTTGTGATTGAACTTCGTGCGTTACCGTTTCCGTAAAATGTGTCAGGGACATTGTCCCCGCCAGTGTTTTCTGTCTCTTTTGCTTTCTGACGATTCGTGCATAAGTCTATTTCACTTAATTTGTTGTAAATTCGGTCCGTAGCTAGCTTTGAGGACAAGTTGTGGATTGACCCAAGATTTTTAAATTCTATAAATGAATAATGTAATGAATATGAATGTAGAGGCTCGGTGCACGGAGGGGATACGAAATCCTGCGAACTAGATATTTGAATAGTATTGTGCATAGAATGAACTAGAAACTTTAATATATTTTTTAAGAATATTAAATATATATATATATATATATATATATATATATATATATATATATATATATATATATATATATATATATATATATATATATATATATATATATATATATATGTTATATATTTTTAAACTTCAGAAAATGAATAGCTCTATTTTTTTTTTTTATTTGTATGTAGGAGGTCATTGACCAAATGACCCTATAGAAGAACCGCCAGTGGCATTTTTGGAACAATCATCTTTCTACAGTAACATTAATAAAAACTTTTACAAAATCACACTGAAAATTTGCAAAACTCTCTGCCCTCGTATATCACTACTTAAGACTCGTTATGCAACATAATCTATATTATATAAACAGGAAACCGGAGGTGGTGGCCGGTTTCTGGTGCAATTAGACCACAGAACAAATTTGTAAAATAAATTTGACTTCCTGATTTATCAGTATGGATGTGTAAATAGGAAATTATAAATTATTTAGTATCGCATATAATGCCGATGTGAAAAGCTGGAGTTATGAAATGCCGTCTACTGACTACGACAATAATTATTTTTGTTCTCTTAATTAACAGCCGTCGCGTTGCTGTGGTTTTAAAGAAATTAATTAATAAGTCTCGGAAACTACGAGAAAGCAAAGAATTTTTAATGAAATTAATTTAAAAAAAATCATATACCAATTGTTCTTGTCATATTTGTAGGAATTTTAACTCCGCTAATTGAAAATTTAATTAGAGTTTAAAGAGGGTGAAACCAGGGACCTCTGAGAATAATAAAAACAAAGAATTCCAAAGTGAAGTCTAAAGCAGACTGTGGTAAGGTATATGAAATATGAACCCTTTTTAATTTAAGTAGACCCAAATTTTATAGTGTCTTAATGTTATCGATTAAGCCTCATTAGTGTGGCGTCTTTATATATCAAAAATGGGTAATATACCAAAAATTTATTGAGGTATAATAAACAGATATAGAAATGTTAAACACCGACAGTGTGATGAGATAGATTCTGAGAGCCTGAATAATAATTTTGTTGACACAACTGATAACATTGTTAATGCCTTACTGATGCAAATACAAACTTTACTATTATGTTAATAATTGAAATTATCTGGATTTTAAATTCATGCATGTTAGTGTCAATGATCTTAGTGATATAATTGATAAAATTATGGTTAAAAAGAGTTTTGATCACTATGGTATGTCTGTTAGTATAATAAAGTATATAAAAAATTAACATCCTATTACCGTTAACTAAACCTATAAGCCAGTGTATCAACAACGGTGTTTCCTCTGCTGTTTTGAAAATTTCCAAAGTCATACCTATTCATAAAGGTGGACCTATATCATTAAGTAATTTCAGACCCATATCTTTAACTCCAATTATATCTAAAATATTTGAAACTGTCCTAAAAATTCAAATTATCAAACATTTTAAAAATAATATATTATTTTACTCTAACCAGTACGGTTTCAGGACTAAAAAATCCACAAATGGCGCCTATCATTCACCCTGTCAATGGAATTGTCGAAAAACAAGAAATTAGAGATTATGCGTGAGTAACTTTTTGCAATTTACAAAAAGCATTTGACTGTGTCTCATCATGTGCTTCTTGATAAATTAAATTATTATAAATTTAATAACCTCAGCTGTCAATTAATATCCACATATCTTTAAAACAGACGACAATATACCTTTATCAATGAAAATTGATACTAGATTGAGATGTGTTAAACATAGTATGCCTCAAGAATCGGTCTTGGGTCCTACTTTTTTTTGATATGTGTAAATGATTTGAAAGTGAATGTCCCAAGTACCGGACTTTCAATGATTGCTGATGAACAACATTGATAACAGGGCACAAGTATTTGAGTAATAATGTCTGATACATAGGCTGCTACTCAAGGCTGGTTTGTAGCAAATAAGTTAAGTGTAAATCAAAATAAAACTTTCAATGTGTTTTTCTTCCATAGACCCAGAAATGGCAGTTTTGATTCATCAGAATAACTCTTCAAAAATTCCACAAGCTTTGGACAATTACTTATATCTATATTATTACTCACCAATATACGAAATCTTAGTAGAATATTGGGCCATAGCATGGAAGACTTGCATTCCTTTGATTTTTCATCAAAATAGGCCCGCATAGCATTCTCCGTGTACGTATATACCTTCTTTTTCTTATGCTATTTTCAAAACAGATTTGTAAAAAGCTATATTATGGTTTAAATATATTATATGTATCAATTTCACTAATTAAGGTTAACTTGTGTGCTGTGGATAAATGAGTTAATGAGAATGACAGTATATTATTTAAAATACATAAAAAGTCTCTTATATGCTTTTTTTATTAGTAACCTCATTTAATTTTGAATTTAACTACGATACGCCTATGAAAAGCCATAACTCCAAAACACATATCCGTAGCTGCATAGTTATTTCTTTCTTTTGAAGTATGTAACAAGAGACCCTGCTCTGTAATATCTATATTAATCTATTCAAGAAACGTTAAATTAAGCACCTATTTTCACAGCTACAGACATCTAGTAACTAATAAAAATGTTACAGGTAACAACGATAGAGCTATTGAGGCTCAAATAAAATTTTAACTTTCTGCTGATTTCCCTTAAATTTAGCTATGTGACCTCAGATTAGCTTCTGCAGGAAAAACGGACCATAAAAATTATCTGTAAGGGCTCTTGTTCACAGAATTTACCACAACATGTTGGCACTCACATACATTTTATACTGTCTATATTCACGTGTATGCCTGTAATGATTTGGCCACACTGGCTGTGTCAGAAAATCAATTTTGATTTTGGTTAAGACAACATTTTATTTATAGGGAATTTTAAACCTGAACAGGTATTAAAGAAACTTTCCATAATAATTCATAATAATCCAAACATATATTGTTTTATTACGCTTTTTAACTACCTATAAATTTAAATTAGTCCTAAACACGGTTGAGAGAGTTGTTCAGTTATTCTACGAACCAGTTTGCATTTCGGATTTATTGAAATTAAGTACTTTAACTAACTGCTTAATTATGCCAAAAGTTGTAAACAGATATGCTTAAAAGTTTTAATTATATAATCCTGGTTAAAGGCATAAACGAATGCTGCCATATTTGTAACACTTATGAGGAAGTAATAAACAGCTTTTATTACAAATTCTTTATTTATACATTGTCAGCAGATGCATCTTGGATTATTCGAATTATTTATTTTCTTTTGTTTTATTGCCTTTTGAACTAATTTAAGAATATGCATCCATATTTTGTACATTTTCATAAAAACTGATTGAATCGTAAAATGAAACATTCCAACCAAAAGTTAACTCGTGTAATGTAGGAGTATTTATTACTATAACCACTAAAGAATATATTATGTAAAATGTCAACGACAAAGTCATCAGATCATGTATATAACCACAGACCACACACCAGATAGACTGTAACATATTTCATAACTTTAGTTGCGTCAAAACACTCGAAGCAAACAGAACGATGTAAATTTAGTTATTAATTAAAAACTAAACTTTAATAAATGCAAGTAAAATAAAATATTTTTTTGTAAAAACTTGTAGTCTCTGATGATGGTTAATAAAACTGAAATGTAAGAAGGAAAAAAAATATTTTTTAATCAAACTGACCGAATCCCAAGAAATACAAATCAAGTTATTTGAAATCGACGATCAAGAACAAAATAGAAAATATCAATAAAAATATTAACTTATATTGTGTTTTATTTTAAAAATTATATAAAATACAATAAACATTTGCTTAATGAATTTATACTATTTAAATAAAATAATTGTATTATGTTTTCTTCATAAATATACTTTAAAAGAATTCAATTTAATAGCGATATATGAAAAGGTTAAATGCGGGCCTGCAGAAAGAGCGCCCGCCTACCTAATTTACCACACGTCGCTTCCCCGATTTATGGCACGCTCGGTATCGTACTAAATACTCAATACGCCAAGTCTATGTGGTCTGTGTATATAACCATGAACATTGTCATTTACCTAATTAGAATTTTGTAAAACATACTCTTATGTGGGGCCCTATGAATGTGGTGACAAGTCTCTAGTAATAAAGTAGTTTAAATAAGTAAATCCAAATTAAAAAAATTAATCATTGTCAATTTGCGTATTATTTAAATTTCAATTTAACGCGAAGTTTTTATGACTACCTGCCAGTCCATATGTTGATGCCATGACAAAGTAGTAAATATTAAATAGATGTTGGAGCTTTAACATAAAATGAATGATCTTTTTGAATAATTATGACAGGAATATTTAACGAAGGTACAAAGAAAATTTCACATGCTACCCGATTTAAAAATAGGTATCATTTACAGCATGAGATTTAAAAGATATTTCACTCATTAATTCTCTCTCACACCAGACTACAATTTAATTTTTTAAATTTTATTTCCCAAGATATAACTGGGAATGTTTTAAACGTAAACCAAAATTTATGCATATGAACTTTTTTCTTATTTTCGTGCAAGAACTCAACTGTTGTTCTCATCCTATCAAATGTAAATTATTTTTTAAGCAATACCCAAAATGTGTGCTCTGAACCATGTAACGCTAGTTCAACGACTGTAAAATTTATACATGTGGTTACTACGTGAAAATGATAATATAATTTAGAGAAATCCTCCATCAGTGAAAACCGATGTGTCATCTGCGACGAGCACTTGACAGACTTGAAACAAATGGCGCAATGTCATGTATCAAAAGGCAATGTTCCTTTGAACGTATAAACACAACAAAGAACAGGGAATGTTAGAGTATAGTCTTCATCTCCAAGGATCGATTTAACAATACAAAGGAGATATCAAATTCTTAAAGAAGGGCAATAGAATACAGGATATCAATGTCATTAGGACAAAGCGTGTCACAAAACACCTATTGTTGCCACACCAAGAATACGAAAAGTAACGAGAAAAAAGAAGTTTAGATAGAAACATCGAGTAATATTTTGTATTGTGTTTTGAGCTTGTAAAATTACTTCTAGAAAAAATAAAATGTTTCACTTTTAATACAAATAAGACAAAAGTATTAATAGTATGGAGATTACTTGAAAAATGGCGTGCTAAGAAATGGATTTTGTATGTATTTTTAAGAATCATTATTGTTACATATTGAAACATACTTTTTGTTTTGAAGATGAACTATCATTATCCATATTTGACAGCTGACATGCAGAAATGGGAAACCATGAAACATTGGACAACGACGCTAGTAAAAAGCGTTCGATCAGACTGATCGATATTGTTACGTGTTTGCTATCCATACAAACACCTATACTCGTAAATTCGTTGATTAAAAGTCCAGGTAACACTTAATACTTTATTAATTAATTAATAATTTAGAACAATAGATCAATCACTGTCTTAACTATGATCACAATTAAACACTTATAAGTACCTTTCTTACTTCATCTTAACTCGTTCACTTGTAACAAGGCGTTTTCCTGCCCTATTATTTAATTTAAAAAATCACAAATTATTTAATGGAATAAAACAAAATGTATAAACAAATACATATATTCAGAATTAGCAAGATTTCTTGACTCTCTTCTCCGGGCGGGGAAGCGAGTAATTGTCTAGACAAATTTCTAAAGAACTTGAAACTAAAGACAATAAAAAAAGATAGTCTGCAATCGCCAAATTAACTAAGGAACAGTGTCCAATTGGTATATAATATTTTGTTAGGCTCCACCCTCTTTTTAAAATGTTTTTATCAAAGTTCCGATGAATTACACACACAGTAACGAAAAAAAGAGGGAAACAACATGTAGTTCATTCAAACAGTTTCTCATCAAATTAATTGGTAATTTAAAAAAAGTCAAAGATGCTTTACACATAAAGTTCAGTAAATGGACAAATGGAAAAACCAATGCAAGTCAAATTATAGGAATTACGCTAGTGAGCACTTCCAGCTAATACGGGCAGGCTTATTTCGTTGCTAGGTACCTGGTTAGTTTATAATTTTATTGAAGGGGACCTTACCAGCGGGTGGGGCCCAGCTCCCATATCTTTTGAGTTTCACAAACCTTCAACAGATCATCTCAAACGCAGAAAACTGCAATGTAACGGATCTCCAACAGAACACTATAACATACCAAACTGACATCTATCGATCGTGGCTCGGCATTGTCTATCCCCGCGCGCCAAAACACTCCCGAAACATCGTCTTACCAATGCGCGCACTAGTTACAAAAACGTCAGACACAATGCAATGGTTCAGTAGCGCCACGCAAGAGAGGTAATACAATAATGTGTAACAAACTTACGTATTCTAATCAAATCTGGAGTTTAAGGTGTAACTTGAACCATTTTATTTTGTTTACAACGAAAGTGATCCAAATTATTTATTTCCTAAAATGGACCGTTACACACTTTCAACTTAAGACTGACTCTCGGCTCACCATGCGCCAGATTCCTCAGTTTCTCTTTCATCCAAAAGGAAGTTACATCACAACACGCACACACAGACTTCTTATTTATTAACAGAGATTGGTCCGCAATGGTATAATAGTGAAGAGCCATATAATAGGATTTGTTTATTTATACCATGGATAGCACAAAAAGCATTAGACTTCGGCCGCACATTTGACCATTAGAACAGCCGCGGTACCTGCCACGCGGGCCTAATTATTTTTCCTAAGAGCAATAAAGCCTGTTGACCGGCATGCACCGAGTCAACTTTTGTGTGGCAATTAGGGGAAATGGAAACAACTTCTATATGTCTCTTCCATATAATACCATTGCTGGCCAGTGTTGATAGTGACCGGTACGCGTCGGCTCAACTTTTTGTGGCAATTCAAGAAATATAAACAAATTCTATATGTCTTTTCCCTATCATACGTTTGCTGGTCAGTGTTCATAGTTTTGGCCGCTTCTGATACAATCAGTCATTAATAAAGAGGTTTTAATTTTTTAGATTATGGTGTCATCTAGCATAGAGTATCACATTTCGTAGAAACTGTTTTATTTGTACGTGGGACGTATATTTCGTCTTGCTGGTTATTCAGTTTCAGTCTCTGTACGCTGTGCTCCTCAGGCTTTTAAAGTTAAAATGTAGTCTTTAATAAAATTGGGGGTAGGTCATGAACAATCAATGCTTTTTCTTAGAAATATTCATGCTTGTGCTTTATAGCATCCCAGCTGAAATTTATATGAGATATGAAAAATTACCGTTATAGCATCTTTCATGAAAATGGCAAATTTATTTTATTCTACTACTTTATTTACATCAGTTCATTTAAGGAATACTTGAATGAGTAATTAGGGAGAAATTCAATTAAATTACTCTTCTAGAAGAAAATAAACTAGGGCATTAAAATGAATGATTGTAAACGTCTAAGTCATCTAGTGAATTGATGTAAGTTACTATCGTTACTATAAGGCTAAAGATAGAAGTTCTTCCTGATATAAATGTAAGGCAGAATTAATAATGTAATGCAAGATTAAAATCAATACTCGGGTACTGTTATAAAGTATGAGAGCCTCCCAAAAAATCACGAAATCTTATCAGCGATTTGTTTTATTAATCAGATGAGTAGAACTTTTTACAATAATTTCAAAAATAAATTTTAATTTCAGATTTATGGAAATGAAAGATTTCGGATATAATATTTAAAATTAATAACTCGTAAGAGGTTAGTTGCATCTATCCTAAGTTCATATACTAATGACTAAAAAGTACGCGAGTCGATGGTACATTCCAGGTCCGTACCGATTAGATGGAGTGGTTGGCTAGAGCATGTGATGGCAAGAAATAATCTCTCCATCGAACTACGGGTTGGAATCTGGCCACCAGCACTGACAATGTCAGTTGGAATGGTATGTGTGTCCATGTTTTTCATAAATATAAGGCATATAATAAGGTGAAAAATGGATCTTGGAGTGGGTTGGAACCTTTGATATGAAGATAACACTGACGTAGTTTTCCACGAAACACCAAAATACTATATACTACACTCGACGCGCATTTCGCCAACCAAGTTCACATCAGTTGGAGATGATTAAAACTAAACTTATACTAACAATCTACCATATTTATACCTAAACTATTGTCACGGTTCACCAACCAATAAAGCGGGCTATTTGAGCAATCGGATCGCCGACTTACCACCTATCACAATGGGTAACAGAAGAGTTCGAAAATTTATCTATCGCACCACCAAGTTTCTCTGTGATTAATTCCAACCAACGATTTCATTAATAAGGTGAAAAATATTTAGTTGCAAGAAGGTGAAATTTTGATCTCCTTTGACGTTTGTTCATTGTTTCTAAGTGTTACGATACCACAGACCTTCAACTACCTTAAGGATCTACTCGAATTAAACAATCTCAGTCAAGATGTAGTAAAAGAATATCTTAAATTCACTAAACTTTGCATGAAACAAAATTGTTTTCGATTCAACGATAATTTCTTCGAACAACATGAAGGAACAGCAATGGGTAACTCTTTTTCACCATTCATTGCCAGTCTCTTCATGAACAGATTCGAGACGGAAAAGAAGAATTCGAGTATTTCCCCAGGGTTTGGTTTAGGTATGTGGATGATATTTTTGCAGTGTTCGATACAAAAGTTGCTGATATTGATAACTTTGTATCTAAATTAAACAGTCGTTTCGCGTCAGTTAAATTACATATGAAATTGAAAACTCTGGACAACTACCATTTTTAGATGTATTAGTAATTAGAAATAGTGAAAATAAGTTAGAATTTGATATTTACAGGGAATTACTCTAAGATATATCCCTAAGGACGCTCACCATTGTGCTCAACACAAAATGGCGAGTTTTAATTTTCTAGTCCATCGTCTATTAAGTTCCCCCCAAAATAAGGAGAGGTTTGAAAAAGGAAAGCCATTGATTAAGGATATAGCTGCGAGTAATGGATATTCTGTAAGTTTAATTGATAAAATAATTAGGAAACGAAAGTTGAAAGACTCGCTACGAAATTCCTCGGCATTTCAAAATGAAAGAGAAAATCCGAAATTTGTATCGATTCCATTCGATTTTCGATTCACCGTGATATTGGTAATATTTTTAAAAATGTAGGTATGACCGTGGTTCATTCATCGGGAAACAAACTACAACAACTTTTAGACAATCCAGAAGACAAAATTGAAACAAACATAAAGTCGGGGATATACGAAATTAGCTGTATGGACTGTAATCAGCAATACGTTGCGCGTTGGACAGACTAGACGATTAATTCAAACTAGATTCAAAGAGCATATGACCCATCTCAAATATGGTAGAACAGATAAGTCTAGTGTTGTCCAACATGCGTGTGAGAACTACCATAAAATAGATATTAGCAATTTAAGATTAATTAGGAATGTAACAAATACTAAACAGCTGGATGCATCTGAAAGCTTGGAAATCATAAAGTGTAAAAATGGTATGAATAGTGACAGAGGGTCTATCCCAAATAACCCGCTTTATTGGCTAGCGGGTCACGGTTCGCAGAACCGTGACAATAGTTTAGGTATAAATAGGGTAGATAAAACATACAATTATTATTTACATTCTTTTCAAATTTATTTTAAAAAAAAATCAGTTTGGAATCGAAAAGAGTGTTTTTTTACTTTTTTTCTCTAAAACCAAAAAAGAATTTCAAATATGACGGAATAACATAAATTGAAGCTAATTAAAACCTTTATAAGAAAACATTAACACAGTTTATGTACAGGGTGAGGTAAAAAAATATTCAAGGAAATTAATTTTCTTTTCGTAACAATTTATTTTTTTTATATCTCCCTGTATGTATGTTTAAAGGCTTTAGAAATATCTACAATTTGACGTGTCCAACATGGTCGTCGCTTAAAAAATAAGAAAGTTATGAGTCTGGGGAGTTTTATGTGGCGTACCCGTATATATATATATATATATATATATATATATATATATATATATATATATATATATATATATATATATATATATATATATATATATATATATATATAAACAGATCTAACCACTTATAAGAACAAAATGCTAATTGTACACAACAGCAAATCGACCTTTTAATCAAACTCTATCTAGAATCCGATCAAACCACGCACTTTTCCCAAGAATGTAAACACAAAATAGGAATATCAGATAATCCAGAATGCCTCTGTGGAGATCCTGGATATCATCAGGATATGATAATAGAATGTCCACAATATATACAAAGTGTAGATAGTTTACATGGCGAATTAATATCGAAGGGAATAAATTTGCCAATAAACTTAAATTCATTACTTGTAACCAACAATATAATTATTTTCTATTCCATATACAATCACATTGTCAGTACCAAATTAGCATTATAGTGTTTAAAATGTAATGACATTAATGATAAGTTAATTATATAGATTTATATCAAGGTAGTTTAGGTAGAATAGACAAATAAGTTCAATATTGTTCAATAACTATTGTCCCTTCTATTTTGCATAAATAAGAAGAAGGATTGATTAATTTGTACATAAATTTGTTATTTTGGGCAAAAATATATACATTACGTATACCTACAACTTAGGTAAATAAAGTTTAAATAAAAAACAAATCACAAAAAAAATATACCTATAATTTCTAATTTCACATAGGGTTAAATTATTTAAAACAAAGAAAAAAATTTTGAGAAAAAAATACGCTCACGCACGCACACACACGCACACACACATTTTACTGTTGATTTATATTTCTCAGATTTTAGTTTCTTTACTACTTGTAAATGGTAAAGATGCTGAACTTGTTGAAATATTTAGCTGCAATTTCCTAACACTAAAGAGTAAAATGGTAGATTAAAAAAAATGAGGAATATCATCATCATCAACTGCCCTACTGAAAAAGTAATTCTCAACTTTAATATTAACATCGTACGAACAGTTGGGTACTAAAAGGCAATCGACCAGTTTATAAGGAAATGATCAAATAATTTATTACCTAATTCAATTCCGTGAGAGAAACAGTGAAGTTCACATACTCAAGGTGGTACATATATCTTTATTAAAGTAGTAAATACTGCACAGTATTTTCTTTATGTTATAAATATATTTTTAAATTGCAATTCTAACCATCATTAACACAATAACAATTATAAGATTAAAATCAGAAAACCATTAATCAGGATCTTGCGTGTTTTCTTCTCCCATACTTCCATGTAGGAGGGCGTCATGGAGTCAATGTATTAATTAAATTATAAAAAATGCCGACAAAGTATTGATTACTAAATTTTATTTATTTATACATGCGTTAAAATTGTGAACTGAAATAATTTTGGGTTTGCACGGTTTTCAGGGGTAATTAATAATATTAGATTAATGTTCATGGATTATTTATAGTACTAAGGTAAAGAAGAGGGGAAAAGAATGAATCCAGATCACATTATACTAATGAAATATTAATAATAATAATAATAATAATAACTCATATACTTGACATAATATTACATTTAAAATATTAGTTTTGTAAATGAAATAGAGAGAAATAAAACATACTACCAATTTTGGGTGATCAAAAACTTTGACATATTTGTTTATGACTTCCTCACCTATTAAGTAAGGCTTAAGATTTTATTGCATAGAAGTTGCCAGAGATGTCGCAATGATTTCCACCTTATCTCACAATATGTCGATGGTATAGCGCATACATGTTGTAAGTGTATTTTTGAGCAAAAATGAGTTAAATACACTATATAAATAGTTGCAAGTGTAAATTCTCTTATCCACAAATATGATACCTAACAGATAACTGGAATTTTGTAAGTGATCTGTCAGATGTATTTATAAACTTGTAACGAAGTGATTATTTTGTAGACTTAAGTTAGGTTACTAGGTGCTATGTGTGTAACGAAGTGATTTTATTTTATAGAATTAACTTAGGTAACTGGGTGCTATTTGTCTGTTTCGAGAAATATTTTAACATTGTAGTACTGCGCTTTTAATAAGTGGTATTGTCAGCTGATCATTAATAACAGTTTGATTGTTGATTATAGATAGGTAGTGTTGATGTGTTTTTATGAACATTCCACATAGGCCGAGTGGCCGGCAGTACGTGAATCGCGAAACGCGAAGCGCGCATTGTGCCCCGGCACCCTTGTGCCCGCGCTACCGTGAAAGAACCCGAGACTGAAAACAATCAAATTAGTCTCCGTCTGACCGCCACCCGAAGCACCACGCCGACTTGGACAGTAAGTAAACTTGTGAGTATAGAGGTACATAGGTATACAAATGTAATTGCGAATTTTTCGGTAAAAGTCGGTAAAAGGTGACGTAGTTGCAATATTCCGCGCATGACTACCGCATCTCATCCTACTTCTGCCTTTGGCAGAGTTTAGTAGCTTGAGGATTTTTCAAATCAGTCAGTTGCCGTTTAGCTGCTGACTGAAGAACCACGCCGACCAACATAAGCATCCAAGTCAGTCCGTTGCTGCCGCCCGTACCGACCAGACGTGCCGACACCGACCGCTCCTGAGAGGAAGCAGCCCAGGACCCGGAAGTAGGTAGCAAGGTTTGGTAAATAATCGGTATTACTTGGCTGGTGAGTACTTTCCGGGCTTTATTTAGAGTTTGTGAACCGCGAGCGCTAAGACATATCCGCCTCATATCCTTCCTTAGAACGGGAGCGCGGCCGAAGGTTGGAATTAGAACCGCGTTACACCGCGTGTTCTCCAGGCCACCTAAGCACGTAAAAAATTCTGCAGGGTGACTTGGAGATACTAGCATTTGCCACCGCGTGTCCTCTAGGCCACCTGAGCACGTAAAAATTCTGCAGGGTGACTTAGAGGTACTTCCGTAACCGCGTGCCCTCCAGGCCATCTGAGCACGTAAAAAATTCTGCAGGGTGAATTGGGGGTACTGTCTAAAAATTCTGCAGGATGATTTGGAGGTATCGTCTGTACCCGCGGGTCCCCGGGCTACCTGAGCACGTAAAGATTCTGCAGGGTAGCGTGGAGTTTGACCTTACCGTGGTCGTCTTAAATTTGCCACTGTTAGGCTTGTCACTCCTTCCCCCCCAACCGTAACCGCGTTATACCGCGTGCCCTCCAGACCGCTTGAGCACGTCATATTCGGCAGGGCGCCTTGGAGGTACTAGCTTTGGCATATTATAAGTCTGGAACCATTCATCAGCCAAGCGATAGTAAATAATCGCTATAGATAGGCATAGTTTGCTTGTATTGGCGCTTGCTTCCCCTCCTGGTATCCGTCCGCCGTCTGCTTATGACCGATTAATTTATCGCTGTCTACCGTTTCACCGCTTCATTCACCGGCTTACCGTATCGCACCACTTGACCGCCCGCTTACTGCCCCGCTCGCCCGTAGTTAAGACCGTTGTAGTATAAGTTGTAGTTACTAAGGTGTATATAAAGTGTAAATAATAATTAGTGTGCAGAATAAATGTAAATATGTTGAATGAGAGTCTGTTCATTAACTGTAGTGTGTAAGTTACCTTTTTCCCGACCCTGGCTTAGCCGTATCTTCACTGTAGTTGCCCGGCCTCTATCGTCCCGCCGATAGAGTAAAGTGGTGTTTCTGCACTCTAAACAGAAACTGGCGCCCGAGATCTCCGTACCGTGAACACCGCCGTAGTGTTGGGCATCAAAGTGACACTTCTGCTCTTGTGTAGAGTAGCGAAGTACGTCACAAACTACAATATTTTGCCACACATGTGTTAAATGCACTATATTTGTACTCTGGAATTAGATGTGCCACATATGACATGTGCTTGCTTGTGTTTATAAACATGTACGTATGGTGAAACAAATTTGTGTTTTTTATAAAATATATATTCGAGAAGAGTAAAAATACTTAAGTCAGACTTATGTAAAGATCTGGAAATGGGAGAGAATTCAGATAAACGTAGACAATACTAGCTAGGTTAATTCATTATTAATATTGTACAATGTCTAGATCAATACCTCAATTTTCTTTGTTTTAGTTTTTAGAATGGAAGAAAAATTAATTCGTAGTTAAAATTTGTGTTTAAATTAATATCATGTCATTTAGCTATCAAGACCCAAGGAAAAAAATATAGACTATTCGTCTTCTGATGAGTATAGCAATCTTTTTTGCATATTTTTAAGTTTCTATGATCCTGAAGAAAGTGAAGACGCCGATGACGAAACTCTAGAAGAAAGTCGAACAATGAAACTGGTGGAGTGTACAGAAGAATCAATAGTTGAAAGTAGAGGAATAGAAGTTTCTGCGAAAAAACCTAAAGAAGTTGATTGTACTAACTGCTGTTTTAAGTGTGAGGAAAATATTCCAGAATTGCAAAGAGGAATTTTATGCCAAGAACTTTACAATTTAGCTGAATATAGCCGCCAAAAATAAATGTATCCTCCTGAAGCAAAATGTGCCTATTAGGAAGGAAAATAATCCGAAAACAAAAACAAGGCAAACCTCGAGAAATTATCATTAAAGAGATTTTCAAGGAAACAGACACAGGCTGTTAAAAAAAAAAAATTAGCAGTTTTACAATTTATTGTAGAGATATGGCGCAAAAGTACCTTTACGATTTTAAAATAAAAAAAGTGTATGAAAAGTTACGTAAATTTGTATTTTGAAACTCATAATACAAAGTGTGTTTCATGAAATTTTTTTCAACTATTTACGAAAAATAATGTCTAACAAATGATGTCCCCTTTCTTGATATCCCCAAAACCTCTTGCCTAATATTCGCTCTAAATTGTTCCGAGCATTGCGGCTTGTTTACATAAACTCTTTTTTTCAGATAACCCTAAAGAAAATAATCTGGAGCAGTGAGATCTGGAGATCTTGGGGCCCATGTCAAGTCTCTTTTCGCGAAATTAATCGATTCGGGAAATGTGTCCTCAAAAGAGCAATTGTGGCTCTGGCAGTATGGGCAGTGGAACCATCTTGTTGAAATCAGTATTGTTGATCTTCTTCTTGTCGTGGTAAAAAAAGTTTTTCAGTATTTCCTTCTATCGATCTCCATTTACCGATACTGTGTGATCAACTTCATATTGGAAAAAATAGGAACTGATTACTCTTTGGGCTGAAATTGCGCACCATACTGTAACCTTTTCGGTATGGAGAGGCCTTTGGTGAATTAATTGTGTATTCTGTGTACCCCAATACCGCGAATTTTGCTTGTTTACAAAGCCACATATGTGAAAATGTGCCTCGTCTGACATCCACAATTTGTTTACAACACTTTCCTCTATATCTGCAAGATTTAATAAGGCTCGGCTGTAATCTAGACGCGCATTAACGTCTTGTAGACTCAGTTGTTACACCAGCTGGATTTTATACGGATGCATGTGGAGATCTTTTTTCAAAATGCGCTACAGTGATCGTCGTTTGATTCCTAGCTGCAAAGAACGTTCTTGTTGGTGCTTCATGAACACTTTCCTGCACACGTTGAATATTTTCAACAGATCTTGCTGTTCGCGGTCTTCCTGCCCTCCTTGTGTCTCCTACTGATCCTGTCTCTTCAAATTTGGCTACAAATTGCAATATCGTACGATTAGAAGGTGCATATCTGACATTAAAATATCGTGGAAAGTTTCTCTGCGTAGAAATAATATTTCTTCCGTTTTCCAAATAAAAAGTTACGATTTTTATCCTTTCTGTAGGCGTGTATCAATCCATGTCGAAACTCCCAAGTATTTATTTTAATCTAAAGAAGAGAAACTCAATAAATATTAATTCCAGAAAGAATTATTGAAATGAAAAATCGTGGCACCTTTTGTGGCTTCAATTTGGATGGCTCTGGTATGAGAGCGTCGTCCAAGCAACGCACACGCGGGCAACTATAGCTGGCTCCCTGTCAGTGGTTTTCCTTTAGTGTCTATTTTGGGTTTTGTCCATTATTTTAACTCAGCTACACCGTGCTAATGAAGACCAATTAGTCATAAACACGTGTCCATGGTTTGCATCTTTCTGCCATTTGCAATTTTTGCATTTTCCACCGTGCAATTTTTTTTTTTATGCGGGCGTACCCGTTAATTCATTGTCTTTTACTGTAATGTAATTAAACCCGCGTCAAATTCCTTCTCTGTTCGTATTCATTCTCCTGGGTCCAGAATCCCACGCAGGTTGCTATAGATGCCCGCGTGAGCGATGCTTGGATGATGCTCTCATACCAGAGCTATCCAAGTGGAAGCCACAAAGGTGCGACTGGCTCCTGTCAGTGGTTTTCCTTTAGTGTCTTTTTTGAGTTTTGTCCATCATTTTAACTCAGCTACACCGTGCTGATGAAGACCAATTAGTCAGAAACACGTGTTCACGGTTTGCATCTTTCTGCCATTTGCAATGTTTGCATTTTCCACCGTGCAATTTATTATATATATATACAGGGTTATTCACGGAAAGCGGGTATTAGACGTTTCTCGGGATCTGTCGAGTTTGAAAATCTGAAAATTCGCATAAAGAGGTTTTTGGGTATGGCGAATTTAACGAAAATATTTTCAACTTTGTGTCGCTTCCGCTTATACCGGAAATAACACCAAACTTTGTTATTTTAAATGGAACACCCTATATATTATTGCATATTTGGATTCCTCATAAAAATTTGTGTACCATTATGCAGCCTTAAACCTACTATTTTCCGAGATAATTAATATTTTTGAAAAATTTTGACGGTTTCTATCCTTCGGAAAAAAATCGATATCTTCTATCATGTTACAGATTAAGAAATTTTCTTTTCAAACTCATACAAGTTCCCTACAGTCTAACTAAAAGTGTCCTTATGTTTTCACAATTTTATACAGGGTGTTTTATTTTCACAGTCGAACATTATTTTAGTTCAAATGTCAAAAAGTCATTTTTTTTAAATGGAACCCCCTACATATTTTTACAGAATCTAATAGATTATTGAATTCTGCATCGACTGATATTACCATTCCCTATACCCATCTCTTTTTGGTTTTCGCACCATAGAGAAATATTTGTAAAATGAACATACAAAGCACTGTTTGTTGCTAAGCAACACAAGTTATAACTTGCTTCCTTTCTTATCATAAAGGAGTGTAATCCTGTGGATAGTTGATAATTATTTGTTAGTTATCAAGAAAACAAAATCAATAAACATCAAAAACAAAAGATCATTTTATTATTAGATTTATAAAAAATACTTTGCAACAAAAAATTTACAAAATTAACGAATACATTGAATAAATATTTAATGCAGCAACTGTTCAAAATACTTAATATATATATATATATATATATATATATATATATATATATATATATATATATATATATATATATATATATATATATATATATATATATATATATATATATATGTATATATATATATATATATATATATATATATATATATATATATATATATATATATATATATATATATATATATATATATATATATATATATATATATATATATATATATATATAGGTATAGACGGTAAGTTGTGAAGCCCGATATATCTATAGGCCGCTTATAAGCCCGCCCTTTCCCAAGTGTATATAAAAAAAAAATTATTAAATGTTAAGAACATTGCGCATGTTCTTTCAGGGGACGCCCAGAGGGGTAAGATATTTATCATTTTCTATGAATTATATAAACTTGGCATATTTTGAATCCCTGATATATGAACGGGTAGTTTTAAAGCCCAGTGTATATAAAAATATATCTAACGTGCATTCTCTAGCCCGACGACGTTGCCAGTAGTATTGGGCCTTAACAAGTTACATTTTTATACTATGTATTATTTAATACATATATTATTTAATACATGTATTCTCTTCAATACCAAATATGTTTCGTTTCGGTAGTGTCAATACTATAAAAATGAATCGCGGTAAATGACTCGTGTCTTTGGAGCTCACCATACACATAAAGCTCTATGGGTCTTATATTAATATGGAACTACAATTGTTAAATTCGGATAAATGATCATTATATTTTCTGCAAAATTATTTGTAGTAATAATTTCAAGTATTGTTGTAAAGAAATGTTGTTCCCCTGTGACGTACCTGCTAGCAGTTGGTAATGCTTTTATTATTAATATTTATTAAATACCTTTGTCCCAGCTCCAGGGTCGTGGAAGCGTCGGTTTTCTTTTAAAGTTATATTTAAGTAACAGGTGAATAAGAAGTTATAATTAAGTAAGCTAGTTATGGGCGCCAGGCGCCAGCCGATCAGATCGACAGAAAAAGGATTACAAAATAGACAAATTTAATTAAGACCAATTATTAATGACTTTAATAATATATCTCATAATATATAAACATCAAAATTACAATTAACTTCGGAAAAAAGTATCAACATATAAGTTCAATAAGGACCAAAGATATCTCATATATGAGGAAAAGTACTTAATATAGTTTACTTAAACTAATAATATAACAAAAAGAAGTAACTAACACACGAAAAACACATATCAACGAAAAAACAATGCCAAAGTCTCGTCGCCCTCCTTGGATAAGTGGATTAGTTTTATTACTGACCAGGAATACAACAATTAATGAAACTTGAGTCCGTTAAATTCTAATAAATTTCTGCTATTTATGCCATAAGTTAAATAAACAAAAGCAAGAATTTATATAAACATTATAGGTATCCCGTAATTCCCGTTAAACAGCTGTTTATTGGTTGACAAAAAAATTAAATACAGTATACACACGGGACAAAATATTATATAACATCAGAAAAACCTACGACTATAATTGTATATCCAAAAAGAATTATATAACCTTTAATACTGGGGCTTCCTTTTACTATGGAAAATCCTCACTTTAGGCAAAATGTGGTCGCCGTATATTTTATTACGGGTTATCCTTTGATTAGAGGAAACTTAACTTTGTTTCTATTCCCCGGATTACCCTAATGTGAAAATATATTTAATTTTGTAAAAGTACAGTAAAAATACGAAAAGTATCCCCAAAACTCGAAAACGTTAACTAAAAAAAAGCCTGAAATAAAATTAATATTTATTTTAAAATCAGAAAGGATGAAAATATATTTAACCGTCACAATTCACAAACTAAATTTCATAGATTAAATAGAATTTTTCCAGAACACTTCATTGGTCTATATTCTTAAAAAGGAACCAAATATATCATGTCATCATTGTCATCAGTTAACATTATTCGGTACTTATCAATCCATCAACAATAATATGTAATAAACAGATTTATCTAATTGCTGTTCCTTGCAGATCTAACTTACTTCTCTCATTTAGCAGCTGTCGCGTTACTCCCCTTTTTGTGACAAAAAAACGGCTCCGTAGTTTTACATATGACAAATACTAATAATAATAAATAATATCAGGAAATACTATAATTATTTGAAGTATACAGGGTTTGGCAGAAGTGAACAGTTGTTACACCCCTTCCAATTAAAAATGCACTTTAATATTATTTGGTTATTAAAGTTATTATTTTGAGTTTGCTCTAAGAGGCCTAAAATTTACGAATAAATTTTGCTAAATCTTACAGACAATAAATTGAGCATATTAAACGGTGCCAATATGTTGCAATTTTTTGCAACATTACTAATATATTATCGGTATTTTCATATTTCGTACATTCAAAAAGATATGATAGAGAACGGCTATGGTGTTGCATTGATCACAATGGTGAGATCTAAATACCAATTTTATTTGTTTTCTCTGCACGATCATTAGCTTGGAAGTTTTTTAATGCGTATTGTAAATCATGTTAAAAATGGAGTTATACAGGGTGATTCATGACGAAAGGATCATACTGTTATGGTAGATAGGGTTCAATTAGGTGAATTAGAAATTGTTGATAAAACATGCCTGAGCCTTTTATTTTATTGAACTACAAGGTGATTTATGAATCTTGCCTTCTTATGATCATATTTTTTAACCTCTTGCTAGACTCGGCTAGTATTTTGAATGCGTAGCGTGCTATTAATTCTCAATTTATATCAATGATCAAAAACACAGGCCCACAAAAAAATGTTTTTCTTGTGCTGGGGACTGGATCCATTTATCCCCATGTATTTTTGGCTTCTAAAATCGAACGAAAGGTCAGTTTTTCCCCATCACGTCAGGATTATTTACTACAAACAGAAAAACTTCAAAAAAATCATCAAATATCGTATGCTGCAACTGTGATGAAACCTGACTGCTAGCTCAACTATGGTAGGCCAAAACAAAACAGAAAGTGAATGTCCGGTAGAACTGCTTCCAAGGGGTAAAAACCACCCCCTGTACCCCAATTTTCTTCCTGAAACAATATCTTTCGTGTTTTTTCCGAGTCGGGTTCGTAGGCGGTTATGAGGAGAAATTCAGGTTAGATACTTGTCCTATTAGCCCCTTCACGACCTGCTTGGGGTGAAATCCATTCCGTCCAATGCATTAACTACGGTCACTCCCCACATCCCGCAGGGTTAGTGACTGTAGATACCAGAATCGTGTGCCCTAAGTAGACGGAGAGAACCCAGAATGACCGCCTTCTGCATTTGGCCTGACAGCCACTCGGCTGATTTTTGGCAGGCTGATATGATCTTTCTTGTTTGGCCTGATACGATGAATAGAACCGGTGATATTAAAAAAGAACTAAACAAAAACAGGTTTTTCGAAATTAAAGATATATTCCAAAGAATACTCACCCTCCCATATTAGACAATATTTTCCTGTAACTACCATACAGATCGCATTTCCACAAAAAATTACCTCCTCTCCAAACAATCGATGGAAGAGACACAATTTTATTTGACTAACATGTTTTCACAGTTCATTACACAACAAATCTATTGAATGTGGAGAATACTGCCCCTGTTTTCTCATAGGATACCAAGAGGGGTAAGCTGACTATAACTTTCTTCGAATTATATAAATATTGCATGTTGGATATATCAACGTGTATTTTCAGAGCCCAGTGTATATAAAACTATGTCTAACGTTCGTTCTCTATCCCAACGCTTTTTGCTATGCTAGTATTGGGCCTCGATAGGTAATG
>JANEYF010002101.1:0-17936 GCA_029963845.1 Rhamnusium bicolor | reverse complement strand
GGCACTGCTTCAATTTCGGTTACATTATTTAGCAAGCCAAACGGTAATTTCCGTTCCTTTGTCAAGAATGAAATTTTCTTCGGGATCATTATTCGTCTCACTTCGGAATTGATTTTCAAGACGATTTAAATAATTTCTCACTGGACATTGTCTATCAGGATATCGTTCGGCATAAAGGTGTCTAAGCCCAATGACTTCAGAATAGATAGACAAGTAATTCCCTATCTTAATACACAGGAACTGTTGTGTTATGCATCATCTTGAGACATCCTATTATTTTAAAAAAGATGAAGACAGTTCATTGTTTATTACCGTACTCGGTGGCAGTGGCGTGTTAGAGAGGGTGCAAGATTTAAATTTTTGTCCAATATACATGCACATTGATTCATCTCCTGATTTGGCTTTAAAATAAAATTGTTTTTTGATATGAATAAAAATGCTCTACAAGCAGTGGCTGGTGATATTTTGGATGGCTATATGATATATACCAACGACTACAGAATAAGTCATTGATATATACCTACATGTGATAAATTAAAAATCAGTCTAAAAATAATATTTCAAAAGGTTGTAATAATCAAAATTTCTTAATGAAATTTTAATTCTCTTTACAAATTCTAAAAAAAAAAATAATAATTTTACAAATACTTTAGAAATAGTTTCATAAAAACTATGGTAGGTGATGTATTTACATGCAAAAATGTTTCACAAATTTTGATTGATTTTCTTTTACAAAATATAAGATATAGCCAACCCAAAATTTTACCAGTCACTGCTGTTTTCTACTGCATACATTTATACACAAAAACAAAAAAAGAACAAGAAATAGTTACAATAATCTTTATTTTCTCATTAACAACATACGTGAATATATAAAATAATATTAATTAATAAAAGTATCTACATTACAACTTTTTTTACTACATTTATAGCATAATATATGGTAGGGGGTATGTACAATATGCATTTATAAAAAAAACAAGAAAATTAGACTACAAAATAAAATAAAACATTGAATTAAAATTCTTTTATTGATTTTTTAAATAACATAGTTTTTGTCAATATGCTTCTAACTCTCTGTTTGGCAGCTGCATCTTTCAATTTTGACGTTTCATGGTGAATTCGAATATTAAAATATTTTTCCAATATTAATTTTATTAGTTGCATTAAATGGTTATTTAAGGAATTATTCTGTAAGTTTTCCATATGAACAACATTGCAATATTTTCTAAAATAAATAAATACCTTAGAAAATCTATTGTATAAATTTCAGTTACTTCGTGATGAATATTTGGTAGGTATTTCAAAATGTGGTACTTTATTTCACTTTTTAATATTATGTGCTATAATATTTTGATTAAAATAGTAAATAATTTTTTTATATAATTCATGTCTATGCAAAGAAGAATATAATTATTTATCAATTTAACTAATTATTTCAAGATGCTCTCATTCGTATTATCAATCAATAGAACTTATATAAACTTAATTTTGTTGTAATCATGTTAACTACTAACAGAAATAACTTTCATAATTACAAAAATGTGAAAGAATATCTCTAGATACTTACTTTTTTTATTGGCGATTCTAACTCTTTGTGAACATCATCAAGAACATGTTTTCTGATATTCTGAGACTTCAATGGATTCGTTATGGTGCTAAAATGAACCAACAATTATTGTAAATTGATAAAAAGAAAAGTGAAAAGTAAAATAAAAACACCAACTTTTGGCTAAATATGTTAACATTCTCAGGAAGAATTATTGTTTCATAAAATAAGAAAAAAAACTGTGATCAGAAGTATTTACAATCGTACACCTGTTAATTAAGTAGGTATTATTTTTTCTTATAACAAAATGATATCTTACCAAACTTGTGTATTGTCCTTAGAACAACTTGGTAATTCTGGAACCGCCGAGTCCTTAAGATAAACTATGCCACTGGGTTTTCTTAAGAAGTCATATGATGTGAAGTGATCTGAGCACACAACACTATCTTTAGGAATATTTTCCTTTCCCAGATATTTCAAAATTCGAGAGATCCATATAGATCTACGTTCAATATTCGAAGGAATCCTAAAAACAAACAATACATTATATTTACTACTACTATTTTTGAAATAAAAAATATCTATTATATATTTTTATGTTTACAATATTACTGCACTGGACATTTTTAATTTTAGATTATACTTTTATTTACCATTTTCCCGTTACGCCTATGGTAATGTCACTTACCTGTGGAAAGATCGATTAACTCCACTTTTAAAGGGAGATTTGCATATAACACAATATTTTCCCATTGTTTATTCACAAAAACAGAAAATGCGTCTTGAAAAAACTAACAATCACAGTAAACACAGCGTTAAACTTAAGATACACACAAGTAACTAATGGCGACCAAAAAACGTAAACAGTCATGAACACCGAATATCGAACAGGGACTGCGCGCGCACAAGCGCATGTCCCTAACAACTGAGTACTGAGTTATTTACATCAAACTACAACAAATCAAGAGGATACTTTGTCTATCCTATTTCTGAAGTCATTGGTCTAGCCGCAACGGCATTTTTTCTGCATTCCCCAGAAATAATTAACATGTCCACTTTTTCATCTCTTGTATAAATTTGCGGCATTTTGAACACAATTAACAAGAATTTTACACAATTTTTAAAGACACAATAAAAACACCGGTAAACCAACAAATGTTTGACAAACTAAATATTTCATTGTTTTCAAAGCCACCTTAGTTAGTTACTTCTTAACATTTAATTAGAACAAAATTGTATTTTCTTATTTTCTTTTAGCTGTAATTTTGTTTGTACTTATCGCACATTTTAATACGACATACATATGAATAAATTCCTTATTAATAGTACTAATATATGGTACCACAGTATCAATATGGTTCCATTTGAATAGATTCAGTTTTGCCCCAAAAATCAAATGATCTTTGAAAAAACTCAATTTTGATGAACTTTATTTGCTCATAAATCACGTAATTTCGTATTTTTGACGGGATTTCGATTTTACTAGCATCACACGGGTCATTTAGAATAAATCGGAACCGTCATGGCACACTTAAATGAAGAACTAAAAATTATATTTTAAAAATATTGACGTTTGAAATGTCATTTATTTGGTATCGTTGGATTCAGAAAATTATGCAGAATTCAAAAATGCAATAACATACAGGGTGTTCCGTTAAGAATCGAAAGTTAATGTCACTTTTGGCGAAACCGGAAGTGAAAAAATCACTTGTGTGTCAAAATGTGCCGCTTATTATGTATATAGGATATCCTAAATTTCAATAAATTATCTTCAAAACTAAAGAAGAAATGGGGTGTACCATGATCTTGTTCCACCCGGTACACGAAACCTGACTCTACTTTTCAATATTCTGTATATTATAAATTTGAAGGTTCACTCCTTTAGACATGTGTATACAAAGTACATACCTACTTGGAAAAAATGCCTCGGTTAAATCAATGTTTGTCCGAAATTAATCTTTTTAATACTATTCAACAGAAGTACTCACAACTTTAATATTTTCATTGAATTCTTACAAAATGCTGTAATTTTTTGTAACATGTGCTCCGTACATTTATTTAATGAATCCAAAAAATAAAAATAGCCAAGTTGGTTCATTATTTTTAAAGTTACTCCTGAGGCTTTGCCTTGGTGGCCTAGCGATGATTATTATCATTTGGTTTCCCAGGTTGTTTGACAGTTATTAATAATTATAGGTAACAAAAATATGTTGCTCGGGATTTTGGAAGGCAATTTACAATTGTGGTAGGCCGTCGGGGTGTGACTTTGTTGCAATAGGGTTATTCCCAGCGATATTATTCCTCTTAACTTGAAGTGCCATAGGGAACAATTTATAAATTATGGAAAATTACAGACAGGCTGATAGACATTACGGATTAGGTCGCAGACGAGTGACTAATGAAAACAATGATCGGTTCCTTCGCTTGCATGTCCACAGGAATCGCACAAGCACTTGCTAACTTGCTAACAAGGCTAATAGTAAGTGACAAAACTGTCTGTTTAGACCATGGTAATTTAATATTCGGTCTAGACAACGAAGAGTGCCATAGCTCTCTAGAGATCATTGTAGGCGAAGACTGTAATTTGCCAGAGAACATTTAAATTGGTAACTGAGGCACGGAAGTCAAGTTATGTTAAATGATGAATCAAAATTTGTCCTCTTGGGCAATCATACTTGTATAAGAATTTGGCGAAGACCAGGAGAACGCCACTTGCCTATTAATATGTCTGAAACGGTTCTGTTTGGTGGTCGATCAATAAAATCAGGATTGATTCATACACCGGTGTACATGATAATGCAAGGCCGCATGTGGCTCAGTCGTTACTGACTATCTTAAAGCACAAGGGGTTCACCCCATGGACTGGCCAGCCTGCAGTGCAGATGTGAATCCTACGGATCAGTTGGAAACACGACTTTGGAGACGTCCAAAGCCTCCTATAATACTTGACCAACTTGAAGAAGCTCTAATTGAGGAACTGGAAAACACCCCTCAAGAGGCCTTAATCAAATTAATTAGGATGACATACTCCCTAGACGTTGTCGAGCACTTTCAATAGAAAATGGAGGCAATACAGAATATTAAGTTAATTAAGATAAATTGTAAAAAATATAATGGAACCTTTTAATTTTTATAGCAGGTTGATTTAATGTGTATTAAACTATTTTATTTTGTGAAGTGCAAAGTTCTGACTGCTTTTTTCTTTTGAGTAATGCATTTGATGCTAATCACTGCACATAAATTTAATTAAAACGCATGGTTGATATGTACATATAATCACATGGAGAGGATAATTGATCAATATATCATCATAATATAGGTAAATCGCCCCAATTACTAATTTCAAACAGTAAAATAATGGCTGTCAATATTGTGTGTGTGTATGATATATCCCAGTGACAAATTTTAAATATATATATATATATATATATATATATATATATATATATATATATATATATATATATATATATATATATATATATATATATATATATATATATATATATATATATATATATATATATATATATATATATATATATATATATATATATTTTTTTTTTTATTTTTTTTGGAAATGACGGTTGAAAATGTTATATCAATCATAAATTATTTCATTTTCACATAAAACAAATGAATGTAGGAACAAATATGTTACGGTCATTTAAGTTTTTTGGTGTGTAAAACTTGATAAAGTCATAAAAATTTCATTTCCGGCTGAACCGGAAGTACTACGAAAAGTGATTTTCAGGCTCAAATTATATATATATACATATACATATATATATATATATATATATATATATATATATATATATATATATATATATATATATATATATATATATATATATATATATATATATATATATATATATGTATATGTATATATATATAATTTGAGCCTGAAAATCACTTTTCGTAGTACTTCCGGTTCAGCCGGAAATGAAATTTTTATGACTATCAAGTTTTACACACCAAAAAACTTAAATGACCGTAACATATTTGTTCCTACATTCATTTGTTTTATGTGAAAATGAAATAATTTATGATTGATATAACATTTTCAACCGTCATTTTCTCGAAAACTGTCAAAGATAGATATAGGGTATGCTACATGTTTTGGACCTACAATTTCCTGGGCAATCTAAATTTCGAATAATATACAGGGTGTTTCATTAAAAATAACAAACTTTATACTGTTACTGGTTAAACCAGAAATGAAAATCAGATCTTGAAGCAATCAAACTGTGCACCGTATTCAACCATACAACATCCCAAAATTTGAAATCGATATCTTTTTTTACAAGGAAGTTATCGGCTGGCTAGTAATATCGTAGGCACCCGGTATATTAGGCTTACATAGATGTATCTACAAAGATAGAGAATAATTTTTAAATATTGTCCTGATGTCTTGATGAAACCTTTCTCCTTGTTCGTCGCTTACCGCAGCCAAATTTTCAGAAAAAAAATTAAATGAAAGGGAATTTTTAAAGATATACGGCAACCAAGCGTTTGTTTGGTACGAATCTAAAAGTTCGCTTACCAATTGCTGGTAGTTCTCACCCTTGTTCCCTAAAAATCTCCTGACTTCGCTTATGAAGACCTGAGAATGATAAGTGGACAAAGCCCAAATTGGGCGAAATGGACTTTTTTGTCTCTGATGTAAAAAATTAGCTCCACCGTTTAAAATGAAAACGGTACATGTGACATTCATAAATCCACCGCTAGATGGATCTGAATGTTGTTCAGTTTTGTATTTTCAGTCGCACGGTGAGAATAAAAACTAGCCAGACACAACTTCGTCCACTTTTCATTCTCAACGTGTTTGATTCTGTACGTGTGTTATAAAGAGGACTGCTACGAAATGAATGGTGAAATAAATTCCGATGATAGTGTTAATGATCCGGATTTTGAATCTACAGAGGATTCTTCTTCAGAGCATCCTATAGAAAAACCTACAAAAAGAGTGCGAAATGTGAAGGAATGGAAGCAAATTAAGAGGAAACATAACCTTAATATGGGAAAAGAATAATATGTGTCTACAAGTAATCGTCTAATTCCTGCACGCCTAACAACTGACTGTAACTGTGTTAAAATGTGTATTAGTAAATTTCATCCACTGGCAAAACAAAAACTTTTGGACGACTTTAATAATCTCAAGGATGCTTATTTGTTTGGACTCATCTCGAGGACTCCTGTTGCAAGGTTAGTAGTGAAATATTACTTTTCCTATATACAGGGTCTTCCATTTGAGGTTGAAACACCTGCATAAGTTTGTTATTTATTTATTATCTGTTTCTAGGAATTTTGATGATCTTTTTTTATTTAAGGCTTCGCCCCGATATACCACAACGTCAAGAGAATAAAAGAGGCAAGCCAAAAAAAGCTACATTTCATTATAAGGTAGTAAAAATCTAATAACAGAGAAAATACAGTCTTACGGAATTTTTTTCAGATTACTGTAGATGGAATTGACATTTTTGTTTGTAATACGCTGCATTTTGCGGCATTCATGGTATTAAAAAAGGTCGGGTAAACCGATTGGCGGATCACAAAATTGGCTCAGATACTCCACCTTTGGGTAAAAGAGGTCAATCTATCAATTCTCGTTCAATAAAAAAATCAAACGAGGAGATCGAGAAAATTTCAGAACATATAAAAAGCTTTCCGATAAGAGCATCACGTTATTCAAGAAGTAAGAGTGCATTCGCTTGCTCTACAAAAAATATGAACCGGAAATATAGGATAAAAAAATAATGAAAAAGTTAAACCGGTTATAAGCTATGAGTATTACAACAAAATATTTTGCACAAAGTTTAGCTACTGTTTTGGAAAACCTAGGTCAGATACGTGTGCTAAATGCGATTCACTTAAAATTCGCATAGAGGCAGAAACCAATCAAACAAAAAAATCTGAGCTTGAAAGGGAGCGAGATGTTGATTTAATTAAGGCAGACGTCTTTTACAAATCGCTAAAAGAGAAAAACTAGCCTGTGTATAAAAATGATGAGACCGTTGAAGGCGTTTGTTTCGACTACCAACAAAATTTACCAGTTCCAGTCCTACCGACCAGTGATATATTTTATCTTCGCCCAATATGGACTTTTAATCAATGTTTTTATTCTCTGAAAACCGATAAATGTGGTATGTATATGTACGACGAAACAATAGCCAACAAAGGAGCTAACGAATCGATATCATTCTTGAAGCATTACATTGATAACAATATTGATGAAAAAGTTAAAACGCTTTATTTGTTTAGTGATAACTGTGCTGGACAAAATAAAAACCAAGTGTTTGTTAGATTTTTATCTCTTCTCTCTGCAACTGGAAGATTTACCAATATTTATCATTGTTTCCCCAAACGTGGACATTAATTTTTTACTTGTGATAGGACATTCGAACAAATTGAGAAACTAAAAAGGAAAAAAGAATATCTATTTACACTACAGCAAATTGTTATTTTAAGCAAACCAAACCAAATATACACACAAATAATGAATAAAAAATAAACGACTAGCTTTAGGAAGTTTTTCTCGATTTACTCAAAAACATGTTCCAAGTTCTGAGTTCCCGTCTGTTGAGTGTTTCTTTAAAATCTGCATCATCAAGCAATTTTCTAGTTTGAGGACCAATAAAAATGCCATCTTTAAGATTGGCGTCACTTAATTGGGGAAAAAGTTCTCTTAAGTATTTAAATCCTTCACCCTCTTTATTCATAGCCTTCACAACATTTTTCATTAGCCCAACTTTAATATGAAGAGAAAGAGAAAAGAGCATTTTTAGGGTCTACCTGGGGCACATATTTACCTCTACTAGTTCCTGGCTCAAATTCTTTTCACATAATGTTCTTTTACTGCACGACTGTCCCACAAACAAAGAAAACAGCAATATTTTATAAAGCCTCCTTGAAGCCCTACTAAAATGGCTGGTACTTTTAAATCTTCACATATTTGCCCTTTGTATTTTTTGTAATTACATTGGTCTGGGTTGAAGAGTCGTTACTATTTCCATTACTTCCCAAAACAGTATTTTGCCAGTCTAAAGGCGCAGTTGGCACTGATAAGCCTAACGCATTGTGAGGAACAGGTCTTACGTCTGATGGCAAATTCGGATATTTGATTTTTTGTTTTTCATTTTTGGAATTACCCTCAGTTCTTTTTACACAAAAATAGCAATCGTCGAAACGATTGTGGGTGGGCCATACCATTGGAACCGCAAAAGGCATGTTTTTTCTTTTCCCGTTCATCCACTGCACTAATGACACGCTACAACTTGCACAACAAACGTGGGGAGCTCATTGCTTATCTTGATCTCCGACTAAAACTCCAAAATATAGGAAATAGGCTTTTTTTACATTTTTGTCATAACAGAGTTATGTAGATAAACGAAAACACTTTCTAATAGACACAATTGGGCACTTGGAAAGTCATAACAAGACTGATACTGAAAATGTCCCACCTTACTTTAACTTACTCTTCTAAAATTGCCGACCCATCATACAATTTATTACCTAGCAATATAATAAGGTCTATTGTGTTCACACAAAAATGGGACATATTAGGACTTGTTGGATATTTTTTCAGTTAATAGGAAATTATTAACAGTATAAAAATAGTTGTGAACTATATTACAAAAATTGTGTCGTCCAGTGTTATCTATGCCGAGATTATTAAAAAAGTATAAAACGCCCGAAAGAAATTTACAAAACAGTACTTAAAACTACAAATACAATAATTATTTCAAGTTTTTTTCAAAATTGTATTTAATTCATTCAAATATATGAGAGAATCTTAGACAGCTGTAAAAACGGGATAAATCTAACAATTAGGATACTACAGATAAGAAGCACGCTGGACTCCTCAACTCTTCCTACGAGCGACCTGTTGGCGACAGTGCATGGTCATTCATTCCTTAATCGGTTCCATCATACTGGTGGGTATATACTTAAAACAAATTCTCTATCTTAGCTATCATATCTCACTTTGTCCTAATCATCAGCAAAGTTATCGAATTTATTGACCAGTCATATTTTTATCTATGTTTGAAATTATAGTAAATAGATTCTGTCCCATCTTTTCCACACTCATGGCCCCTAAAGTACATATTTGACTTGCCCTTGTGAAGTGCAACTCAAAAAAATATATATACAAAGATAGAGCTTTCCAAAAAGTGTGTGACATTTATAACAAATTGTTCTTCCATAATATAAGATTAATCTTTTTTTTTTGTATATATGTAAGCGTGAACCTAATATAATTTGATATTTTTTCTCTTCTTTGGAACCCCTAAAGGCGGATAAACATTGGTCTTTATGTTGACTTTAATGCTCAAAGCAAAACGTTGTCAACGTTACACCCCTTCGGTTTGTTACACGCTGCAACTCATTCAGAAAATTTGGAAAGCCGAGATATTTCTCGGGAAAGTTGTTGATTCTTGTCTTTCTTTATTCATCCCTCATTTTATATCATTCATTTTATATTAAATTGTTCCTAATGTTTAATTTAAATACGGATTTAGAAAATAAATGGCTTTGTGGCGTAACCAAAATCCACTTCGGGAATAATCGGATTATATTTAAATTGTTATTGTGGCAACCCCAGTTATCCTGAATTGTTTTCAAGTACCTCCTTCAGCGGGACATTTTTTTATTAAGAAATTTTATTTGTGGATTTATCAATAATTATATTTTCGTATTACACCAACGAAAACCGTACTTTTATTCTTCTTTGCCAAATTATATTTCTTAGCCGATTTTAGCGAATTTGGTGTCACTAGTTAGCAGATTGAATAGAGTTCATTTGTTTTTTGAATTTGATTAGTGTTGTCCACCTAATTATGAATTTCTGGTAAAATGTCCTCTATCATCTTGTAGTATTATTTACCTAAATAAAGTTTTTAATAAATTATTCCTTTAGTTCGTAATATTGATTGTTATTATTTAAGATATTGTAGTAGTAGGTATAAGCAATATAAGTACTATTAGAAAATGGGTCTAGTATTTTGCAATTTTGATAGTTTATTCTCAATTTATTCGAGCCGATTCAATTGCCTACATAACAAGACCTAATTCATTGAAACCAATTCTATCTATCACTTACTTAACAAAACCAATTTTATTAAAATCGGATGAGAAATAAAGACATGGCAGGTAAAATATTTAAATTTATTTTTTGTTCCAGATTTTAAAAATGACAAGTGGTCCTTTTTTGAATTCACTATATCTCCAAAATCTACTGATTTAACTCACTGTAGTCTTAAAATGTAGAGGGAAGTTCATTCTTTCGAAATCTGTCATTTTGACAACTTTCAATTTAAAAGAACGAGCGCAAATAGTCCAAGAGCTGGCGTCCAAAATGTGCAAGAGTTTTCTCAAAGCTAAATTTTTGAGATCAGGTTACTTTTTAGTGATGGAAAATAACTGTAGAGTCAGCACTTCCGGTACCGGGACACCTGGCGCTGGGACGCTCGCAAAGGTGTAATATTAATTAACGTCTCTAAACTGTTTTCTCGAAGCTCAAAATTTATAGAAAACGAGTAAATATAATATAAAACAAGAATCCAACAGTCAGACAGCAAAATATAGGGACACGTGGCGTCAGCGCTACTTCATACCTGTCAAAAAAATGACGTGTGTCAAAGTGATTTCTTAAAGCTGAAATTCTCCAAAACATTAATTAAAACTATAAAGTTAATAAAGGAGACAGTCAGCCTCATTTATGATAGGACCACGTCAGTCACCAGTCGATAGATGTGAGAACGGTAACTGCGCGCATTAGTACGCCTTTTCTCAATACATATCATTTATTTTATATAAAAAAATAATTTTAATTGTTTCTTAATAATTGTAATTGTTATATATCAGTTATTATATAGATATCAGTTATTTTATACAAGAAAAAATAACTTTAATTATTTTATAACAGAAAAAAAAAGAATCATTGATTCATTGAAAAAAAAAACCATCTAATCGTCAGAATCATTGCCGTCGTCGTGTTCTTCGCCACTATCTTCATCAGAATAAAACGCGATTGCACCATATTCTTCGGCGTCATCAGTGGTGGTTGGTTCCGAATCTGTGTACAAATCAAAAATTCAGCGTTCAGCAATACATTACATTAATAAGTAAGGTTTTGAATCACATTTGCGAGTCGACTGGCAAAAATTACCTGCAGGTGTATCATCCGGTTGATTCAAAATGTCAGAAATGAAATTAGGTAGCTGATCGTCTTCGTACCAACTGAAATCATATCGGCCATCGATCAACTGCCAACCGTTTTCCTCTGCAATCATTGCAGTGGGCACTTTTTCATCAGCATGACTCCAAATCTTGGCCAATTTCCTATATCTGAATAGTCATAACATCGGTGTATTATCATTTTCATTTCCTTTGGTTATTTTATCATTATTTTTCGTAGTTTCAGTTTCCATTTCAGCTTCAATTTCAGGATATTTAGCACAACCAACGTTCTCATTGTCGTCTTTAAGCACCTGCACCATTACACATTCTTCATCGCCCTTAAATTCTTCAAACATTTCACTGACTTCACTTTCGCTTTTCGAAATTTTTACAAACTTTGACATAAATGAACTTTTTTCAGCTTCTTTCAGAGATACTATTTTTCTTTTACGATTTTGCGCCCCAGACCATTTCGAAGACATTATTATTTTTTGAATTATGTCGTCAACAAACACAATACACAACGCAAATTTAGTTTTTAATAACTAATATACAAAGTCCGAAGAAAACTAGTACAAGCTGGCAAGCTGCAACAAATGATGACACGATATGTTATATCTATTATACATAATATTAATATGCTAACTGAAGCACTGGAAACTTAAACGCGTACTGTACTATACTGTTATCGTAATAATATTAATATAATAGACTGATTTCAACAATTCGCTTCTTTAGCAAAGAGTAGTTTATTCTTTGTTTTTAGTTAGAGAATAAATAATAAAATTAAATACAGAAAATTCAGAACTCGGTCAAAGAAGACCGGCAGTCGGCGCTCTATATAAAAACGATAAAACGTAAACATCATAACCACGCCAACACTTTGTACTCCGCCGGCCGGTATTACTTTGATTTTTTTGTTATCATACAGCACGCTTACCGATAGGCGGGCAGGTGCGGACTTATTTGGAGTGCATGCTTTTGATTAAAATTTAAATTTAATTATTCAGAAACTACAACCGACTTGCGGCAAGTCAGCGCCCCCAAGATTCAGCGCCCCAGGCGACCGCCTGGCTCGCCTGCCCATCGGGCCGGCCCTGGTAACCCACATTCCATTGAGTTAATAAAATAAACGATATGTATTGAGAAAAGGCGTACTAATGCGCGCAGTTACCGTTCTCACATCTATTGACTGCTGACTGACGTGGTCCTATCATAAATGAGTCTGACTGTCTCCTTTATTAACTTTATAGTTTTAATTAATGTTTTGGAGAATTTCAGCTTTAAGAAATCACTTTGACACACGTCATTTTTTTGACAGGTATGAAGTAGCGCTGACGCCACGTGTCCCTATATTTTGCTGTCTGACTGTTGGATTCTTGTTTTATATTATATTTGCTCGTTCTCTATAAATTTTGAGCTTTGAGAAAACAGTTTAGAGACGTTAATTAATATTACACCTTTGCGAGCGTCCCAGCGCCAGGTGTCCCGGTACCGGAAGTGATGACTCTACAGTTATTTTCCATCACTAAAAAGTAACCTAATCTCAAAAAATTAGCTTTGAGAAAACTCTTGCACATTTTGGACGCCAGCTCTCCGACTAAAAAGGAAGGCTACGTTTACCATCTTGAATTTTAACAATTCGGTCATCATGGCATTTGGACTTTATAGCCTATTTGATCAGCGAAATATTGACACCAAGTTAGCTAAAATCGGGTGCGAAACAATATTTTGTTGAAGAAGAACAAAGAGTATGGTTTTTTTTCGGCCGCACGAATATATTTATTTTCTTTTTTGCGAAAAAACTTTTAAGTTGCAATGATTTAAACTCTTTGTTAAGAACAGCAAAAACAATAATAGTTGTAGTTCTAATACAACATAATCACATGTGGTTTTTCCCGTGATTTCTACATTTTGAATTTTACCCAGCATTGATTTTAAATTTTGGTAATATTTACAGCTTTCTTCTGGGGATCACAAAATCAGCTTGGCAAATAGGCAATTGTTTCTTTTTTTCTACTTCAAGCCATGTAATAATTAGACAGAGGACAATTTCCGTGAATCCGAGACCGGCTTAAGTGCTATTCAGAGTACACCTCCACTGTTAATATGTAGTAAACGGGTGTTGCAAACCAATGCACAAACAGTTGAAGAAATAGTGGTAAATGCTTTATATAATATCGGTGTTACAAGTGAACATGTTTTACAGCTTGTATCAGACCCAGCAGCATATACCATGCCCCAGGATAGACGTAACAAGAGTGTAATGAACAAAAAAATTTCGAATTTTGGCACTTTGGTTAATAAGTCCTGCTCTGTGTAAAACTGTGATATATCAAAAGTGAGTTGAATCGGTGCCATACAGGGTGTTTTATAAGTTAATTTATAAAAATTGTACCTTTATTTATCAATATATGAAAGAATTACATTAAAAAAGAGTTGTTTAGAATCGAGGGGTCTCTCACTGACCAAAAATGTACACCTACTACCAGTTTTGACGGATTTTAACTTTTTTACGTAGTACTCAAGTACTGCCGGTGGACCAGCAGTCCTGCGAGGTACTGTGCAGTCCTGCGAGGTACTGTGCAGTCCTGCGATATACTGTTTCAAGCAATAAAAAAAAACATTAACGTTTTTGCATCCAATAAATTTTTTGTTATATTCTTTGATCAAATTCTAACAAAAAAATGCTCTAAGACTTTTTGTTGTAGTTTTTGTTACTTATTTTTGAAAGTTGAAAAATACGTGTATTTGCTTATTTTCAATCCTTGAAAAGTATACTAAAAAATGTATTTTTATTTTTTTATGAAATACTTACAATTTTTTACATCTTCAATGTAGAATTGTTACATAATATTGAACAAAATTACAGTCGAACTTCCCTAACTCGAACCTCCTAAATCCTCCCGAAACTGTTCGAGTTAGAGAAAATTTAAGTTAAAGAAAACTTTTCCAAAAATGAAATATACAGGGTGTCTCACCAGGAACTGCCTCGATCGATGTAGGGAACAGTACGCAACAGAAAATTTTGAAAATTTAGAGAATTACTAATGGCAGTGTGGTCAATCCAACTAAAATAATTACAAGCATCTGGCACTTCCGGTTATACCGAAAGTCGATACCAACTTGCTTGTTTTAAATAGAATACCCTATATATTTTAGGGTTTTTGACGAGAGCATAAAATTCTGAGTCGAAAACATGTAAGATACCCTATGCCTAAACCCAGCCATTTCAGAGATATTTGACATTTTAAAAAACTTTTGACAGGTGTAATGGTTTACAATAACCTTTATAACTTTCTTCGTGTAAAAGATACTCATTTGTTTTTTGGCATGTAGAAAGATCATAAGGTAAGCTCCGCTATACAGTGTAAAGAAATTCAATTATAGTATACCAAGTGTTCCATTTTTGACGTTACATTTTGTAAACTTAAAACCGCGAAAACTTGCTTATGTCAAATGGAACATCTTGTATTTTTTTACATCAAGTTATGTATAATTAAATTCCTTTTTTTCTGATATCAACATTGTGGGGGTTTACGTTACAACTTTTTGAAATATTTGCGATTTTCTTAGAAATTCAAGAATTTTTTAGTAAAAACTTTATCAAATTAGCCATGATTAGAAGCAATCAGTAATGTCAGTCATTCTCTTATGTCAGAAAATGTCACCGCATTTAAATTATACCCATGAAGAATTTTTGAATTTGTTTATTATTTATGGAGAATGTGATAAAGTAATATAACTTGTAGTATATTTGTTACTAGATATTCACAAAAACGGAAAATAACACTAAACACTGTAACATGCCTATTAAATAGATTGAAGACACTTTGCATGAACTAAAATAGCCAAGATAAAATCAACTAAAATCGTAATTCCATTTTAATTTAATAATTGTTCAAAATTGCGCCCTCAACCTCCACACATTTTTCGCACCTTAAGATTAATTATTCATAGGTAGCTCTTTTAATTGAATCTGTGATAAGTTTTGAAATGCATTTCTTACTCTCTGCATACAATCTTCAATAGTTGTTAATGGGCTATCATGAACTTTATTTTTAATAGTTCCCCAAATGAAATAATCTAAAATTGATAAATCGGGCGAGCGAGGAGGCCATAGGAAAGGTCCATTATTGGCGATCCATTAATCCTAAAAAGTTTCTTGTAAAAAATTATTTATCAAATACACGTTATGTGGGGGAGCACCGTGTCGTGCTGAAAAAAAAATGTTTCTATGTTCAGCGAGAGATAAATTTTGTAAATAGTTATTATTCAAATTTTGTAAAATATTTAGATCGTTCACCTAAAACAAAAAAATTAACTGTACATATTAGCAAAAGAAGAAATCTTTATAACTTACCGTTTAAATTTTCTTGATTAATTCTAATGCCACCACTATATCGTTTCTTATAGCACAGTAAACATTAAACTGCCGACTTTCTTGAAAATTTCTCTCCCTGAATACATGAGGAATCGAGTTACTCCAATAATGCGATTGTGCCCATTAAAAAGTACATTTTTGCTAAATTTAGCATCATCTGAGCATATAATATTTCCAAAATAAGAATCGTCGCCTACAGACCTTAGTAGAATAAATTCACAAAAATTTGGTCTTAGGAAATCTGTTTCTTTTAATCGCTGAACTATTTCGAACGAAAACGGGTGAAATTTATGTTTAATTAAGGTTCTGTGAACTGAATTCTTGCATGAAAGTGACCCATCCTTCTATTCAGTTCAGTTTATATATAAATGAAAGTAAAATCTGTGTATAATTTAGTTTCCTTGAAAATGTCCGAATAGGATAATTCTAGTTATAAAAATAACAAATAAAGTGAAAATTAGACAAGTAACAAAATGTGTTTATAATTTTTTAAATCAAAAAAATTTCTTATACGTTATAGACTTGTTGATAGACACTGTATATTTTGACATAAATAATAAATTAATTGTAAAACTATTTTAGGCATTTGCGCTAATTTGAAGCAACAATTTATCAAAAACTGTGCAGTTTTACTGCTCGCTGAAAATAACAAAATTGAAACTGAAATTTCATTTCAATTAAAATTCAATTTGATCATTTTGCCGTCAATATTTGTCGGCGATAATAGGTTGGCGTTGATGCAAACATCACGCATCACAGTATTAATTAAATAAAGAAAAAAATCCTTTTATATTCTTGGTTTCCTTTTTTTATTTGATATAAAACGAATTGAGATACATTTAAACTCTCGAATGTAAAGAAAATAGTAAACAACGGATTCCTGTGATTTCGTTTGTTCTTCAAGAATATTTCAGTGAAAATGGCAACTAGTAAGTATTTCTCTTTTACTTGTTCAGGCATCTTATTGTACCGATCTGGTTTGGATGAATATTCTTCAATTTTGTAACAGTGTAACGAAACGTGTAAAACCGGGAAAGATTTTATAAAAAAAAATTCAAATCAATGTATTAGGATGAAGTGCACTAACTAACTGCTCCCCCAAAACACACAGTTTGTTTTAACGGTTGGTAAACATTTTTTTTAAACAATGTTGAGTAGCGCTCCTACCTTATGAACAAAAGGGTAAGTGTACTACCTATACTTTGCACCATGATACAAATACACTAATATACCAATGCGCATGGAAGCGTGGCTTTCGATCTCAGCGTGACGTCAGTAGAGAAAATTCCGAATTTTCGCAATCGCTTTAAAACGTTCTACATTTACTAATAATAACTTTAAATAATATAAGCAATTTAATAGATACATTTTTATTTTAAATATACTGTACAAATATCAAAATATATTTAACAACAAATTTTATATTACATTATATTAGGTACATAAAATACTTAAGACATAATTATTGTTAGAAATATACCCCGTGTCTCAAGAGCTTCTGCAAATGATACTACAACAGCAAGATGTGTTGTTGTAGTATCATGGCTTCTGCAATATGCTCAACCAACTAGCCTTATCAGCGAGTCAGGTGGGCACGTTAATAACATATTAACTAACCTCGCCCCGCCCCGAACTTCTCAGTCTGCCGTAAGGGCGGCGATTTACAACACATGACACACCTTAAACACGCATTATTGGCTAGAGGAGGGGCCTAACTTAGACTGTATTTTATTGCACAATGAACCATTTACTAGCAGAGATAACTCTCTGTTACTAGTCACGCCCAATTTGCAAAAGGTCTTGAAACACGCTGTGTAT
>JANEYF010002100.1:0-96560 GCA_029963845.1 Rhamnusium bicolor | reverse complement strand
CAGTTTAAATTCTGACTTTTTATTTAAAGGCAAAGGTATAAGTGATAAATTTGTTTGTAAACCGAGAATCATTTTCGGCAGGTAACCGACAATCACACAAACAGACCGCCTGGACATTATGTTTCTTCACTGAGTTATCCATAGCTTCTATCGTACCGCTTATAGAATAAATTGAGGATCAGCCAAATGTCAATTTCTTTGCTGATTTTTTCCAAAACTCTTTTACCCTACCTAGTTTCCAGGTTGTCGAGCAAAATAGTAATAAAATAGTTGAAAATTTTTACTCATAATATTTTAAAGAACCAGTTGTTTACAATAGTCTTAAAAACTAAAGCCTAAATTTACGACAGGTCCTGATGAACTTCCAGCATTTCTGATTAAAGACTGCGCTTCTCATTTTTCAAAACCTCTGACAATTATTTTTAATTTAGCGATCAACTTTGCAACATTTCCAACCATTTGGAAAATGTCTAAAATTGTACCCCGTTTTTAAAAAAGGTGACCAGGCTAACATTGAAAAATATAAACCAATTACTATAATAAATAATTTTTCAAAATCATTTGAAATTTTATTACATGAATATATGTATTGTTATATGCATAATCGCTTGAGCCAATTTCAACATGGGTTAAATAAAGGAAGATCTATTGTCACAAATCTCTTTTATATCACACAATTCTTAGCTGATTTTATTGATTCTGGATTTCAGACTGATGTTTTATACACAGATTTCTCTAAAGCTTTTGAGAGACTGGACCATGACATTCTCATTATGAAACTCCATGCTCATGGATTCTCACTAAATCTCCTAGACTTTTTTAAATCATATATTACTAATTGGAGGCCATATATTGAATGTTCTGGCTATCAGTCTGTCTAAATCCAATGTGCCACAGGGTTCCAATTCGGGTTCCTTTCTTTTTAACGTCTTTATTAATTACATTGTTTGTGATTTGAAGATAAACTGCTTATTTTATGCAAACGACATGAAAATCTATTATAATATCAGAAGCATCGATGACTGTAAAAAATTACAAGATGAGTCAGTAATTATAAATGATTGGTGCACTGCAAATAAATTACCCTTAAATGTAGCAAAATGTAATGTAATGACCTTTTCCAATAAAAAAAACCAATTATTTTTGATTACCTACTCGTTAAATAATTCTATTCTAAATAGATCCAAAACATTTGGAGATCTGGGTGTAACGTTCGTCCAAAAACTTTCATTTGCGGATGATATAAACAATCTCACCTCTGCTTGTTTTAGAGCTCTTGGGGTCATTATTAGAAGCTCTGCCGACTACAACAATATCTGTATATTAAAATTGCTTTTTTCTTTACATTTGTGAGATCGCAATTTGAATATGCGTCCATCATATAGTGCCCTCCTATGATATATATATATATATATATATAGAGATATATATATATATATATATATATATTTAGAGTCCAAAGAAAATTTCTGAAATATTGTGTTATAAAGAAGATAGGATCTGTCCCTCAATTGTTTTTCTTACTCTCTCATGCTTAACAGATTTTCTATTGAAAATCTACAGAATAGACGTGAAAAAACAAGTATTCTTTTTGCACAAAATATATTACGTAATATTTGGTGGTAGATTGTCCATAAATCGTTGCAATGTTGAATTTTCTTGTGCCAAGATTATCCGCACGTGAACATCTAACTTTTCACTTAAGCACATCTAGAATAAATATAAAAAAGTTCTCCCCACTCCATCGAATTTGTACTGCATATAATGACGTACAGGACTCCCTTGATATTTTTCACTGCAATGTAGCCTCAATAAAGAAAAACTAACAACTCTTAATGTATGAAATTTCTATTATTTCTAGCTATGTACTATCTTAGTCGTAGGTATATTATATTCTTGATTGTTGAATTACTCTGTATCTCAAGTATTATCATGTGTTCCCATTCTGTAATTGGATTAAATCTGTTAAATGGTTGTACTAGTAATAAAGAAATATTATTAAAGCGAGCATACTACCTTGACCCTTAGACAAGATCATATTACAACACCGTAAGGTAGCTAGCAGCGAACATGTTAAGGGCTTAGAATTACACTTTGATGTTTGGATCTTTGCGCGTATGTCACAATTACAAACTATATGAGGTAAATAAATTAAAGGTCAATTTTGAACAGTAGAGTGTACTGGAGAACAATATTTTTTTATATATTCCAACACTGAGATAGAGGATACCCAAAATTTCACCGGCCGCCATTGAGTACTTGTCAATGCTCAAGGGTAATTTTCAAATTATACGATTCATACAGTTACTAATATAATGTCAAAAACATATTTGCAAAAATATTACGACGCCACGCCGCTGAATCAAGTGACAAACAAGCTAGTCAATGAAGCTGAGATATAGGTTTATAATCGTGTCTTTGTTCCACCAACTATTTATTAACTTATCGGTCAGATATTTTAGATTGTCAAGACATACATATCACTATATTCGCTTATCCTGTAAATGCATTACTGTGGTAGCAGATCGGAACTAATTTGATAAACACGCAAAGATCCAAAACACAAGATATAAGCATTTCTATAATATATATGAACTACTCAAGCACACGTTTTCCTTTTGGTGCCATTAGGCATTGTCTAGTTTGGTTTCTGGATAATCCGGGGCCCTGCAAATAATATTCTGATGTTCACTCCCACCCATATATCTTTTGAGAATTATGAACTGTGTTTTATTATAAAACTTTATTTCAAAATGTATGTTACCAACTGTATATCAGTTTCAGATAAGGTTTTGGTATTGACCCTGACAATTTGTTAGATTTTTATTAATGGTTTAAAATGGCGAATACAGTGTACAAAAATTGTACTGTAAGATACTTCCGCCTTCTTCAGAACTTAAATACTATTAAATATATACACTTATTTTTATCGGTCCCTTTCCAATGCAACCTACAGATGAACATATTCTAGGATATTGCCCCATCCGATATTTAAATTTGGTTGTGGAAAAATTCTTATTCCTTTTCATCTTCCAAAAACTCTAAAATAGAGTCTATTAAGTTATGGGAAAATGGAAATAAAACTTTCAGTAAAGTACACTTAGAGCATTAACAGCTATTTAATAATGTATAACAGGAAAAATAATACCAATCCATTATGGTTCTATAGTCGCTAACACATATGTACCCTTTCCTAAATGAATAACTAGTTGTATTAACTGGCTACAGATATTAATACCTTAAGACTATAATCGCATAATCTATCATAATTTCGTGTAGCGGATTTTAAAATTTTTAACATTAAATCGATTTCTATTCATAGACAGACACTTTTTGGATAAAATGTATATTCTGATCAGAGTTCTTACTTGTGTGCTGTAGATTCTAAATCCATTTGTAAAAAATTCGTATTCATAAGGGCACAAATCACAATTTTCTAACGAACCACAACACTTGATAGCAGTGGCGGTTTGTGGGTCAAGAGATAGGGAGGTCAATTAGAAAAGTTTACTGTATTACCTACCTTTTAAAGTGATTTAAATTCCAAGCCGATCCTCCGGTCTTTTTGAGATGCAAAGTGGTCAATTACTTTTTCATTAAAGTCTTTTATCTTCTTTATTAATGCTCTTTCTATGGTAAGAATAGCTAAAGAAGATAACCTTTCCTGACCCATGCTATTTCTTAAAAATGCCTTTATTCTTTTTAAGGTGGAAAAACAACGTTCACTTTCGACGGTAGTCATAGGGAGAGTACACAAGATTTTTAACAGTTTGACACTTTCAGAAAAAGTATTGCACAAATTATTGTTAATAAAAAGCTGTAACAAAGCAACTGCTTCACTGTTTCACACCATCTAAAACGTATCTAAACATAAAAACTACTTGTACTTTATTATGTCCATCTTTCAGTTTTAATATATTTTGTACAATACTCATATTTAATGGTAAACACCAAAAACACTGTTTTACTTAATTTCACGACAAGTAGAGATTTACTAATAAAATGTTCACAAATAAAAACATTAAAAACAACGCGACAGAATTTACCGACCAACGCGTACCTAGTCAACATTAAGACTGCTAGTGCTCGACTGAACTTTGTGCGTTACCGTTTACGTAAAATGTGTCAGGCACATTGTGCCCACCAGTGTTTTCTGTCTCTTTTGCTTTTTACGATTCGCGCATAAGTCTATTTCACTATAATTCGTTGTAAATTCGTTCCGTAGCTAGCTTTGGGGACAAGTTGTGGATTGACCCAAGATTTTTAAATTCTATAAATGAATAATGTAATGAATATGAAATCCTGCGATCTAGATATTTGAATAGTATTGTGCATAGAATGAACTAGAAACTTTCATATATTTTTTAAGAATATTAAAAATATGTATATTATATATTTTTAAACTTCAGAAAATGAATAGCTATTTTTTTTTTTGTATGTGGGAGATCATTGACCAAATGACCCTATAGAAGAACCGCCAGTGCTTGATAGTGCCAATCATGAAGCATATTTCTCCAAAAATTATGGTATTCTGTATATAATTTACATATTATTTTTCTAACTAAAGGAAATTCACTTTTGGACCTATAAGGCAGTTAAAAATCTATATTCATCATTTTCTCAGTTTCACTGTTGCTGAAAATTGTTTATTTTTTGTTTTTTTTTAACAAACTACAGAAATTAGACAAACTCCGAATCCAAAACCTAAACTGCACGGGCGTGGGTTACACTTATGAAAATACTTACTTATAAATATTGCGCAATCTTGTACATTATTTATCGTAGATGAAACTGCAAAATCTCGTATCTGCAATTTTTGTTAAAAATAAATATAGTTTAAAAAAACTAAAAAAAACACGCTTTTAAAGCACATCAAACTAAAAAAGTGAAAAATAATTATTAATATAAACTGAAAACAATAATGAACGAAAAATACTAGTATTATTGTGAAAAAAGCGTGGGGTTGCTCGATATACGAAAAATATGGCACAAAGCGCCCCACGCTTTTTTCACAATAATACTAGTATTTTTCGTTCATTATTGTTTTCAGTTTATATTAATAATTATTTTTCACTTTTTAGTTTGATGTGCTTTAAAAGCGTGTTTTTTAGTTTTTTTAAACTATATTTATTTTTCACTTTTTAGTTTGATGTGCTATGAAAGCGTGTTTTGTAGTTTTTTTAAACTATATTTATATTGCTTATTGATGCTGATATTATAACATATTACGATCCAACAGATATTTCTGAAAAAAAAATATTTTTTTTATTTCAGCCATGGGATTTGAACTGAAGCCCGAGGAGTCCGTCGTTTCGCGTCGACTAAGACTTGCCCGCTCGGCCAACGACCGAACTGAGAATCACGGAATATACTTACAATATTAAGCCTCTTGCTCTCATGCAGAGGATACGTGAGGAAAGGACTGGCGATCCTGATCAGGATAATGATATAAACTTATCAAATTATTGTATTGTTACCGGTTCTTCGTAAGTGTACAAAGTTTCAATTAAATCTGTCCGTTTAAAGTGGGTCAAAATCGAGTCCAAAGAGTAGGTTACAAACAAACAAACATACAAGTGAAGCTAATAAAAAAGCGTGTTAATGAGAATTTTTTTCCATTGGCTACATTAAAATAATGAGACGTGTGCAAAAAATTGGACTAGAAAGGACATTAAAGTTAAAAAACGTGGATATAGTGGCAAAGAGGCAAATTGCGATTTTTTTTATATATTTTTCAGAATAGGTCTTGTAGAGCACATTTTTTTTAACGTTTTCAAATATATTATACATTTAAGCTTACAAGATTACGAAACTTAAAACGGCAATATTTCGGTTTGAAATGCGCCAAATCAAATTTAGTTGAGACAATTTTTGTGTTTCCATCGTATTATCTACGAAACGAAAGCTCAAATTAAAATGTTATAATTTTAAGAAAAGTTTACTTTATTCTAACATTTATTCCTTTTGAATAAAACGGTATCACAATTTCAATGCAGCTCTAAACATCTTGCTCAGTAATAAATAAGTGAGTTAGTAGTTAGTGTAACATATCCAAACAGTTTCGATAAAATGGACCAGGATACAAAAAAAAGTTATAAAAAGAGTATATTTCTCTTTACTGAAGTTGAAATGTTATATAATCTAAGTCTATTTCTCTACGAATTTATATTCAAATACTTTTATAAAAAAATACCCCAAGATAGTGTAATACTTTTGATAATCAAAAAGAAATCAAATCAGTAAATTTCCATTAGTACTTACAGGTTTGTAAATTTTCATTTTATCCATTTACATTTACTTGAATTAAACAAAATACCAGCAATAAATGTCACATAAAATGTAATTAACAATGAAGTTAATTTATTTATCTGATAAAACCCAAATTCAACTTTATATGCATGTGTTTATTTCCATCGTTTGCATATATGCATACACGGGGGGCGTGCACTGTCAAATCAGCACTTGGCGCGATACCAATAATCGAAGTTACTTCGATAATGTGTGGTGTAACCAGAAAAAATCTAATTGGATAGAAATATGCAAGGTATTCCATTTAAAAAGTCATAAGTTTTGTCTAATGCCGTGTTTTTTTAAGAAGTGCAATAGCGTGCAGACACTTGGGTGGTTAGTAAAAAGGGCGTTTCTACAATGCGTGATTCAATGTTCATGTTCACAAGATGGATGTCACAACAGTACAAAACATAAACATAAGATTTTTAAAAATCACGCATCTATGCGTGCGTAAAACGCATACTGCAATAGCGCGAGGTAGCAGCAGTTGAATGAATGAATGTTATATGTTACGTTTTGTGCTATTGTGACATCCATCTTGTGAATGTGAACACTGACTTACGCATTGTAGAAACATGTCCTTTTCACTAATCATCCAAGTATATTCACGTTATGACGATATGCGTTTTTCGTACCAACGGATACGTGATTCTTAAAAACATGGCTTGAGTGCGCGACACGCATAGCGCAATAGCACGAAGTCACAGTAGAAAAAAACTAATGAGTTTTATATGTTTATGTTTTGTGCTGTTTTAACAAGATCGGGAGACAGCAATAAATTCCAGAGACGACTTACGTATACATACTATTATTATATTGTAAACATCTAAAGCCGCGTCCACATTAGTAAAAATTTACGTTGTGTGTGGCATTCGGCACAAATTTGTTTGTGCGTTTCAAAATTATGCGAGTGTGGACGTGTTCGCCGCATACGAGCACACGCAAAAATTTTCGCCACATTCAACGCACGCGATCCGTGGCTTGTCGGTTTTTTCAAGACATCAAAGGGATTTGTGCCGCAACATCGTTCTAGTGTGGACGTATTTTTCGTTAACGCAGTAATTTGACGCCACACACACACACTAGTTCAGACACGCACGGCGCACAACGTAAATATTTACGCGGACAGGTTGCTGAATTTGCGTCGCAAATATTTGTGCCGAATCTTACATTCAACACACAACGCATTTATTTCCTAATGTGGACGTACCTTAATAAAACATTCGCAAGCAATATAAAATGATGAAATATTCTTATAAATTATGCAATAAATCTTTTCTCTCAGTATTAAACAAAGAATTTATTTTGAACTAAATGACAAATAAGTCTGGATCAGCATGGATGAAACCACAATGCTTGCGGCTGGAAGGTGGCAAATATTTTGTGGGTGTATTAATATTAGTAATATACTAGTAATTTACTCTTGTGATCGCTAGTTAAAAATATGTACATGTGTGTGTTAGTGTTACATTCACCAATACTTTCAGCCCTCTTCATATTAACTTTAGATGTTACCGAACTTGCCAAAATAACCACAAGATAAGATAGCCTCATATATGAATGAACATATTTATTATGTTATTTATCGCTATCTCCCGATCTCTAGGTATGACATCCATCTACGAACGTGACCACTGAATCACATATTGTAGAAACATGCCGTTTTTACTAACTACCCAAGTGTCCTTATGCTATTGCGCTAGGCGTGACGCGCACCACGGATGAGTGATTCTTGGAGAATTTGGCTCAGTTTGCTCCAAATAAAATTCTGAAAGATCAGATATAACTTTTGTATAAAACTTTTATATTTTAAATAAACTAACAAAACCAGATCAAAATATAAACAAATTATAAATTGTAGAGGTTAAGTCCCTATTAGAAATTTATAGTGACTAAATGAAAAATTTGGGGTTGGCTGATTTTAATAATTGACTTTTTTGCTATATTTTTTTGTCAAATTTCGAACGTTCATCTGGTTTTAACTTAAATTTATCAAATATTGCTAATAGGTCTAGATGTTTTTTGAAAATCCAAACTATCTTTTTTTAATTTTAGATACTTTTAATAAGTTGTGTTTTTTTATGTTAAAATTAACACAAAGTTGGTTTTTAAACGTATAAACAAAATATCTGATGAGGCCAGCTCATGACTCTCTTTCTTATACCAGTATACATAAATCATCCTGATCTGAAAAACTCATTCTATTTAATTCTTCACTTACCTCATTTAAATTTTAATTGCGTACCTTGAAATATTTCATTAAAATTTTTAAATAATTCGTCATTGGATACTGTCGAATTCATGTCATATATTTTAATAATTTCTTCTTATTGACATTGACATTTTTGTAACTAAATTAGACATTTCAAATGTCAAACTGTTAATGTTATTTTAACCCCATTATATGATGTCAAATATGTAAAAATTTCAGTTTACATCAGCTTTATTTAAATACTTGGAAAATGTATTTTATTGGCTTGATATAGAAGACATGATTTATAATCTTTCATCAAGAATATATTTTTTTTGTAAAGGTAAATACAAAAATGTTTGGATCCCGTGGACCCCCTTTCAGATGGCCAATTTTGCTCATCACCGAATTTATCATTGATTTTGGTCTTTAGAACACGTGTACCAAATTTGATAAAAATTTTATAAATTTTTTTTCGAAATTTTACCTTTTTTCTTCTTTCATTCATCATATCTCTTCTGGTGGTACCACATTCATCAAATTTAATATGTCACCTAATATGTTGAAAATCTTAACTGCTAAATTTGGAAAGTCTCCCCTTAGTATTTTTTGAGTTATCGCGGATACACACATCCACACACACGCACCGACAGAAATCATTCGAAAAATAGCAGAATGCACTCAGGATGGTTCAAAATGTATATATCAATCAAAATATCGAAGTAAAAAAATCAGGATTACTATACTTCCCTACATTAGGTATAAGAAAGTAAAAACATTTGATTATTGTTCTGTCACTTAATTTACTAGTTGTATTGTATATTTAAAAAATACCCCGATTAGATAATTCATTATTAGAATTATTGGAATGGTAGAAAGTGGATTGTCACAAAGGGAAGTGGGGGAGAATATACTCAAAGTGCTGTAAGAACTAGAAAGGGCGTGGAAAAGGTTTAAGGAATTGGGTTCTTTCCATTACACCCATGGTGCTTGTACAGATAAAAACAACATCCAACATGGATAGATTTCTCATTCAAATAACCTTCGGGGTAGAACGATGAAACACGCATAGGGATATTTATGATATTAATATTTCATCTAGAACAATTAAAAATAGGCTACATGGCTACTTAAATTCTCGACAAAGTAAACTGACGAATCAGCAGATGAGATAACGTCTTCGGTTAAATTAGCGTGTTACCTAGTTGCCGACAAATCTTTTTTTTCTTACCTCCAGATAACAATAGGTTTTGTGTCTGGAGATACGGCGGAGAAAGGAATGAAGATAATTGCATGTTAGACCAGATACCCTACTGAGGAGGTTAGTAACTGCATGGGGTGGCATTTGTAGAAGTAGGTGAACTGACTTCCATTTTTGTTAACTAGACAGTAAATGGCCTTCGATATCAATCCGTATTAGAATATAACGTACTGATTTTGCTGGTATAGTTGAAAACTTATTTATATAATATGTCTGTGACAAGGCTCGACCACATCGTTGTAAGAAAGTTACTTCATATCGATGTGTGTTTTTTTTTAAATAACGGGATTACATGAGTGGTGTGGTCTGCTCGCTCACTTGATTGTAATCCCAATGAATATATATGGGATGCGCTAAAGAGAAAATTATCCATCCCTACTCCTCCGCCACATACTGTTGTCAATGCTATCTCGGAGGACTGACGCTATAGTATATTTCATAGAATCTGATCGACCACGTGAGTATGCCTTGATCGAAAAATGATTCAAGTAAGCAGAGGGCCTGAAAATTGAAAAGGACCGTTGCCATACCACAATATATAATAGCACAATTTTAGTTTAGTTAATATTGGAATAAAATCATCCGAAAACACAGCTAATCAAAAAATAATATATCTCTAAAAGTAAGTATAGCTTGGCTTTTCAAAAAAACGTTTTATAGAAAAAAAAAAAAGGTTCTACCTATTAACAATTTTAATAAATTCTATATGTGGTTAAAACCAGGTGCTTTCGAAATTTGCAAAAAACATAGTACTAAATCGGTAATATCATCCTGTATAAAATTTTTATTCATTCGGGAGAGATTTGAATATACAGTTACAATCTCCAGCCATGCCCTATTCAAACAAAAAATAAATTATTCAAATCGGTCAAGCCGTCTAGGCGGTGTTTGATTTAAATTCGACCCAAATTATGGACGTGACTTAAAATTTCCAGCAGTATATACATATATACATTTTTCTGAGTAGCTGTTTTTTATATGTTAGTTCTGACAAATATAATTCACATAAAACTGAAAGATTTTAGGCAATTTTTCGATAGTTTGCTCATGGCTCTGTAAAACTTGATTAAAAATAAATTTGGTCTACAACAATTATTTATAAAAAAGATTGGTTTAATATAACTATTTCCCTTCGTGCTTACTATAAACATCAGCATAATGACATGAACAAACAAACTTTCTGTGTAATACAAACGTAAAGGAACACTTACGAAACGGATGCTATACGATAATGCCATATACTCTCACTAGCTTTTATTGAATGAGGTTTGTTTAAAGTTACTGATCAGTTACATTCTACGTGTATCTAAATTAAACTTTTAACTATTTAAAAAGTCGTTAGAGCTGAGGACGTCGGGGAACATGGAGCAGACTAAACTTACAATTGAAAAGCATATAGTGGAGCGGCCGGGCCGCATTTTTCCGTTCCCTATTGTGCTAGCGCTACATAGTGCGTTAATCATATAGGAGTCGAATGCAGGTTCAGTCATTTCGTTTCCTAAGTGGATGCAGCAGACACAGTGTATTCGTTTCTTAAGTGAATACACCACACAGGCAAAAATTTAATAAATGCGATAATCATATAGAAATCGGTAACCTTCTGTTTCTTACGTCTGGGTAATCGTAAACTGAGACCTTCATAATATTTAAAATTACAAAACAAGGACACTTTAGGGCAAGGAAAATGACATTACAAAATTTATTCATTAATTTGAATTAATTTTATTATAGCAAATGGAAAAGCGTCAATTACATACACTGTGTGTGCTGCATCCACTTAGGAAACGAAATGACTGAACCTGCATTCGACTCCTATATGATTAACGCACTATGTAGCGCTAGCACAATAGGGAACGGAAAAATGCGGCCGGGCCGGTATAGCAAGCGTAAAAAAATTTTTGAAGTATAAAGTAATGTCACCTTAACAGAACTATTCAGAGGCTTATCCCTCGATAGAGTAAGACACTACGACTCTATTGGTTGGTCGAGACAAAAGATAGAAGTAAAATTGTGAAAGAAATTATAAAATTAATAAAACAATTATTTTCTGGTTCAACTAGCTCTAATTTAAAAACGGAATAATGTAATGGTCTCAAATTTTAACTGCGTTATCACTACATATTTTTTTTAATAAAATGTGTTAATATTAAGGTAAAATTGTAGAAAATCTGGACTTTTCTCTAAGGCTATTTCGACAGAATGTGAGAATTTACAGGGGTAAGAATAGCAAACGAGAAACTTTTTTTATACTTAACTCGCTTTGACTTTGATAACTTGATGGCAACTTTTTTCTATATAATTCCTTCTAATAATTATCTCGAGCAACCAACAGAGTCATAATTTTCGATTCTAGCGAGGAACAAGCGCCTGAATACTTCTGTTAAGGTCGGCGGGTTACTTTATAACTCCAAAAAATTTGTACCCTTTAATAAGCGCCGTAGACCGGCTCGACCACTCCACTAATAAGGCATTGAACGGTTTTTGAGAAGACACTGAGAATGTTGCTGTTTTCAAATATTTGTATTACATTTTCAACGAAAAACAATTAAACTTAAAAAGAAACAAACACATTTATAAATCTGATATAATAGTAATATTTATATAATTATTATTAGAGTTCGAATTTCAGCGAGGCGGTTAATTGCCTTCTGCAGGAACTTTGATAAGAAATGCAAGTTTATGTCATGGAAAATTGTTTACATTGTATAAATGTTTATATAACTATATAAAAACTAATTTGTTTTACATATTTATTAATCATGTAATTTAAAAAACGTTTTATGTATCTAAATGAATTCGTCCGATTATAAATCAAATTTCGTTTAATAATATAAAACTTTTTGCGAATTAAGTAGTTGCACAGATATTAGAATATCCTCTAAAAAATACAAACTGTGAATTAGTATTTGCATCATTCTTGCAGCTAAAACGTTATGCAATAAATCCCGGCAAGTGTTGTGCTGCGTGTACACATGTGATATATTCCCAATACGCCATTACCTCCACAAGCTATGCTGACAAGATGGGGACACTTGGCTGAACGCAGCATCGAATTACTACAGAAACGTTGACCATATAAAAAGTCGCCCTACAATTTGATGCTAAAGGAGCAGTTTTTATTGCAACTGCTCAATAAGCTATTGTCGATGTCGATCCCAGTGTCCAGAAAGATTTACATGTTATGCACTATAGCTTCTCACGAATCCCTCTCGCTGTAGAACGTCGCCGTCGCACAGTGGACGGAAACGCCAAAAAGCTGGCCAAAATTAAAAAAATGAAGATTTTTTTTTGAAATGGAAACGTTTTAAATCGTTGTAGTGGTACCCCTAGCATTAGAAACGACCGTTAATACCGGTCCAGGTTCACTACCTGAGCGAGGAAATTACTTATTGTGCGACCGTGCAGCGCGTCACTTCGGCAGCTCGCAACGCTTCAAAAATCGATAAATTTTGTCTGCAGCGTAAAAATTCTCAAAGTGCAGTTTTCTGTGTCATAAAAATGGATTCTGCATCAGAAAGTAAGTACAATTAAAATATCTCAGTATCAGATCAGTTTATTTATATGGTAATTAGTAAATAATTATCGACGTGGAGTGCATTTTTGTACATGCAACGATTCATAAACTCCACAAAAAAAGCCATAAGTTACGCGGTTGGTGATGGTTGGTCTTGAAACTTATTGGAATGTGTTCAATGAACATCTTTGCGAGATATTGACCAAATTGTGCGCGAATGCACGGATGCATGCACATTCGTGCACCATAAAGTGGGCTCCTTTTGAATGCGACGATAAATGTAATTCAGGTAGTAATTGAATAAAATTAATTTTCAAAGTCATTACACATTTTTATTCCATTCCCCAGATCCTAATTTTCCCGAAACAAATGAAAAACATGGGCGTTAAAAAAAAAAAAATTTTTGAACTATGTATATATTTTTGACCGTAATTTTTTTGAAATTCTGTATGGGATTCTTCATCAGCTACCCAAAAAAAATGTATACAAAGTTTTGTAAAAATGCAGTGATAATTGGCGATTTTTGGTATGTTTTGGGGGGATTTTATGGCCGCCATTTTGTTTTTTTCAAAATTCAACTTCGGATTCTTGATCAGCGACACAAAAAACCCCTGTATGCACAATTTCAGTAAAATAGCTCAATACCTTTATATTTTGACCAGCTTTTCGGCGTTTCCGTCCACTGTGCGTCGACCAAAAACAGTAGAATTTATCATAATCTATGCAATGAATGTAGTCTTTGATCTTAGACAATATATGTAAGTATCAATAATCTGTAGACATCACTGAACACATAAACAATAAATTAGACAGTAATTTACACAACAATTTTGGTTTTGTAACAGTTCATCGGGCCTAAATGTACTACAAGGCAAAGAAGTGGATTGTTTAGGGTCTCAAATAAATATGACGTCTTTGTAAATGTTCCCATATTTTAAATATGCGCTATTAATATCCGTCGTTTGTTTTCAACACATAAATAGATATTTGCAGACTGGCAGCGGATTTTAACAGTAGAACATATGGAGCAACTTTTAATAATATACTTCGCTTATAAGGATTAATACCACAGCAATAATTGTGAATAAGTGGGCAGTGCAGCGAAAAAAAATATTGAAGTAAACCGTTAGTGCCAATATACTTTCACTTTACTACCTCCACTAGTCCTTTTCAGAATCTCTACACTATAAGGTAAGCCACTAAAAGATATTAGTTTGCAGTAATAATTTAAAAGGTAATTGGTTTTAATTGGTATTTAAATTAATAACAAATATCCAACTCTAATACACTGACTGACACAATTTTTTAACATAGTTCACACTACTATTTAATATTGTTTTGAGGTCAACTATTAACTGAAAAAATATCCAAGAAGTCCTAATACGTACCATTTTTGTGTGAACACAATAGACCCTATTATATTGCCAAATAATAAATTTTATAATGGGTCGGCAATTTTAGAAGAGCAAGTTAAAGTAAGGGGCGACATTTTCAGTATCAGTCTTGTTCTGACCTTCCAAGTGCACAATTGTATCTGTAAGAAAGTGTTTGTCTACATAACTGTTGCAACAACAATGTTCAGTCACTCGCGCCGAAGTTACTAAACCTCACCTGACAAGTTTTGTTACATTTATGGAGAATTTCTTGTGAAGTCACAAGCGAGGTCATTTTCTGAAAATGTGGAAAAAGCGTATTTTCTATATCTTGGAGTTTTAGTGGAGATCAAGAAAAGCAATGGGCTCCCCACGTTTGTTGTGTAATTTGTAACGTGTCATTAGTGCAGTGGATAAAAGGGAAAAGAAAATGCATGACTTTTGCGGTTATAATGGTATGGCGAGAACACACCCATCATTTTGATGATTGCTATTTTTGTATAAAAAGATCTGAGGGATATTCCAAAAAAAGAAAAACAAAAAATCAAATATCCGAATTTGCCATCAGCCCTAAGATCTGTTCCTCACAATGCATCAGACTTACTAGTACCAACTGTGCCTTTAGATTGGCAAAATACTGTTTTGGGAGGTAATGGAAATAGTAACTATGTACTCTTCAGACAGACCAGACCAGTATGCCAACCCTTTGTATATTCCAGAAAGTTTTAGTGACCCTCACTTAATTGCACAAAATGAATTGAATGATTTGGTACGTGAATTCGGGCTGTCAAAATAACAAGCAGAACTTCTTCCCGACTTAAGGAGTGGAACTTACCCGCTAAAGAAACAAAGATTACGGCTTTTAGAGAAAGAAATTCCACATTTTTCGCATTTTATAATATGGAAAATTCACTATGCGCGTGTATTGATATTGATTGTTTAATGCAAGATCGAGGATTCCCCTTCTGACTGGCGCTCATTCATACGTTCCTCCAAATACAGTTTAAAGGCTGTATTAACTACATAATGAAAATTTAAAACAATCTATATCAATTGCCAATTGTGGGGATTTAAAACTAATAGTCATTTTAATAGGGCTTCAAGAAGCCTTTACAAAATATTGCTGTTTTCTTTGTGGGGACAGTCGTGCAGTAAAAGAACATTACGTGAATAGAATTTGGCCGGAAAGAAAATAATTTAAACCAGGAACTAGTAATGTAAAATATGTACCCCTTATACAACCTCAAAATGTTTTTTTGCCACCTCTTCATATTAAACTTGGGATAATGAAACATTTTGTGAGCTAAGAATAAATAAGGTGAAGGATTTAAATACTTGAGAATTTTTTCCCCAATTAAGTGACGCCAAATTTAAAGAAGGCATTTATATTGGTTCTCAAATTAGAAAATTGCTTGACAATGCAGATTTTAAAGGAACACTCAACAGACAGGATCTCAGAGCGTGGAACTCATTTGTAAGCATAGTCAGGAGATTTTTAGGGAACAAGAAGTTTGAGAACTATAAGTAACTAGTAAGCAAACTTTTAAATTATACCAGACGCTTGGTTGCCATATGTCTTTAAAAATTCACATTCTGCATTCTCATTTAAATTTATGTGCGGTAAGCGACGAGCAAGGAGAAAGATCTCATCAAGATATCAGGACAATGGAAATTCGTTATCAAGGACGATGGAATCCAATCATGATGGGTGATTACTGTTAGTTCTTAAAGCGAGACGATTTGACCCCCATAAAAGAAAAAAATGAACTGTGCATATGTTTTTCAAAAAATTATTCTCTATCTTTGCCGATATATCTATGTAAGCCTAATATATGTCATATACATCCTTGTTATATAGTAATAAATAGATTAGTAAAATTAACAATAATATTATTCCTGCCCATACTGTTTTATTAATGTAACAAGAAAACGTTACATGTTACGACTTTTTGCTTATTTTCTGTAACCAGAAGGCTTTATTCCAGTGAGATATGCTATTCAGATATATGTTACAAAAAAATATATTTTTTTTGTCCGCCACTGTACTGACTCATTCAGTGAAGAAGGGACGAATATTATTTTTACTGTTTGCTTTAAACTGACTGACTCATGATGCTGGTTACATATTTTTATTTCATACTGTCTAGTAAATGACTATTTTCTAGACTCACTTGCGGCTGGTAAATCGAACATTACAGTATCTGATACCGTAATGTGTTGCCTGGCAACACTATCATATTATTTTTCAGTTTTGACTTTTGACGTTTTCACTTAAAATATAAGATAAAAATATTAGATTTATTCATTTTAAAGAGGATTATAAACACAGTATAAAATAAAATACACGATACATATACGTTAGTCCTTATTATTACAGTACTCGTACTGTAATAAGAATAAGTCACCTACCAGACTTATAACGTAAATTACTATTACTTTACAGTATTGCAGAAAAAAATACAAAATTTAAAATACAAACACCCATCATGTGGATATTGATAGCATTTATATAAAACAGTTTTTTAAAAAAAAAGAGACCTAAAAACGTCAGAAAAATGTAACTTTGTTTTTTAAACGTCAAAGTATTAATATAATATCAGTATAAATATTTTCATCATGTGATTCATGCAATCGTTCTAATGATTTCGAAATAGTGAAAAAGCATGTACAGTTTCTGGGGGATTTCGATATGATTTGTACCAAGAGTGAAATGCGTATTTTTGAAAATAAAGATTTCTGGTAAGTGATTAAACTTTTAACTAATTTTTCGTCAATATTTTTAAAATGCTGTGATTTCTACTATTTAATCCAAATTTTTCTGTTATTAGATATAATAAGCTAGGTGGTTATTTTAATAAATTCTACTTAATTTGTGTTTTAAGGTGTTAATTACTTTTCCCTAACATTTCCTAATACACTCGAACCCGTCGATTTTATTCTCAAAGTATACTTTGGGTATTTTCGATCACGCCACTTCAAACCTTAGGCGGTGGGATTTAATTCTCTTTATAACGCTATTTTACTTTTTAAATTTAGACTAATAGTTGCGAAAAATTGCGTTCTAAAAGTACAGAATTAATCAAGTAGTTACAAAAGGAAACAGGTGTTTTTTGCATTTAAGTTTACTTTTTTTCGAAAAACGTTCGGACCCGTCGATTTTTTATTTCCAAGCGTTTTTTAAAACAAATAATTTAAATGCAAAAACCGTCTGTTCCGCCTTATAACTACTTCATTAAATTCTTTACTTTTCGCATGCAAATTTCTCGCATACTATTAGTTCAAATTTAAAAAGTAAAATAATGTTGTAATGAGAATTTATTACACCGTCTAAGGGGTAAAGTGACGCGATCGAAAAGAACATCAATTTACATACAAAAAAAACTAAAACATTTCTTATACTATTATAAGTTTGAATGTTTTTCGTTAAATATTTTCGCCATGTGTTGAATAGTCATTTCATTCCTTTACATAAAATTTTATATAAATTGAACAGGCGCATTCTTAACATATTCTCTCTCTAATATTAATAATTTCTGTAATAATAATAATTAATTAATTAGTCTTTTAAAATAAATTTCTGTAAATTGTAGACGATAAGGGTTCCACTAACTTCATTCAGTCCCAGACTGCTACATTAGAACATCAACATATAATTTATTGGAATAATAATTATCATCAATAATAAACAAGTTTCGTGGATATGTCAAGTAAACTATCCTTATTAAATAAGTTACTATGAATGTATTTAATTTAATGATATGAAAGGAACAGCCATTTATTGCCAATTGACTTAAATAATGTAATTATGGAGAAAACCGACAGATAGTCTTCACCTATAATTTAGTTAAAGATGTGAATAGGAAATATAAACCCACGTGTAAAAGATCATTAAAACTGTCATTAATTATTTATATAATAAAAGTAGTTATTACACTAGTGGCTGAAAAGCATTATACTGCATTTTGTGATTTATACTTTCTTCGAGTATATGCGAAGTGGTAGAGTATCAAATGCAAATTTACGAGGAGAAATCACTTCGTTTTTTACAAATATAAAATATAGAACCGGTGACGAATATATCACGTCACCTAGCATATAAGAAAATCATAAAATACACCACATAAATTAGACAACTCCAAATCCTAAAACAGAAGCTGTGCGAGGAGGGTAACACTTTGAATATACGAGGACATACAATTGCTTCCGACATTGCCCTGCCGGAGCTGAGATTCGAACTCAGAAGCAGATATACAGCACTTAGTGGAGCTTGTCACATGGCGTGCTCTAGCTCTACCATGCCCAGAGCCAAATGTGCTACAGTGCCCAGTGTCCGATACTTCAATAGAATGTCAAGGCTTTATTAGTACAAGCTCTCAAATTTAGCTTTACTGGTGCGATGGGGAAGTGAGAAGGCAAATTTGAAAAAGTATTACACTTCTATTCTCTATATTACTTTCGAACAATATATTACCGCTATCACGAGTACATTGTGCCACGGTTAGATATGAATACCTGGAACAATAATTGATAATAATTGCGGAAAGTAAGTTATATTTTTATTTGATTTCGTGGTATAATGGGTAGTGGCTGGACAGTCATTGAGGTATAGTGGATAAGTGGATCTGCCAACGTCACCATCTTTCGAAAGGGAGCTAAAGGTTCACCGACACGGACATGGTTGCGGTGGCCGCATCGGTGTGTGAGATATTTAAAACAGTGAGTTCCGTGTATCTGCGGCGTGAAGATTCCTATCCCACGACAAAATAGGGGGTTTGGTGAATAATAGGAGTACCAGTACTTATACTGCTGAAAGTTATTTGTGGCATTTTCTAAATTTCTCTTTTTCTCTTTTAGAATTTACTACCACATGAACAATTCCTTGTTATCTAAAAAATATAGTTAGTTACCCAGTATGCTACTATAAAAGTAAACCTCTGCGCTTGTGACTTTACATTAAAAGATTAGTCAGAGGGTGTTTTTTGACAACTAAATGACACAAAAATAATAATATAATTCCCTAACGTTTCGAAAAACGAATCTGTTTCCTTTTTCAAAGTTATTTATCTTTTTTAGAATATGTCTAGCGTGTACTTGACACGTATATTATTTGTTTATGTAATATTCCTAGATACTTACATATAACTGTTGATACCTACTTAATAATTATACAATATTAATTTTGCTCAATTCTTTTTTTAACATCAGTAACCACGTTGTATCAAAATCTACAAAGCAATAGAAACATGTTTCTTCATTCAATAATATTATTGATTATTGATTCCTTAATTTTTCTTTTTCTGCTGTCTGCTTTTTTTATTAAAATTATTGCTGAATCCCAGTTTATTCTATATAACTTTATACTCATATAACCTTACACCGAGGGACAGATCTCTAAGTATTACTTGTTTGAAATAATGTCCTAACATGAAACTTATCTCTGACACGATGTAGTTTTTGTGATAAACCTTATAAATGAGGAATTATTGTTGTATATTGATATTCAGGTTTTTGTTGTACTGGATTATTAAGACTATTCTCAATATTTATTAGAATCCAATCAACAAAAAATTCGGGATATTCATTACTTATTAATACCTCTTTAATAAATTTTTTCTCATTCTTTAATATTGGATCATTAGACGAAATTATTTTTGCCCTGTCATACAAATATTTAACAACACCCCTTTTAACATTAATTTCCTGGTTAGATTTAAAATTTAAGTCTATTAATATGAGTTATTTTTCTGTATACACTAGTTTCAAATGTGTTATCAATTTTTTTTAATCAAAATATCCAAGAAGTGTAATCCAGACCCCTCAGTGTAAGGTTAGGTGAGCATAAAAGTTATATTAGAAAGGGTGAAACTGAAAAATCGTAAATTTGCGAACATGCTTGGGAAAATGGACATAGAATAAACTGGGATACGCCAACAATTTTAATCAAAGTAGCGGACAGCAAAAAAAAAAAAAAAAAATTAAGTAATCGGCAATAATATTATTGAATGAAGAAAAATGATTAACCCATTACTCTGTAGCTTTTGGTACAACATGGTTACCGATGTTAAAAGAAGAACTGAACAAAATAATATGGTATAATTTTTTGAGTATCAACAGTTCTATGTAAATATCTATGGATATTATATAAACAAATAATACATGTGTCAAGTTTCACGCTTGACATATTCTAAAAAAAGATAAATAACTTTAACAAAGGAAACAAATCCGTTTTCCGAAACGTCGGGAATTAATTTTTATTTTTGTGTCTCATAGTTGTCAAAAACATCCTCTGACTAATCTTTTGACAAAGTCACAAGCGCAGAGGTTTATTTTTCCAGTAGCACACTGGGTAATTAACTATATTTTTTTAGATAACGAAGAATTATTTATGTGGTAGTAAGTCCCAAAAAAAAAAAAAAACAATACTTATATTAGCAGCTATGGAACTTGTCTACTGGCATCGCTCATTGGCCTTGGAAGTGGAAATTGACCGACGTTAAATAAGTGTTGAAAAAAAAAGTGCAATTTACTGGACAATCCTTAAAAATATATTTGCAGCTTAATATATATTCATTAACTAATTCTACGAAAAAAACCTCTCATCACGATGATAATTAATCAATATTTTCTGTCGTTTTTAAACCGCCTAGACTTATTAACGTGATCTGCATAATAACCTTTTTTAAAAAAGTGTCTGGTTTTATGAGTCCTGAATGGAAGCTGATACAAAATTTATAAGGATAAAAAAAGCTGCTTTTAATAAATGAATTCCATAACCCCGTTTTAAATTTACATACTTTTCAATCGAAATATAGAGCATTATTTTGTATTTCTTCAGACGGCATTGAAAGTGCTGGCAGTTGAAACTGATAATTCATAAAATTTGTAACACAATTTTATTGCCCGTATAAATAATCTTTTCAAATTTTCAAATTATTATGAACAACACATAAAAAAGTATTTTGGTAATAATGTTTCTCAACATGATAGTGTAAATAATTTTGTTAAGTAGAGCATGCCTATTTGTTTGTTAATAACTTCTGCACATATTACATTGTGCAAGGTTGGGTAAAAGTGCAAAATAATCGTCGTAATTGTACATTTTTTTTTTTATTCCTCAAGAGGTTAGGGATTTTTTTCAGCAGTTTTTGGGATATGATGTCATCAAAATTTGTTTGAAATGACAACCCATTTTTTCCAATTTTTCTATTGCAGCTCTTAGTTCTCTTTTTAGCAGCATAAACTTTGTATAGGTTAGATAGGAAAAACCGTTAAAAAAAAATATTTTACTTATATATATGATGTTGAATAGTCTATTAACTGGAAAAGAATCCACAAGCATCGACCACGAAGTTCGCATTAAAGCAAATTTGAGTCGCCGCAGTGATGACTTTCTAAACAGGAAAATTGTTACCCCACGAAACCATTTTGTGCAGTCTGAAGGTGATTTTTACAGAACAGTTTAGTTTTACGAAGAAATGATGGAACTGTGTTCTAATGATGATAATTTTGTAGATAACATTTGTATTTTTGACGATGCAACAATATGTCATCGAAACAATTAGTAAATCGGCATAACTGCCGAATTTGGGCATCCTCACTGGAAGAAGCCCACACCCAGTATCCTAAAAAAGTAAATGTGTGGGATCCGAGGTGGACTCTTTTTAAATAACGGAACTTTAGTGTAAAAAATTTAGAACTCTTGCAGAACGATATCTTTCCTGCTTTTCGGAGTGGGAATGAAGAAGTGCAAGAAGACATTTGGTTTCAAATGGATGTCCCTCAACTGACTGCAATCTTAAATATTACATTTTTTTGTGGTTAGATTGGCCAAACCTAACTCTACTTGATTTTTTTCTTTAAGTGTATGAGAAAAATAAAGCTTATATTACATTTTAAGTTATCAAGTGATATTTAATAAAAAATAAATGAAATAAATTATAACATGATTTTGAAATTGACGAACAATTTTACATATTATAAAGGGTACAAATTCTCGGATACAAATACTCTGACAGCTTATCAGTCTTATCACATATTTTACGAAGCGAATTAATTCTCTCAATTACCTTCAAGTAAGGTAATTCTACCAGTGTACGTCACTCGGTATTTCGCACACGTTCCTGTTAAAAAATTTATATTTATAATGTTTGTATTGGCGAGACTGGATTTTTTATCATAGGCACGAGTTTTTGCTTGGCGGTATGAGTTATAATTTATGTTAATTTAGCCGTTTTTTTTTTAATCGACAAAGGGAAGACATGAACATATTTAATAATAGAATAATTTTAATTAGTCAGTGAGAATTTCAGTGTTAAAACAAGCTCATGAGCAGGACAGTTCATATGCAAAATACTCAAAGCAATGCCAAGAAACATTTTAATGAAAGTATATAGTCAATTATTTTATTAAAACCCAAATAATTGACTAAAGAAATTGTCGTACGATCGATGATTTTGATTAAAATTACGCACTTGATGACTTGAACAAATCAAAATCCTTTAGTCAATAAAGCCTGATTGTTGTTGGCAACACAAACCGACGTAAAATTAAAATATTCGGCTGAGGGGCCAGCCATTGACCTTACTACTCAGAATTTACCAGTTTAATTAAAAATTCTCTGTGACTAGAAAAGATACAAACTAATTTTTATAGAATAATAAACGCAAATCGACATATTGTTACTTAAAAGTAAAGAACGGATTTTTCAAGGATATGACAAAGATGACTTTATTCTTATTCTCATTATTCTTATTACTTTTATGTTAAATCAAATACTTGCGAAAACATTTTAATTATTATTTCATTATATAAAAATAGCGACTCAAGTGTGACATGTTATGATAAAAAACAAGGCAAGGATTCGGAAGAGTTCTTGTTGCACCCCATCTGAAGCAACATGACTGAAGACTTCTTCTAGTTTATGACATTTATAGGTAAATAATTGAGAATTTGAATAGGTTTTATGACATTTGATTGGTTTATATGACAAGTTATTGTACTCCCAATTTACTACATCAAGTTATAAATGCTGTAAGAATGTTTACATAACAAAATCCTTTGTACTTCGTTACCGAAAGTAACGTTTCAATTTTGCTCAGAAGTAACGTTTTTATATATTTGGTTATTCAGTTTGTTCCGATTACAGTTTTATTCTTGCAAACGAAACTAAAAAAGGACGCGTTTTTGTTTTTGTTCTAAAAGCATTTTATTTGGTTGAAAAATATTTACAAAATTTTTTGAAAATTTTAAGTAACAGCAGATAAATTAATATTTGACGTTTTAGAATAATTATTGTAAGGATTTTGTTTATGCATTTTGATAAACAACTAAAGTGATTTTTATATCAAAAAAAATTGTTATGTATATATTATCATTAAGTTTATATGTATAAAGAGAAATAAATCCTTTGTTCTCCGTTGAAGCCAATTCATCACCGGTGAACACGGGATGGCGCCACAAAGCATCTATTGTTGACCGTTGAGAACTAATACTGTAACAGTAAATACTGAATAATTTAACGTTTTAGTTTTCTGTAACTTAACCGTCTTATAAAGCCCAGCTTCTCCGCTCGGTGGCATAATCACTAATCAGTATCCCGTCGAAGTTTTTTCTTCTCGTCATATACCTATTTCATACGCTTATAGCCCCTTCTCTTATGCAAAACCTTTTTTAAGTGCAATGCGGTGGGCAGGCTGAAGAATTACCGACCAGTATTTCGATCTCTCGACACGCGCCTCTATGCCTCCGTCGCACCCGCCGGCCGCAGTTGCTTACTACTAGCAAAGACTGTTCCTACTAGCATCAAATTTATATTTTAAATGGAAACATGTAAATAACTGTGCAACACATAGATTAGAAATGTTACAACTTTTAATAAAAGTAAAATTATTCAGATTACCTAAAAATAATGCAATAACTGTTTTAAAAGAAAGAAAAATGAAAGTTATTGCAAATACTTAAATGTTATACAGGTGGTCCAGGAAGTTTGCAACATATGAAAAACTTTATTATTGATTTTTTCAGCAAATTTCACAGTTGTTCAAAGTTGACGTATCCTTCAAAACAATAGAAATGTGAAGGAAAATTATCACGTGAGTCGTAGTGTACGAGGAAAATCAAAATACTTGAATTCTGCTCAACAAGAGTAAAGTGCTCTAAATATTAGCAGTAGAGAATAATTTTATAACAATAGTTTTTTATAATATGATTTTATATACAAATATAAAGCTTTATTTAAAAAGTTACCGCCGTTCTGGCCCAATTTGATGAAGCCCAGCCTTTAGATTATTTTTCAGGCTTAGTATTTCATATCAGTGTTGCCATTAGTGATTGTAATATTTTATTAAGCGCCAAATATCATGATGAAAAGCGGTTATTGTTGGAAAGAAAAAAATGGAAATGTAAACCCTTTAACGTAAATAAACAAAAATCATTCCTTAACAAAAAAAAAAAAAAAAAAAAAAAAAAAAAAAAAAAAAAAAAAAAAAAAAAAAAAAAAAAAAAAAAAAAAAAAAAAAAGAAAGAAAAGGGAAGGCTTTTTTAAAAAGGAAAAAAAAAAAAAAATTTAAAAAAAAAAAAGCCATTAATAAATTTAAAATATAATATGCTTTAACAAAAACAACTAAAAATTACATAAAAATAATACAAGGTGGAGCTATCTTTTTTTAAAGGGAAGACCCTATGTATTTTTGTATATTTGGTTTAGAGTTCTTTTTCCGATTTCAAAAATATGTACTTTACATTTATTTTGATTACCATTTTATTTAAATTAAAAATTAATTTAAAAAGAACAGCTGATATATGAACAAAAATTGTAGTCGGCCATGAAAAGCAAACGCGATTTTCCTTATGTCAACAATTAATTTCATAAGACACTGCTATTTGAAAAAGTCGTAATCGTCCATGACAAAAACAAATGATATTGTCTTACGTGTTTTTCATGGTCGAAATATCAGCTGTCTTTAAATTAATATTAAAAAAAATTATAATATATATTTTTGAAATCAGAAAGAAGCTCTAACCAAATATACAAATATACATTAGTACCATGCAATAAATATTTTACATTTTTGCAAATAAATCGAAAACTACTAAATCAAAATATAAAGTGTGCTATATCAGAATGAAATATGCTATCTAACCAATTAAAGATATTTAAAAAATGCATATATTTTTCTATTGAGAGTTTTTTGTTTTTTCTGATGACAAAAGAAACTTAGTAACGGACTCTGTAATTTGGTTTTTGGTTCATATTAATAACTTACAGATCGAAATGTTACCAAGATAAAATGACCCACTGTCCAATAATTAAAACAGGGCGTACTGGCGTATGAACATCTGTTTAAGTATTTAGATACGATTTTTTTATGAGATCGTGGATGAAATACTGATTATGAAAGTGCATGTTGTCATCCGGAAACGTGGTTAAGTAATTATTTAAATCAAATAAGTAATAAATTTTTAAAAGTTTGAGAGTACGTGAATTTGCATATTTTCAACCCGGCAAAAAGTATATTATATAAGTAAACAATTTCTTATAAAATGGATTTTTTTACGTGTTACTGAATTATCTAATAATAATCTCTGCAGAAGCAATTTGACAATTTTTTTCTTTTAACCTTTGTTTCTGAATTATCTACAAAATTATCTGGTGTTATTGTATTGTCTGTTTTAACAATAACATGTAACAAAATTTAAAACAAATATCTAATAATTAATAGTTTAAGTAATTGTAATGTAAAATAACCTTAACCATGTTTTTAAAATATTATATTAATTGTAGTTCTCTGGTGATGGTGTAATAAACCGAAACGTTAGAAAAAAAAATAAAATTAGGTATACCTGACCGAAATCCCCCAAAAAAAAAAAAACTATCAGATATTATTTGATATTAATGGTCAAGAAAAGAAAAATGTATATCAAAAATTTAATATATAATTGAATACATTATTGAATATAACAAAAAGTCCTGACATTTTCTGTTGGAATTTTACTAGATATGAAAATAAATTGTTGATGCAAAATATCAACATTTTTCAATTGTTTAAACAAATTTAACTTAATTTCCGACAGGCAACATACACTTACATAATCAGTGCTTTAAGCTTCATCCTACACATGATCCCTTAAAAAATTTAATAGGAATAATTTTTCATATGAATGCGCCAGTACAACACACCAAATTCAAAATATTATACATTTACACGTGACAGTTCAAGGTTGGATGACACTCTTACCAGTCATACCACCACCGCTTAGATTCCCCTGACGTCATTTTACACCCAAGTTACCATACAATATAAAATTCTTCGCCAAATTGACGTGTGGATAATTTAAGATGTAGTGCAAAAGAAGTGTACTGTTAGAAAATGTTAGAATAGATGTACCGATTTATTTTATCTAATCGCCACTAGATACCCACCACCGACTGGGCTCTGATTATTATGGAGCGGTAGAAGCGGGATAAAGGGGGCATAGAGCTTCAGTAGAACTGGTTCTCGCGACGTCTTTGTATTTGATTCTGTCGATGATATTATAATTTCTGGTGCTGGTAAAAAATGTGCTCTTTATAATAATTGTAATAAAACTGTCATAAATGGATGTTGCTGTTTAAAAAAGTTGTCGATGACGTCATAAGGGGCCATCCATAAAACGCGTTACAAAATGTCACATGGGGAGGGGGTCGTACTCATACGTCACATAATTTTTATTTTTGTTAATTTGAGAATTTTACAATTATTTTTAATCTTTATAAGGTAATGAAAATAACATTAAATTAATAAAGAAAATAATAACTGCCGTTTCTACATTTTTTTAGGATGGCTTCTATTAGGCCTGTAACGTGACGTCTAAGGAGGCGGTCACGAAATGTCATAACCTGTCACAGACTGGGGAGGGGATTTCAAAATAGCCGGAAATAGCATCACGAGTTTTAAGGACGGTCCCTAAGTTTAATAAAAATTTTTGATTTTTTTATACATGAATAAATAGAGAAATGTGTTTAAAAATCGACGCATTTTTTTTTTATTATTGGCTCTGTAACGATTTTATCGAATTTATACATTATGAGTACTTACGGAGTATAGTACAACTATGCAATAAATTTGCAACATGCTGTAAATGTTCTTACCAGTAGCGGATCTAAAGATGAGTGGACTTCTGTGCAAAACGTTCATGGGCCCTCCAATAACAAAAATTTTTTTTTATCTTAAAATCACCCATTTCAAAAAAATAAATTCGTTTTTTAAATTAGTATGATCCTCTATTACAATCAATTAAATATAAAACGAACACCAAAATATAACAAATTTAATAATAATAAATAACAAAACACATTTCAGGGATATACTAGAATGGTCATTTTCTGATTTTGGCGTTTATCTAGGAATATTCTACATGACACAAGTGACAAGTGAATAGTGATTATTTATTTTAAGAATTTAGATACAATTTATTAGAACCTAATTTTATGAACTTTTGAGTCGAGTTTTCTACGGTTTTTTTAGTGGACGTCGGTTCCGATAGGGCTGATGGGACGCCCAGGGGCATCGCACCGAACTGTCCGGTCATATATCCGCCGCTGGTTTTTACAGCACTTGTTTATAATAATCTTTAGATTAAGAATTTAGACACCGCACAATTTCCCTTGAGTTCCAGATCGGCTCCCATTTTATTTACTTCTCAAATCTCGAGCGGCCTTGCTACGTTCAACCCAACAATTGCCACCGTGTCTTGTACACGTGGTTGCTGGGATGGCTCCGAGCACGAGTGTCCGCAAGGGATAAGTGTATAATTCACTATTAATTAATCTTGTTTGATTTGAGGTAGGCTTCCCTATCAGCCTGTCTGAGTTCCCATAGCAATGCACAATAGCTGTGCATGCGCAGCTAGATCTAGACCGTGTTTATTCACTATTTAATTAACCTACAAACGTCGAAGTTGTAGACGGTACGAGGATAAAAGTAAATAGTAAAAACTATATCGACAATATCACGGAGGACGCGAAAAATTAGTACGTGTGGATTTGTGTTGACGGAGCCATGGATTTTATGAGATGTAAAATTAATTTCATTATGCGCATTTTAAGTGCTATTCATAGTACACCACTACTGTAATTTGTAATTTGTTTCGGACTAAGATGGTAGAGGGAATTATCGATGCCCTCAGGCTCCACAATAAACTATAAAGCCTTGTCTCTATTTCCCAACACAAAATCCTAGGATTTCCGGGAGTTACTTCGGTGATTTGACAGGCGGTTAAGAAAATTTTTTTTTTAAGAAAACCGTTAATAGTAAATGGGTGTTTCAAACCAATGCGCCAACAGTTGAGAATATAGTGGTAAATGCTTTATGTAATATTGCGGTGTTTAATATTATATGACATATCAATAGTTGAGTTGAATCGTTATAATACAGGGTGTTCTACAAGTCAATTAATAAAAATGTTTTATGTCAATTTATAAAAATCGTCATTAATAAATTATCTTTATTTTTCAATATATGAAAAAAATTCTATTAAGAGAGTTTATTTGGAGCGCAATTCTTACCCACTTACCAAATTTTAGGATTACATATTTACGTTGTTGGATTTGCCTTTTTCAACAGTAGTCAGTTCTTTATTGAAAATAAGATAAGACGTTAAGAATAAAAGTTGTTCATATTCGTATTTATAATTTACTTTAGAAAACATATTTATGATTTCAGAGCACTTTCAACATGCAAAAATGATTTTTAAAAAGTTTAAAATAAAATACCAATTTACTGAAAAAAAGGGCAGTTTCAATAAAGTAAATTAAGTAAGGAGGCACAAATTGCATTCTAAATAACTTTTTTTAATGGAATTTTTTCGATTCAGCTTGAAAAATGAAGGTAGTGACGATACTGATAAATTACTTATAAAACACTCTGTATAACACCAATGAACACATTTTTGATATATCTTAGTTTTACATCAAGCAGGACTAAATCCCCAAGTGTCGTTCCAAAATTCGACAATTTGTTTTTTTATTGCATCTGTTGGTATTTCTATCCTGGGACACAGTGTATGTGTAAAGCTGCTAGGCTTTTTTTTCAATGTGATTCATGTAACTTGTCTAGCCCATGCCGTGCAAACTACACTAGTGCCTTGAATACAGTACAGCAGGTTTCATGAAATGTTAAGGCACTCTAGGTATGTATTCTAATTGTTCGGTGCAAATGACTATTAGTGTCTCTTACTTCATGCACGCGAGGAAATTTTTCGATGTCTAATTATTATAACAAAGAATAAAGCAAATAGTTTTGTAGGTGGTTACTACAATTTTTTTTCAATATGGAGCCTGTAATAGTGCAAACAATTTCTAGGTTTACAAATTTAGGATTATTTAACCTACAAAATACAAAATATTGGTCACAAGAAAATTAAAATTATTACGGGAGGGTAACTCTCAAGTGCGGTTCGGTTTCAATATTTGGCTTGGAATGTAGATGGTCCAATAATATTTGAAGGACCCCTGACTGGTACCAGATACTTGGGATTTCTGCAAAATGTAATTGAGGACAGTTTTGCTGAATTACCTTTCCATTTACGAGAGGGAATGTATTTCCAACAAGATGGTGCCCCCCTCATAATTCAAGGATAGTAATTGATTACCTTCAATGGAGATTCGGAGAAAACGTAATTTCGACGAATGGTCCTGTGAGGTGACCTCCAAGGTCACCTTATTTAACACCCCTTGATTTCTTTGTTTGGGATCATTTAAAAAATATTGTCTACGTAACCGGCGTTACAACCTGTGAAGACCTGGAGCTAAGAGTAAGACGCGCAATTAATAGCATAACGGCCCAGCAATTGGCGAACGTTCTTTGAGAAACACCTATGCGAGTTCAGAAGTGCATTGACGTTAATGGGCAGCATTTTGAACAACTGTTGTAATGTTTTGTGTTCATTTTTTGTATTCCAAAACCACCTTATGTATAACAAGGTAATTAAAACAAAATTGTATTTTCTTATTTTCTTTTAGCTGTAATTTTGTTTGTATTTATCGCACATTTTAATACGACATATGACTAAATTCCTTATTAATAGTACTAATAAATGGTACCACGGTACCAATATGGTTCCATTTGAAAAAATTAAGTTTTTCCCCCAAAAACCGTTTGATGAACTTTATTTGCTCATAAATCACGTAATTTAGTATTTTTGACGGGATTTCGATTTTTCTAGCATTACACGGGTCATTTGGAATAAATCGGAATCATCATGGCACACCTAAATGGAAAAATAAAAATTATATTATAGAAAATATTAACGTAAGAAATGTCACTTATTTGGTATCTTTGGATTCAGAAAATTATGCAGAATTCAAAAATGCAATAATATATGGGTGTTCTATTTAAAAATCGAAAGTTAATGTCACTTTCGACGAAACCGGAAGTGAAGAAAAATCACTTGTAAGTCATAAAGTGCTGCTTATTATGTATATAGGATATCCCAAATTTTAACAAATTATCTTCATAACTAAAGAGGTAAAGGGGGTTGTACCATGATCACGTTACACCCGGTATATTGGGTCATAAGCGACTGTCATTATAAAAACTAACTGTTTCACTAGTTTAATGTATTGTTAGGGCACTTAAACTTTAATTAGTTCACCGCCAATTATATTTAATGCGATGCTTCGGCGTCGATCAAAGTCAAAGTAAATACCTACTGGAACTCGGTTGCGCAAACAGAAATGCAGCAGCTAAGTTTTAATTTTGGTGAAACTAAAGAGGGGATAGATAATTAATAGAGGAAATATATGTTTGTTTTAATTGAAAAGAAGCATCTGTCGTTTATAAACTGGAATAAAACGTAATTTAATTTGTTAGATAAATAATACAAATAAAAAAAATGCCTACTTGCTATCAATGGTAGAAAATTAGAATACCAACTACGTGAAATCTGGTAATTTAGCAACTACTGTTCTTCCATGGAGAAACCGTACGCGACGAAAGGGAGAGGAGGCATAGAAAATGCATCGCCTGTTCGTTTCAATACACAAGTAAATCTGGCAAGTCGTGCGGTGTGGGACATAGGCGTACGTGTCATAAGCGTAATAAAAGAAATTAACTAATAACAAAAGCCATAAAGTGTTACAATTTATAACAATATATGCACAACTTACCTTCTTAACTAGCTTGGTTATCACAAACTGGAGAAGATCTGTAAAAAATTTGCAGCATCAGGAATGTTTCTATGGTTATCTCCATGAGTGATGTTCGCTGTGGTGGAAAAATATGCTCATATTTTGAGAACGACCATTCGACATCTACTGATGTAATACAGGCACACTTAAAATAGTTTTTGAATGCATTTAACGGATCTGGAGATACACCATCAGTACCGTCTCAAATTTGCCTTAAGCTGGTAAAACTGGTGTCTTGCTTCAACACACGTGCGAGGTTTTCTCTAATACGCTCATTTTTTGCGTCACCTATATCGTGTAGTAGTCGATTTACTTCATCCACTATTTGCAGTGAGTCCGTTAACGAGAACGTACTGTTTTGTACGTTTTTCATGGCGTTATGCAATTTCTTATAGTTCTTGTGAATAGTTTTTAAAGCTATTTCAACGGAAATATCTTCGAAATTTGTCTGGTTTTCTTTAATAGCTGCAACCTCGTCAGGATTGAATTGTAGTATCCCAGGTTTCATTTGTTGTAAATATTCAGCATAATAAAAATCTGCCTTCAACCATGTTCGACAACGTGTAGGAATCGGCTGTGTTTATGTGTTGATGAGCTGACAGATTATAAAAAAAATTCTATTTTAAATGTTATGGTACGTATACTGGACCCTATTAAATCGACATTTCCACTGTTACTAGGTAGCAAGAAACTGAGTGTATTGGCAAAATAATTACGTGGGTGGTGCTGGAGACGTTAAAAAAAATTTGACCTGTTAACAAGTCTAGTGTTGATGTTTGTGACCGATGGTGCCGCGACAATGCGTTTGGTAGGCCGTTTTCTCCAAGAGCACGGTTATAGGTTGGTACATGGTACGTGTAAAGTGCATGCTTTACATCTGGTGGCAGAGACGATTCGACAAGGTTTTTCAGAGATAGATACGTTAATAGCAAGTACAAAAAAAGGTGTTTCTTAAATCTCCTAAACGTCTTCGCGCATTTCACAGCAAGTGTCTCGGTAATCCCGAACCACCACAGTCGAATCTTACAGGTTGGGGAACATGATTGAGGCTAGCTTTTTTATTATACTGAATATTTACAACAAATAAAAGCTGTGATACTACAATTCAGTCCTCACGAGGCTACAGCTAGTAAGGAAAGCCAGAAAAAATTCGCAGATATTTCCGTTGAAACATCTTTAAAAACTTACAAAACAGTGCGTTGTCGTTAGCGAAGGCACTGCAAATAGTGGACAAAGTAAATCGACTGGTACACATATTTTTTCACCACAGTGAACATCACACACCGAGAAACATACCTGATGCTGCAAAGTTTTTATAGATCTTCTCCAGTTTGTGAAGGCTGATCGCCCACGGAAGATATTTTTCATCAGCCATCAACCACTTTTAGTGACTCGGTAGACTTAATCACAGTAGGATAACTTTTCATACGGAATCAATCAAATACATATAATCTTCCCAGTGGAGAAGTTGGCTAGAGCGTACGATAGCAAGTGTGACTAGATAATCTCTCTATCTGCGTGTTCGAATCTCGCCACCAGCACCAGTGTCGGTGGGAATTACTGTGCATGTCCGCATTTTTCATCAATGTAACCCTCGCCCGTGTAGCCTCGGCTTTGGATTCAGGGGTTGTCTAATTTCAGTGATGTTTATGTTTATGTGACGTTTATGTTTTCAAAGCACCTTTTACGAGATATTATGTACAAGTTCCCACATCATATTGATGACAATGATCGGATAGTCTTAAATTGTCATAAACTGATTTCATGTCTAACTTAATATTGGACTAACTATTTGTACTTTATTATTCAATTCTTCTTATTCTATGTTTCAATTTAACCAATAAACGTTAAGGGAAAAGATCTGTCCCTTCAGTCGATTTATTATATTTGTCATTATCTGTTCAAGTTCCAAGAACGATAATTGGAATTAGTGAAACATGGCTGATTTATATAATTCTCTGATAAAGACGTATTTAAATTAAGTCACTTTAACTATGTCATAATCAGGTTAAGATTATTTTCAAATGCTGCTCAAACCTTTCATTCAATTTCAACATAACTCCAGCTTATTTATGTCCGTTATATCAATTTTTGTTAAAAACAATGTACATTAAGTAAATTACTTTACTGATATTCTCGAGGGTCTAGAACTAAAACAAATACTAACCGAACTAGGATTAGTTACACATCATTCACATTTATTGACCGTACACTTCAAATAAGGATATTATAGAGGATGTCAGTGGCAGAAGTAAGTGATTATAAACTAATTTATTATATAGGGTGCGGCAAGGGATGACCTATATTTAAAGTGTTGATCCAATAACAATTTAGAAGATGTAAACATATCGTTTACTAATTATTCTTATGGCTAATTATTTTCATCATAGATTATATCATATATTAGGTATATCATATAGGTAAATATAAAATTCTGGCTTTCATATCTTCAATAATGATGAAGATTTAACAAATGAAACAATTTTTTGGTATTGTAAAAGGTGCTGTTACACGAGCAATTTTTATGGTAATTAGTTGCTGGGCGACACACTGGAGCAATTAATGGAGCAATATTGCCCAACATTGTGCGATTTTCAACAAGTATTTCGGCAACTTATTGTCATATTGTTCTACATCGTTTATAGTTGCTTGTATCTTTAGGTCGAGTTGCCGTATATCCATCGTGTTTGGAAAATTAAGGGTGATTATTGTTTCCATCTCGCTTGCCAATATACCTACCTCCGTCATATTCTGTGACTATTTGCTTTGTGTTGTGCCGGTGGAATCGGATCTCTCATATTAGTGGTTTCTTTTGTAATTATGGGATCCAATTTGTTCACAAGTAATTCAAAATCACTTCGGGACATTCTGGTGAAGTTTTGGAATAAAAAGTCGGCTAAACGTAATTCATTACACAATGTAGAAGTCAATACTTGTCGTCGAGCTAAGTATGGTCGTACCCACATTTGTCTGTTTCTTTTCTTTTTTCTTGTATTTATTGCATGCATAATGATAAAAGCACTTGAAGCGACGAGATACAGTTCATCCATCACCGGGAATAGTTGCTCTACTGAATATTGCCGTGTACACATCTATTGTCTAATTGCTGAATATTCACAAATATCGGTGGGGATTATTCAGCAACTTATTGACGAACAGTTGCTTGTTGTTGTGGTTGCTAGATGTTGTCGTGACGTAAAAGTCGGCAAATATTGCTGGCAATTAAGCAATTTTTATTGCCCGTGTAACAGTACCTTAATATAATAATTAATTATATCTAAGAGTGTTGTTGAGAGATAATAATTTACAAACATTGGGAAAGAACGATTACACAATTCTTATTTCCACAGCAATAATTCCATTCAAAACAAATGATTCGACTTTTACTTGATAAAAATCTGTCTGAGTAACCGAACACAAAAATAAACCTTTATTTTTATTCTTACATAACAATTCTTTCATTATGCAAAGGCAATATTAAGTACAATAATAAAATTATATAACATAGGTATTAAATCAGAATTTTTGCGTGGGTACTACTTCAGGCTAGAAACTGGTTGAAATTAGTTTTATCGAAAACTAAGCCATAACTCATGTAAATTTCTAAAACTGGAATTGAATTGTTCCTTATATCAGTGAATGCTATTTTGATAGTTTTTATACGACGAACGTTTTACTTCATGTCGTCATCCTGATTCAAGAGTTGTCAGACGTTTTAAACAAAAACTTCTTGAAACAGGTGAATTAAATCCACGTAAAAAGCTTCTGTGGCGTCCAGAGCTACTGACAGTAATGAGAATAAACTCTTAATGTTGTTAAAGACGAATCCAGCTTAAGTATTTGTAACCAATTTGTATCAGGTGATTATCCAGAGGATTTCGATAGAGAAAAATGGATTACACCAATTTAGATCACAAGAAATTCAAATTTTACGTGATAATGATAGACAATTCGAGTTAATTTTTGCAGTTGGTTGATAAATATGTGAACCAAGATGTTGGATTTCTCGAAAATTGTCTGTGGAGCGATGGACGTTTACTCAAGAGGGTATCATAAATATTTACTAAATAACGACGTAATTGGTCCATACGTTATGACTACCTATCTTATTTCGTATGCTACTTGGTATTTTTAAAGGTCAGTTTACAACTGTTCGTAATGGTGGGGGAGGCTGACGCCTGGCAAGTAGGCCGCAGACGGGTCCTTTTTACCAATCCCCAGCTGTCCCCTCAGTCATATGCTCTTGCTCCCTCGTTGAAACTTTCCGACCTTCTAATAAAGGTCAGGATGTCACTCATTGCGAGGAAGCTCATCTCTTCCCTTAGAAGCGTCTCAAAACCGAAGATACTATGTCTCAAGTGCCCAAACGCTTCACACTGTCTCAGGAAGTGGAAGTTTACAACTGTTACTTAAAAACTAACTTTATAGACTAATAGGACGGGACATCAGCACAATTTGGAGTAAAAGTTAGAAATTGTTTTAACAACGATTTGCCTTTCCATTGGATCTGAAGAAGTGGGCAAATTGTATGGTTCCTCGAACAACCGATCTCAACCCACATGACTTAATTTCTGTGGAGATATTAAAGAGCAGTATGCTGCTGCACCGCGCAAACATTCGAATATAAATGTGACGCTGTTGCTTAATTTTTCGCTTTCAATCAACGGATCTACGAGTAGAAGTGTTTGTGGGGATAGCAACCACGTGACAATATTCTGTCAGAAGTGGGATTGGAAGAGAAATTTCTGGAATATTCGAAAAGGTTCTACGGTGTTCTTTTCAAAAATTAGTGGTAACACGGAGAATTAAGCTACTGGACAGTGTTCGGAGGACTATTTCTGGACTGAATAGTGACTTTAAAGTGGGTTTTCGAGAAGTTCTAAAACATTCGATTTAGAAACAGCTGCAGATACACGAGTGCAGCTAGTAATAACGTATTGTGGACTGAGAAAAAGGGCTATTAGTGCAATTTCGGTAAAAATCCAGAACATTATATTTCGAAACTACAAGACATACGTGAATTTTGTCCACGTGAACGTGTTATAGGCTTAAAAACAAGACTATAAGTGATTTTTCGTGAAAATTCTAGAACCTTCGATTTGTAAACCACAGAAGATACGTGAACTGTGTTAACGAGAACGTGTTATAGACTATAAATAAGACTTTTTTAGTACTTTCAAGATTTTTCTGGAACATTACATTATTAAAATAGACATGATAACAACATTTTACGGTCTCTATAGTATAATAAATTTTATTTTGAATTGATTTTCGTGTCGTGAGTTAATGTTAACAACAAGAAGCATGTTGGAGAAACAAACACAAGATTTACTTGCAGCATTGGTGCAACAAACGGAAGAACAGAAAAGAGAACACCAGAAAGAATTAAGAAAGATTATGAAAGATCAAGAAAGAAGACGACAGGAAGACAAAGAAGAACAAGTGACAAGACGAACGGAAGAAAAGGAAGAATATGAAAGAAGACGACAAGAAGAGAAAGAAGAACAAGAGAGAATACGACAGAAAGTTAAAGACGAACAAAGACAAATTATGGAAGATCAAGAAAAGAAGCGACAAAAAGAAAATGAAGAACAAGCAAGAAGACGACAAGACGAAAACGATGAACAAGAAAGAAGACGCCAGGAAGAAAAAGAAGACTTAAGAAAAATGGTGGAGGGCCTGGAAATAAGACGACAGGAGGAAAACGAAGATATAAAGAGAAGCCCAGAGGAACATCAGGCAGCCATTTTCTCACTCACTGAAAAATTTAAAGGAGATGTTATAGAAAAAGTTTGTGAAGTCGAAGAACAAGTTAATAATAAAGAAGACGTCAGGGTAATTAAAGGGAAAAGTCAATATCGTTGAAGGAAAAGTAGCCCCTCTCAAACAACAATTAAGAGAGAAGGGTGGCCAGTTAGTACTGTCGTCTGGTACCAGGTGACAACCCCTTTCCTTCGGTGGTCAAGATTCATGGTCAACATATAAGAGACAGTTCGAGGCAGCTGCACGTTCAAATAATTGGAACGATCAAGAGAAAGCAACAACGTTGGTATTTGCATTGAGAGGCCCAGCATTAGACCTGCTTCAAACAATTCCTGCAGTACAGCAACAAAACTTTAGCATTTTGGAGGCAGCGTTAGAACTAAGATATGGCGACCAACATCTCGCCTAAGTATATCAGGTGCAGCTAAAATCACGCAGACAACGGGGTAGAGAAAGCCTCCAGGAGTTCGAGGCTGTTGTGCAGAGATTAACCCATTTAGCCTATCCTGATGCACCAATGGAGTTTTAGCAACAGTTGGCAATTGGAGCGTTTATTGATGGAGTAAGGGACCAGGAAGTTAGGCCGATTCTTAAGTTAGCTAGGCACAAGAGAAGTAGTGAGGCTCTAGTACATGCACTTAAGATTGAGGCTGCCTATGAGGATAACACTGCCTATGATGATAACACACAATCAAACCAGAGAGTACGAGATGTGGCTGTAGACGAAACCCCGGCAGATAAAACCATGCAAGTCATATTAACCGAGTTAAAAAAGTTGATCGTACAAATATTGGCAAAGACGAATTCCCTAACGAGACAAGAACAAAATAGCGTTAGGCCGAACTGAGGTATTCGCTGTTATAAGTGTGGCAAATTAGGACATACTAAGAGGAACTGTCGTGAGCTTAACATTCAAGATGTAATGTCCGAAGTACAAAAGATCATACAACTACTGATAAACTCAAATCTCCAACCGAAACAAGACCAACAGCAAGTAATGGTAGACAGAATGGAGGAGGCATACGCTGTTATAAGTGTGGCAGAGTGGGCCATATTCAGATTAACTGTCGTCAGCACAGCCCTGAAAGGGTAAAGTCACAGTCATGGGGGTGCCGCCAGAAAACTGGCGAGTTAGTACCTCGGAGATCATGTCGGTTGATAAAAAGGTAGATGGCCTTTCCAAAAGACCATGTCAGAAAGACTGCAAGACTTGCCACCATGAAGAAAAACAGCAAGATGTACAAATAGTAAATACCGTTAAGATTGATGTTCCCGATGATTGGACAAAGAGTCCTTAAGGGAAGCGCAGTTAAATGATAGGAAGCTATTCTAAAATGGAAAGAAAGATGAACCCGATCCGACTGAAATTAGTAGGACTGAAGGCTTTATGGGCACAATGGGACTCCCTGAGAGTAGAAGATGAACAGCTGAAGAGACCGTGGGAAAGTCCAGATGGGGGGAAAGTTACTTTGAAATTGGTAATCTCCAGGGGTCACGTAGCAAAAGTATTTCAGCAAATGTATAATGTAATGTCTGGCAGATATTTTGGCATCAACAAAACCCTGAGAAAAGTAATAGAACGATTCTACTGGGTAAACAGTCGTCAGGATGTGGCGGCTTGGTGCCGCCAATGTGAAGTTTGCATGCCAAGAATGGAGCCACAACAAGAAGTAAGGGCTCAATGAAGCAATATAACATCGGGGCTTCTTTTGAACGAATGGCAATAGCAAGTGTTCGCATGAAGGCTTGTTATGATCTTAAGGCAAATTTCGGAGGGTACCAGGCGGGAGATCTGGTTTGGCTATATAACCCAGAACTAAAAAAGGCAGGTCCTCGTGGCTTCACCCGCCTTGGGAAGGACCATACTGTCGTCCCCAGACTAAATGACATTGTATACTGGATTCAGCAGAGTCCAAAATCAAAGATGAAGGTGGTGCAAATACAGAAACTAGCTAACTATACAGGGAACAACGAATTGCCTAACCAGGACGTTCAGGCTTAAGGAGGGGCGGTGTTATGCTACTGGACTGTGTAGACTGAATATATGAGACTGGAATTGTACGAGAACGGCCGGGCATGTTCTGGAATGTTCTAGACCGCGTAAGTGGATGTATAAATAATACTCACGGTGGGCCGAGACTCAGTCTTAAGTTGAAAGTGAACGAGTAAAAAGAAATAAGATAGACTTAAAAAGTGTTTAATTGTGATTATAGTTAAGCCAGTCATTAATCTATCATTGTTAATTATTAATTAGTTTAAGTGAATAAGTGTTACCTGGACTTTCAGTCAACGAATCTATGAGCAAACACGTGACAATATCTTCGATCGATCCCCAATAGGATGAGCTTAATTTATGAAGGAACCTGTATGTTGCCTCAAGTTTCGCTGGAAATGCATAAACAGAAAGCCGCCATGTTTGATGTTAATGCAGAAGATCTTGCACAAACCTTATGGGAAATTGCGTTTCGTAAAAATAGTGCGGTTTCGCTGCAAGATATCACTAGATGCAAAAAAGACTTTCACAAATTAAACATTCCGAGTCATGAACTAACTGTAGGCCTTTAAGTAGGGATTTTGAAGAAAAACCGTTGTTAAAAGTGGATGAGATTTTCCGTAGTGAAAACACTGTTCATTTTCGATAGGCCTATGGAGACTTGATCGCCTACTCAAGAGCTACAAAATATTATAGGCCATTAGCACTGGGAGTAATTTCTGTTAAGATTTGTATAGAGTCCTTTCCGTCTGCAGACAAACTGATTTTTAAAACACCAACAACAAAATATCATTTTCTGTTATATAAATATTTTCTGAACGTTATTTGCGTCATTCTCTAAATTTCTCTTTTTCTTTCTTGGAACACTCCCACATGAATAATTAATTCTTCGTTATCTAAATAATGCAGTTCTTTCTTCATTATACTACTGGAAAAAATAAACCTCTGCGCTTGTTATTTTGTGTCAAAAGATAAGTCAGAGGATGTTTTTTTGACAACTAATATGAGACACAAAAATAATAATATATTTCCCTAACATTTCGGAAACGAGTGTTTCCTTTTTTAAAGGTATTTATCTCGTGCGGGGTAAGACGATGCATGAGGGAGGGAAATATCTAACAGATGACATCTTCCGTTTTTTACACCGAGAAAGATGATTGTTGTTTTTATTGGCGCGCGACCGAGGTGGTGTTTCACTTACATTCTGTGATACTTCAGGTCTGCACTTCATTTTGTGACCGATTTGTGTAATATTATAAATAATAATTATTTTATATCTGTGGTGCTGGTGTGTTTATGAAAATAATTTAAGAAGGTTACCGTGTTGCAGTGAGTTGTGTAATATATGGTAAGTGTAATATTATAATTATTTTATATCTGTTTATTTGCTGGTGTGATTTTTGAAAATAATTTAAGAAGCTTATCTTATTTAATGTAAAAATGTTTCGACGCGACGGTGGGAGGCTTCTACGTCTACATCTTATTGTGTTTGTGAAAATGAAAGTGATAGTGACTAGAGTGACAAAGAAAATCAAAGGTCATTAGTGTTTTCAGTAAGAAAAAATCGACTACATTTCAACGAGCAAGCGAACCAAATTTGCTTTAATGTTTACAATAATCTTTTGAAGCGACGAGCTAATAACTCTAATTTGTATGATTTAGATGTACTAGGTAAAACAGCATCTCTGACTAACGTTTCCCATCCCACAATACACAAACTGGTAAAATAAGGTGCCCTCCCAAGAAAACAACGATCCGACGCCAGTCAATCAAAAACTCTAGACCCATCGTTAGCAAAACTTTTAAGAACTTTAGTTTACGACATGTTTCAGAAAAATGAAATCCTAACTATTGACGTGGTAGACACAAAACTAAAAGAAATGCATTATCATCTAAAATATACCAAAAGAGATTTAGGAACATGTATGAGAAACATTGGATTTAAATATCAAACTATTAATAAACGCATGGCGAATATGGAAAGCAGACGAATAGTGAATTGTCTAAATTTATATCTAGAAGAGATAAAAGAACTCAGAAGGGAAAATAGACCAATTTATTATCTAGATGAAACTTGGTATGACACTCATGACACCGTAAAAAGGAAGGACTGATGGATCTAGGAGATGTCAACCAGTCTCATTGCTCCCTAATAAAGGGACTCGGTTGATTATATTACACTGTGGATCAGTTGATGAATGGGTTGATAATGCATTGAAACTATGCGGAGAAGACATGAGACTGTAACGTGAATTACCACATGGAGGGAGGAATATTTGAGGAATGGTTTGAAAATATCCTAATTCCATAATTAAAACCGAATAGCATTATCGTTCTTCACAATGCGAAGTACCATTCAAGACAACTGTATAAAACAAGAGTTTCTATTGGAACATGATCTCTAGTATGAAGAAAATTATAATAAAGCACAACTCTTGGAAGTCCTGCAAACGAAAAATTATGAGAAGTATATTATAGACCTGCAGCGGAGAGATTACCATTTCTGTATTTTCAACCCGATAGAATCAATTTGTTGTAAATTGAAGAATAATGTCAGACAAGGAAATACTTTTTTCGAAATTCGATAAAAAAAGTAGTAGAGTTAATTCAAAATAAAGCGTTGAAAATTAACAAGGAAGATTGGGAGAAATGAATTAGGAAAGTAATTACAATTGAGGATGATCATTTAAAATTTGCTAAATGTTATATAAATGGTGGAAATAAATTTATTGTAAACTTGAACGGGATAGTAGTTAATCTAAAAATGAAGAAGAGGGTGAGAAGGGCGATGTGAAGCGAGGTAAAGTAAAGAGATGTGAAGGAGTGAATTTTGTGATATCAACTGTATTATTTATTTCCATTTTTATGTTTTCGTAGTTCAGTGCTTGAGATGTTATTATTTATTAATATTATTTCTTTTTCATTTTGACAAAAATACATCTTTCTGTTTTTATTATAGTAATAACTTTACTATTAGAATTTATTTTTAGTTCATTTATTGAGAATATGTTTTGTTTTTATTTTGTTTTTAAAGGTTTCTTGTTACTTTTTAAATAATTTCATTATTCTATACTAATATTCCATACTCTTCCTTTCCAGGCGAGAAATGCTCATACCTCCACGCGGTTCTTGCTGGGTAGTAACAATTTATATTAAGCGAACTTGAATACTGCAACTGCTGTATTTGTAGTCAATACTTTAAATTCAATACTTTTATTCCAAGTTAATACTTTTTTCTACAATTGTAAAATTGTTGCTAGCCAAACTGAGCACAAAGACCTACATTGAAAAAGTAAACGAATGAGTAATACAGATAAATCCGGCTCTGCGTTCTGTAGCGTCTTACCCCGCACGTCCCGTCACTATAGTGATTTCTCCTACTACACATAAACAAATAATATATGTGTCGTTTCGCGACTGATATATTCCAAAAAAACTTTGAAAAAGGAAACAGAATCGTTTCCGTAACGTTAGGGAAATGTAATTATTATTTTTGTGTCTAATATTAGTTGTCAAAAAACACCCTCTAACTGATCTTTTAACGTAAATTCACAAGCACAGAGGTTTTTTTTCCAGTAGCATACGATGTAACTAACTGTACTCTTTGGATAACGAAGAATTATCCATGTGGTAGTAAGCAAGAGAGAAAAAGAAAACTCATTTTCTGGTTTATACATTTTTAAGTGTGAGATTTCTGGATAGGTAAAAGCATCTGTGACTGATTCATTTGGTTCAGAGTAAATTATTATAGACAATATGATTCCTTTATTAAAATGTAGGATTCACCTGTGAATATAGCATTTTTTTGATTGATCGTTGCGAAATTCTAATGCATTTTTATTTAATTTTTCAAGCTAAAACTTGAGATGTTTATACAAATATATTAATTTATCTCTCACATAATATTGCAGGTTAATAAAATTAAATGGAGGCACAGACTCCCCCCTTCCCCGAAATTAATCACATAAAAATTATGAAAGGAACGTCTGCGACGGTACGAGAATTAAAAATTCCATTACGCGCTGAAGTTAACATCGTCGAGACAAATTTTATGCGGCATGAATATTATATCTTTATTTACTTATATTTATGAAAACTTCATTTGCAACATTTTTGCATACTTAAACAGAAAAATAATGACCGTGTTTTAAGAGAAAGTAGTAAATGCCCTAGAAGGTATATCATGCGTTGTGGAAATAATTGGAGAATTTGTTAGCAACTGAAACTAACATACATTTACTTCAGACAGTAACTATGTTAACTGCTATTCAAGTCACGCAAATCTCCAGTTTTCCAGTTATTAGAGTTTCAAAGAAAACGTATTATTATATACCTTGTAATGTACATCACAGTTTTTACATTTTAATTCCTTGACATTATGTACAAAATGGTAGACGGCGTGGTTTTTTTTAACTCACATCTTTGAAAATATGTAATTTGACTTAAGAAGTAGATATTCACTATGCCTTTGTTATCAATTTTATGAATGTTGGCAAATTACTATCGCAATATTTAAACTAAGATGATATTTCATATAATTCATTATAAATAAGAAGAAATTTTAGTTTCTCGGCTAAATGTTTTACGGCAAACCTCACAAAAAGGTGTCACATAGTGGGATGGATCATCATATAAGAAAATACATTACAAAATGAAGTAATTTAATAAAAAAAAACTAAGTATCAGATTTTAAACCAGAAATAAAGTAAGACAAATTTATGAAATTTCCTCCATTTTGGTGAATATATGTACGTACCTCAATGTTTAAGTGGTCATAGTAAGTTAATAGCCACACAACTGGCATAATATATTTTGTTGTATTACGTTTTCGACTGGTTCAGTAATACAAAATATCCCAAACAAATTGACTCTTTTTTACTGTATATGATTCTGCATTATATACCAGTATGTAATCGACATCTATAAGTGGTTGCCATTTTAGATTATTTTTACTGTTTTAAAATGAAATTATAAAGTTTCAGAATAATTAATGGTTGCCCAGCTTGTTGCCATATTTCCTGCTTATTATCTTGTGAAATAGTATTTGATAAAAAATATTAGTGATTTTGAACTATTTTGCGAATCTGTATATTTATTTTATGTGACACATACTTTTTCAATATTATATTGACTTGCATACAGTATTAATAACTTTTTTCTGGCATACGTTATTGATTTACAAAAGTTGTAATTCAAAAATGGTTTATGATTTTTGAATGTATAACCTTAAAGTTTAGTAATGAAATAAATACCATATAACCAGAGACACACTAATAGCAAAATCTGGCAACATAACAGTACTGTCTTTGGTTTTATTGGCTAATTGTACCTCAAAGCGAACCTAGTCAGATGACGTCGTAGGACTAAAATTTAACAAACTTTGTCTCGTTACAAAGGGCTTTTCCTAGTCTATCGAGTGCGCTTTACGGTGTTTTCATTTGATTAGTACCGTCGCCACTAAAGGGCGTTATCTGACATGTCAACAAATATCGTGCTTTTTCTTAAAAAAATTAAATGGAATGGTATGTTTATTTTTACACACTAAAATAGAGAATTAAACACTTCAGATGCCAGTGAAGACAGCAACTCGATAACTTTTTTCTAACAATAGATATTAGCAAACAAAATTGAAATTATGAATTATTATCAGATTTTGACGATGAAGTTTGCAAAGTAGCACAGTAGCTGTTAAAACAAGTAAGCTGTGAAAATGACATAATGATAATATGTCAAAAATATTTAGTAGAATATATATTATGTAATATAAAAATTAGTTATTAATAAATTAAATTAATAAAGTAAACACAACAACACGTTACAATACTTTAAAAGAATTAGAATATAATTAGTGGGGCCCTAGATGTTCAAAATGTCGTTCATCATTTTCGATCAGGAATTTATTTTTTGGGGAGTGGATTGAACGGAAGTCTCTACTTCTGTCATCGAAATACTTTGAATGGTATTTCTTATTCTCTCAATTATGTCGTCCCTTGTAGTGGGTTGGTGGCAAAAACGAGATTTTTTATTCGTCCCCACAAATAAATATCTAGGCAACTCAGATCTACGGACCTGGCTGGCTAATGAAATAGATTTCCACCTGTCACGATATGTCTGGTCTAAAAAATCTCGAACGTTCATAGAAAAATGCGCTGGGCACCCATCATGTTGGAAAAACATATCACGACGAGTTGCTAGATCTGCGTCTTCTAAAAGAAGCGGCAATTCGTTTCTTAAAAAATTTAGATAACGTTCTCCATTAAGAGTTTCATTGAAAATAAAAGGCCCAATTATTTGGACACCTAGAATTCTGCACCACAGATTTATAGACCAACGACCCTGAGATTGGATCTCATCCAACGCGGATTCGTCTAAGATCAATAATGCATATGATGGCGATTTACTGTACCATCACTCCTAAATGAAGCCTCATGTGACCACGAAATACGTGAAAGTAATCCAGGAATTTCCTGTATCATTTGCAACAGCCAGTTACAATAACAGAATATTTTCGAACAGTGGTTCGACATATTCCCAAGTTCCTGGCTATTGCTCTAGTACTTAAATGAGGATTAAAATGCACATATGCTAATATATTTATAACATTTTCCTCGGTGCGACTTTACGGTGTCTTCGATGCACAGGAAGTTGCACAGATCCTGTAGTACGTAAACGATGTGCCGTCGTCTTTCAGGGTACTGCAACGCATAGACTCTGGCAGCAACAGTTGCATTTCTCATGCATTCGAAGTAAATCGCTAACATGTCAAATGCTTCTCCATTTCTAAGAATCATTATAATTTTAAGAACTAATTCCAAAACGTAAACAAATTCAATTAGAAAAGTAACTACTACACAAAATAGCAACAATGACAATTTATGAATATTTTTGATATATTATTTTGTTTCTTAATTGTGTCATTTTCACAGCTTACTTGTTTTCAACAGCTACTTTGCAAATTTCAGCGGCAAGATGAAAACATAATAATTCATAATTTCAACTTTGTTTGCTAATATCTACTGATAGAAAAACGTTATCGAGTTGCAGTTTTCACTGACATCTGAAGCGTTTAATTCTCTATTTTACTATGTAAAAATAAACATACGATTCCATTTAAATTTTTTTAAGAAATAGCACGATATCTGTTGACATGTCAGATAACGCCCTCTAGTGAGGACGGTAATAACCAAATGAAAACACCGTAAAGCACACTCGATAGACTAAGAAAAGCCCTTTGTAACGAGACCAGGTTTGTTAAATTCCGTTAAGTCTAATTGGAGTAACCAACATTTAAAAAAAATTTTTTTTTGGCATCTCCCCACAACTTTATTTTTGAAGATAGAAAAAAATTGTAAACCTAATGAGATTCAAAATTCTCCCAGGATTACGATGCATATATTTTTAGTGTCACTTAATTGGGCAAAATACGGAGAAAACCCTAATTTTCTGTTTGGTTATGGCTGTTACACCCCCCTAGGGACCATTTTAGAAACAGGAAAATATTTTCCAGCGATTTTTCAGGGTCACTTTACTTATTTTTTCCCTAAACTTGTGCGATGATTAGTTTCTGAGACATGGCCGGCGTCCATTCTTAATTGCCCACCCGGTATATCAGTAAATTTTTTTAAGCATCTTTCTAGACTCTATTCATTCCTGTATTATTATTGACTATCTCCCAACCACTTGGATGTAATGAATTTTTCTGTTGATATAATACCATCTGCAGATGCATATTGAAAAAATTGCCAGTCACAATTATGGGTTTTAAGAAAAACTTATGTGAATACTAGTTACGAGACATCTAATTAATATTTTTGAATTATTTTTACTTCCTAAAAATGTACAGTGTGGCCAAAAATTATTTTTCAATTATGAACTTTTTAAATTGAATATTCTCAATTTTTTTCAACGATGTGATGTAGGAATGAAAAACCAACATTTTTTTGTAAGTACTTCCCTATGGCTAATTGCAACCATTTTCGTTTTATTGAGCAATAAGTACAAAATTCAAGAATAAACTTAGAAAATAGAGGTTTCCTCAAATAATTCATTAGAAAAAATTGTGCTCCACATGTTGCCCATTTTGACTGACATACGTCTCTATGTGCTTTTGAAATGAGGTTTCTACTATTCCTAAAATTGCCGGTGTGATAGATCTAAAAGCAGTTATTATCCTTTCCTTCATATTTTGTACTGTTGATGGTGTGTTTATAAACAATTTTCTTCACGTATCCCCACAAAAAGAAATCAATTTTTGTAAGATCTAGGGATCTAGCATGCCAATTCACTGAAGTGGATAAATACTATTTAAGTGGTCTCTAACTGTATTTAAATAATGTGGTGGAGCACCATCTTGCTGAAACCACATCCTTTCAGAAAGATTCACCAATAATTGTGGCAGACAGTTTTCCAGAAAATGAAGATAAATAGTTCCAGGCAATGTGTCATCAAAGAAATGTGATCCTATTACATGTTCCTCAATAATTCCTCACCAAATGTTTATAGACCATCTGTGCTGGTTATCAACTTGTCTAAAAAAAATAAAGACTTTCCGAAGCATAATAATGGAAATTGTGCCTATTAACAAATCCATTTTTATGAGAAGTTGCCTCATCAGTGAATAAAACATTACTGAAGAAGGTGACATCTTGTATTTTATCTCTGGCATAATTACAAAACTATAGACGCCTTTGAAAATCGTCATCAGATAGTTCATGGTGCATTTAAATATGATATGCATGAAACTTATTTGTTTTTAAGATTCGACCAACAGACCAGACCGTCTACTTATTGCTACTAATGAGCTCACTTCTTTCTGGTTAATATGGGGTTTCTCAACCGTTGCCAGTACCACAGAAAACTCATTTTCTTCTTTCACAACACATTTTATTCTTTCACTTTTTTATATTCGACATTTCTAGTTTCCACAAATCTATCGGGAAGGTTTTGGAAGCTGCTAATATCAGGAATCCTTCATTCAGGATACCTCTGCTTATAAATTCTAATGGCAAGCAAACAATTTCTGTCTGACTCACCCAAAACAAATATCATGTCTAAGAGTTCTGTTTTATTAAAATTCATTTTACAAAACTCGAAATATTTTAAATTTAATACAAATGACAACTGACGACCGATAAGTGCGATAAATGTTCGTTTGTGCAAGGCAATTTATACTAAACTGAGGTTTTATTGCTTGTCGAATAACGAAACAGCAAAAAAAATTACAAAAAACTACTACAGTAAGAGACCAGGTAAATACTATTTATCCATTTCAATGGATTGGAAGAAATGATCTCACTAAATGGCCTCATTTCAAAAGTGTGTGTTATTAAATTAAGGTAATATATGAAACACTTATAAATTATTTGAAGAAACCTCTATTTTTTAAGTTTATTCTTGAATTTTATACGTATTGCTCAATAAAACGAAAATGGTTGCAATTAGCCTTATGAAAGTACTTACAAAATATGTATATTTTTCAATAGTGTTTCAAATGTGTTCCATTTGAAAAAAATTAAGAAAATCCAATTTAAAAAGTTCTTAATTGAAAAATAATGTTTGGCCACTCTGTACATTTTTAGGAAGTAAAAATGACTCAAAAACATTAATTAGATATCTCGTAACTAGTATTAACATAAATTTTTTTTACAACCGATAATTGTGACTGTGGTGATTTTTTCAATATGCATCTGTAGATGGCATTATTTCAACAAAAAAATTCATTACATCCAAGTGGTTGGGAGATAGTCAATAATAATATAGTAGGAATGAATAGAGTCTAGAAAGAGGCTTAAAAAATGTACTGATATAGCATTCAAAGAAGGTACTTGATCCTGTAATTTCATCTTGGCTCGCCTGGTATATTTCGAAAATAATTTCCGGTTATGGCCTTTTTTATCTAGTTGTATGTTTTTCTAGCTATCGTAGAACTCTATATAACGATGCACCATTGCCTCACCCTGTATATTAAATAAATCTTAGTAAATATTCTTTCTTTATTTATGTGAATGATGCTCAAGCATAAACTGCTGCAACTGCTCGGACAGTTCCAACAGGTTTGTTTTTAAAAGACCTGTTTGAGCAGTTTATGGAAAAAAAAGAGCTAAAAATGCTTAAGAAACTGCTGAAATATCCTGTTTTAAATAACTCAACCAAGTCTGTTATAAACAAACCTGTTCGATCTGTTCGAGTAGTTGAAACAGTTTACGCTTCTGCAACATTGATATAATTAAAGAAAATATGTATATTAATAATATTTATTAATAAATTAATCACAATATTCTAGGACAGCCTACGTACACGCATCCAGTGCCACTGATGATAGTGGAGACGTGAAGTTGGTAGATCAGTTAATTTTGGCAGTATATTACTACTTATAGTCATTTTTCGATTATTCGAACAAAAACTTAACCGAATATTGGAATTTTAAAATTTATAAAATTCCCAACTTTAGTTATTTTTATCTGAATTACCGATCAATAATGCAATTCTAGGAATCTGCTTGAGGGATAGAGTGAGGAACGAGGAGATCAGAAGTAGGACCAAAGTCTTTGACGTTGTGGAGCGAACTGCGATAAGCAAATGTCATGCAATGAAGACCAAGGGAAACCAAAAGAAGCATCGGTAGACCTCAGACACGAGCGGGGAAAAACTCAATGCTCGTCGCATACAACAGGCATGTATGAAGAGAAATGGGAGAATCCTATATCCAGGGGTTGATATCTACAGGCTGAGGAAATATAAATAATGATAATTATATCTTTTTGCCATGCTATTGTTGTATAATTGTTGTCGACTTTTATCGCTTTATTCGGAATATTTCGCAGTAATGTGTCTCATATATTCTTGAAGAACGGAAAAGTCTCTGGATCTCCAGAATGCAATAGTGTTCATTGCAGAGATGTAAAAAATATAAAAACCGCTAATGCAAAGATGGCGCCTGGCGGCATCTTTATCGCGTGATTTTATGACGTATCTTATATTTCTTATATATCTCTACAAGATACATTTTCTAAGAATGATTCTATTCTTAAAGGATTCTTTAACAAGAAGGAAACTAAATTCCAAAGGACCCTTCAACCCTTCTTAGTAAAATATGAGGGCCGTTTTTCAAAACATTGTAAAACTTACGTGTTGCAGTTATTTCTAATTGCTTGCATACACTTATATTTGCCTTCATCGAAGCATTTATTTTGTAAAAACGTTTTCTTTAAATTTTAAAATATATTGCAGCCACCCTTGAATATCTGCCACATTCACCGTAAATTATAATCATATCTAACTTTTCTTGCTGTATTGAACCACATTACTTTCTTTTTTGGAAGAAAATATAATACAAATAAAATACTCCGTCTTTTTTATTACGACATTTTGTTGAAATTTAACCAACATGGATAAATTTTTCAATGTGATTATAAATATTATGGAGCATTCTGAAAATATTGCTATAATAATTTAGAAACTACTTGTTGAAATAAAAATGTGCATAACAAGAAAATGTCTTAGAATTTAATGTGTTTTTAGAATCTTTCAAAGTGCTTGCCATCGAAAATGTTTTTCTTGACTTCACGACGCTCATATCAAAATCGTCAACGACTTTATTTGACCATTAAATTGTAGCCACTTTGAATATTTTTTATACATTGTCTGTTATAGAAATTCAGTGTTATTTTTGCTTTTTATTAATTGGCCTGGGAGTTTTAGATCGAACATCATGTAATACTTTCTGTTGTTATAGATAAAAATGTGCAAATTTAAAAGTGACGAAAACTGTGCTGACAAATACACAAACTCTGCAAAAAACCGGTATAATAGGGATATATTAAGTTCTCTTTGAATGTTCTATTATATACACTAGTGCTGGCAACTGAAACCCGTTTTCTGGATAACCGGTTACTCGGTTCTGGATTATTTGTGGTTTTATACAAAATTGAAAACCAGTTACTTGGTTAATCGATTATTCGGTTAACCGATTATCCGAATAACTGATAAATCGCCAGCTTTCTGCGAAACCAAAAACTAGGAATATAATATCTCTCCTAATGAGTAGGTGCGGATGCAACCGATTGCAAAGATTTGCCATGCACTAATTCATTTATTTCGTTTACGCTTAATTGTGAATGGAATGCAGAAATCACATTCTTTCCGCGGATCTTCTTTCTTCCACCAGACTGTACACAACCACAACACTAAAAAAGTCTAGCTAGACTTTCATTATGACATGACTCATGCATGGCGTGCGCCGTGCATGTGCTCTAAATAAGGCAAGAAAAACAATTCATTGCATTGTTTTCTTTACAGTTTTTATTTTCAACTTCAACGTCTCGTATCTTATATGCAATATTTATATAGAATTAGAGATCGGGAGGTAGCGAAATACTCTGAATCCATTCTCAAATTAGAGAAAAATTTCGTTTATTTTCTTTTCAGCACTTTCAAACACGACAGTTTTCTGTTTATATGTTTTCATAGAATAATCCTTTTTGGCGCAGAAGTTTACTTAATAATTTTTTTTAAATAATTTATAGGACAGTGGTTTAATACCCAAAGAAGGTGAGAAGAAACAATATAGGATTCCACAAATAAATAATTATAAACAATATACTTTTACTCTTGTGATCGCTAGTTAAATATACATGTGTGTGTTGGTATTATATTCACTAATATTTTCGGCTCTCTTTGTATTAATTTTGGATGTTACTGACCTCGCCAAAATAACTAGTACATAATAGTTTTATAAAATTGTTGTATTGAGTTCTTTATACTAGTACTTACTGATCTACTGAAATCAAAATATTAAATTTATTTGTCTCCTAAAATCTAAATTATAAACTCAATCTAATCTTTCTAATTAATCAGTTCTTCAAGTATCCGTTTAACCGGTTTTGGAAAACCGTTTTCGGATAACCGATTAACCAGTTTTCGGATAACCAATTATTCGGTTTTCAGATAACCGATTAACCGGTTTTCGGATATTCAATCAACCTGTTTTCGAATAATGGATTAACCGGTTTTGATCTATATTTGGCTACACCGTTTTATCCGGAACTGGTTTTTGAGGAAACCGATTAACCAGTTTTACTTTTTTCAAGATTTTGCCAGCACACCACTCTCTTAAAATTAAAAATGATTTGTAATGGCCAAATCTATTTGTTCGAACAGTTGACGTGTTTTCTGTGGCAACGAGGATGGTTTCATCTCCAAAGAGATTTGTTTATTCTGTGGCCAATATATGATGATTTCGATGGTGTGACGCACACATGTCGTAATTGCATTTTTTGGCAAAGATGAGTTAAATACACTAAACAACAGTTTCAAGTGTTTGCACTTATTTAGTGTATTTAACCAAATCCAAATATGCATTTACCACATGTGTGCACCACAGGAGCGATCTGGTGATTAGTGAGAAGATGAAATCAGTAGTTAGCCGTGTGCGTATAGTTTCTAGTTATAGGGGACAGCATTTAGAATAATACTAGGAATGATTTGTGTGCATCAAATGTACATTATAAGGTTGCTTTCTTATTGACTTCCCAGCAAGAGCAGCACTAACAATCATATTTCACTTCATTAAAGAATCAATTCAATGAGATCAGTTAGAACTTTTCAGGTGGTTGTTCACCAGAAAAAGTCGTACATATTTTTGTAGATCTATGCTAGTGGCTTCAACAAAACAATAAAGAACCAATAATTGACCATGAACTACTACTACTATGAAAGACATAGGATGGTTTGGGAACAATTATAATTTCTAACAAAGGGGTAAGACCAAATTTGGTAAATTTTGAGAGAACTGTTGAATTAGAAGATAGCCGTAATCAAGCCGATATATAAAAAAGGGGATAAATTAGATGTGGCTAGCTATTGGCCAATTTCTTTGATATCAAACCTGGCTAAAATATTCGAAAAAAATTCTTAAGCACAGAATAAAAAGTTATTTAACAAAGTACAACATCTTATCGGAACAACAATTTGCGTTCAGAACACATCGATTGACAAATAGTGCAATAGATCAAAAAATTTCAGCATTAGTGTATTTGTAGATTTAACAAAAGCCATATCCAGCTGCTTAGTGTACTAGAGAAGATTGGGTTTAGGGGAACTCCATATAAATTAATGAAAAGTTACCTGACCATAGGAAACAGTGTGCCAATATTGCAGAGTCACTTAGTGACACAATATAGTACAATACGGAGTTCCACAAAGTACTTTACTTGGCCCCTTATTATTCAATATTTACCTGAACGACATATTTAAAGTAGAAAGAAAATGAATGGTTTTAAGTTTTGCTGACGACACGGCTATTTTTTATAGTGACAAGAATTGGTCAACGTTAAAAAAAACAGTAGAGAATAATTTACCTGTTATATTTGATTGATTTAATGAGAGGTTACTCAAAATCAACTACGGTAAAACTAGTTTTATACCATTTGCATCCTATAAAGCACACTTACCAAATTTTGTCAAAATTACCCTAAATATAAATAATATAAATATAGAATTGTCATTTGTTGAAAATATGAAGAATTTGGGAATGTTTTTAGATAATAATTTAAAATGGGACGTACATATAAATTATGTCTACACTTATAACGCAGAAAATATAAAATGATGTGTGCGAGCAGGTCTATGACTTTTGCAATATCAGTTGTGTGTGCATGTGTGTGTGTGTGTAGATGCAAGAGTATATGTGCATACAGATATGTTTAAAATCGTTTTAATATACATATACACAAACAAATCATTCATTTGGACTGTTTTAACTCATTTAGTACTTTATTCATATTTTAATTCAATTTTCAATTTATATTCGAATTTTAATCAAATTCTATTTATATTCATGTTTTAGATAGATAGATAGATAGATAGATAGATAGATAGATAGATAGATAGATAGATAGATAGATAGATCTTTATTTAGCACTGTCTGCTACATAGATATTTAATTAAACCTAAATAATCTAACCTAAGTAATATTATTATTTCTAACACAAAAATCAAACAAATAAAAAGTAATTGTATCCGAAACTACTAGAATGAGTATATAAAATTGTAAGGTATTCGAAATATATTCAGACTTCAGACTATTTTACTTAATTACTTGTGAGATATTTACATACATATTTATTAAATGTTTTTACACTTGGTGCATCCTTTATATCAGTTGGCAGAGCATTAAAAAGACGAAGTCCTTCATTAAATAATGAACCTTGTAAAAGGTGTTAATCAAATGTCATCCAAATCATTTGTGAAAAAAAAGTTTTTTTTTCTATTTGTCTTTTTTGTTTTAATATTGTCAGTTACTATTTTATCATTTACTATATACTTTTCATTTTATGTATATTAATTAATTTTTATTCGGTTTAATATTAGTTCACCCACGAACAAGGTCTTGCCTTAGTGGGTATTCTCTGTTTATTTGCCACTGTTAAAGTTCAGTTGTACCATTTCCGTCATTGTAATCTTTTTTTTTTTTGGTGATTAAATTATTATTATTATTATTATTAATGATATTATGAGAATTTTTTGACAAAAGATTTTGATCATGATAAAATAATCTTAAATTGGCTTGAAAATTGTTTGTTTATTTTGTTTGAATCTTTCTTAATTTCATATCAACTAGTTGAATTTTGCTCTGAAGCCAGTGTTTTTATGTAATTAATGATAAATTTGAATTTTTCACTCAAATTCAACACCTACTATATAGGTGTTGAATTTGATGAGAAAAAATTCAAATTTATCATTAATTAGTATTAAAAATGAGTAACTATATTTTAAGAAATGCACAAATTGTACGAAATATATTGCTATTCATTTCTCACTATTTTACGGTAATTGTTTAGAAATTTATTTAAAGTAGGTATTCTATAACAATTATTTTATAGTGTTATATTTCATAAAAATAATGACACACTATGATATTCATATTTGTTATGAAAAAACTTCACGTAGTATAAAAAACGTAAGCAACGACAGCGTGCCCATAATAATTAGTTAAAAATCTCATTTAATTACAAAGTTAAACCGCAGGATTATGTGTTTACTGGAGAAAGCCTGTATAAACGGCTGCAGATTAAATCCTCAAAGAAGTTGTTATTACCAGAATTTTTTGAAGTAGAAATGTACTTCAAAGTGTAGAAGAGATTTTATTTTTACTTTTTATCCTTGATCTTTTAAGTTGTTTGTAATTCTGAGCGAATCTCACCAAAGGTTGTGGCAAATAATCTTTACAGTAGTTATCATGAATCAATTCAACTACGATACAGACGGTTAAAATAATATACAATACAGAGCGTTTCCCTTTTTAAATAACAGATCTTATACAGCTTGTAGGAAAGTTGCTCTTAGCAAGTCCCTGTGAACAAATTTGTTAAAAATTGTCTTTTTCGTTAAAAAATGTTTATCACAATAATTTTAAATTTGATCTCTGTGATAACATAGTAAGATTCTGAAATGGGTTGGAACCTCTCTGATGTGAACATAACACTGACGTAGTTTTAATCATCTCCAAATGATGCCAACTTGGTTGGTGAAATGTGAGTCGAGTGCAGTATATGGTGTTTTGATGTTTTGTGGAATACTACGTCAGTGTTACAGTAAAGTTCATCTTCTAGTATAACAACCATATATTTAATAATTATGATTCATAAAATCATACACATTGAAAATGTGGACTGACTCCATGTGTTGCTAAAAATGGATTAAATGGGTAACATTCAAAATTGAATCGATTTTGTACACTCTTTTCTGAAAATAACAACACCCTGTATAAATCTAATAACAATCAGATTGTATCCCATGAATTTCAGTTAGATAATTTTCATAACATAATATTACAGATAAATATTCATCTGTAATGCTCCTGAGAAAGGCCTAACAAGCCGAAACATATGTAGAGTGTATCTAAATACATTTTTGAAACATCTAAAAGCAGTGTTTTTCTTCAAAATAATTATTTTCAAGATGTTTCACAAGGAACCTACCACATATTCAATCCAGTGTATTCATAATATCCATTTAATGAAATTTACAAACTTGGCAATAGAAAATTATGTTGAGATAATGCGATAATACTTTCATTTATTTCCCAAACGTTCGCGATTTTAAAACTAAAACTCATGACCGATATTAATTAGCATGATGATATCGTTAAATTTAAATATTTTGTGAAACATAGATGCACTGAATTCTGAATGTTCAATTACTTGGTAGTATTAACTTTAGGAAATCCGTATTGACTAGACTTGTTTATTTAGAATATATTGCGGTTACCAGTTTTCAGAAGCAATTTCAAGCAAAATAAAGTTAAAAAGAAACAATTAAAAAAATTGGTTTACACATAAAAAAAGAGAAAACGTTAAATTGACTTCAGAATCAATTTTAAGCTGTTGTAACTTTTAAATTTATTAATTTAAATTAGAGAACAAAAAAATAACTAACTATACCTACATAAATATAAAAGTTGTTTCCACACCAGCTGATAATTTGTTATCGGGTCTTCTTTGGATGTATCAACCAGTATCTTACTTGCTGAACGTCGAATCTCTTCAATCACAGCTTTCTCGTTTTTCAGCTGTGTTGTTGTACCTTTGTTATTGTTCCCATTGCTTTGGTTCTATCTTATTTCTTTGTTGGCCTGTACTTGTTTTCACATCATACGTCAGCTGAGAGCTTGGCAAATCTAACGCTGGCCATAGACGTATATACATAGGCAACATATGCGCGATGCAGCAGATATAATATAATTTAAATCTCTGCGAGCCATATTCCAGTCTGCAGTAAGCAAGTATTTCATCGCAACCGTGTAAACTGATAAAAATGCCACAGCGTGCCGGTTTAAAATTACGGGTGGTGCAGGCGGCGCGGGCGAATTTATCAAAGTATAGAAACCTAAGGCGTTGTCCTGAGTGCAGTTACGTTGGTTAAAAAATATTTCGTTCGAAATCCGCGCGGTAGATGCGATCAAGTTATTTGATATATCCGTCCGATATTCGCCTCAAACGCGTCAGTCACAGTCCAGTGCAAGTGTTTTGGTGAATGTTATTTGAAAAATATAACATTTGCGATGTCTAATATATTGAATTAATTAATAATAATTAATAGCTGCTGTTAGACAGGCCAATTTGCTTTGGGACATGACTGATAAAAAGTACCATAATCGACACAGAATGGGACTCGAATAGTAAAGAATTAGGGGAGAAAAATTGTCACGTAGGACCCTCTATACGCATCACCCGTATTACCCTTACGCAGGAAGGCGCGTTAATCTTATTGCTCACTTATGCACGACACGACCAAGAGTAAAGAAAAACGTTACATAAGATTTATTTCATGTATTCAAATATACCAATCTCAACCCAAACGCTTCTATGCGCCGTGTCGCGAGCTGTTTCACATTAGTGTGCGGATCTATATTTGAATACTTGAAATAAATCCCATGCAACAGTTTTCTCCGCACTTTGCCACGCCACGCCGCTAATAAGTTAGCAGCAAGCATTACGCGCCGTCCTGCGTGAGTGACCAATTTTGCGAAGTGGGCGATGCGGGCAATCCGGGCGATGCGAACGATGTGTGCGGCGTGTCTAGTATGCCCAACGGGATAATTTTTCTCGGAGCGCGCCGAGGCTAAACACGCTAGGAGGCTTGGGTGATTAGTCGATGGTCACGTCTCTGAGTCTAGTCTAATCTAGTCTTGTAAACATGTGGTGGTCGAAAAGAGGTAACATTTTAATGTCTGAAAATGTGTTTTTAAAAGTACGAAGTTTAAGACGTAGAAATATACGGCGTTTCTAACAGCAACTATTCACAATTTAGAAAATGTATCGGACAACGCAAATGTTATATTTTTTATTATTTAAATAACTATCCACCGATTGTTGTGACACACTGGACTACGACTGATGCGTTTGACGCGAATGTCGGACGAAAATATCAAATAATTTAATCGCATCTACCGCGCCAATTCCTCGCAATACATTTTGATGACCAACGCGGCTGCACATAGGACAGTGTTTAAGTTTTATATACTTTGATAAGAGCACTATATTTTTAAGAATCATGAAAATTTACACATGATAAAGTGAATTTTATATAATTTTAAGATGTTATTACGTAAACTAGTTTTATCGGAAAACGTATGACAACAAACAAAAAAAGTTTTACACTAGCCAAATTTGGGGGTGAAGGCACTATATTTTTCCTTATAACTTGTTGACGGCTGATGATATCTAAATTATGTAAAAACATTTGTTAATGGCTACTCAGCGGTAGGGGGTTTCAATCTCGTACCTAATGCCCTTCTGGTTCATAATTTTTTGATTATAGATAGAATAATCAATTTCCAAATACTGCCTAAACAAAATTATTCAATTCTACCTTATACAAAACACAAAGCGTTGAGTATATTTATTGTCCTAGAAACCACAGTTTCAGTATCTTAAAAGTTTTTAGATGAGAAGGAGCTCGAGAAAGAGTGTAAGTATATCAGTTTTATTTCATTTTAAAATGTTAATATGTAAATTAGTTTTATTGGAAAACGTATGACAAAAAACATAGAGTTTGTTTTATTTCGTTACTTTTTTGTAATTCCATAAATATTAAATAAACGAAACAATTTTATTATAAGTAAATATTTTCCTTTCGTTTTTTTTTTTAAATTCGAAATCCGGTTTAACCGGTTTTTTTCGAATACTGCAATTCAAAAACAGGTTTTTTCAAAAGTCGGTTTTTGTACGATTTCGAAATAGCTGCAAATACGCGAGTGCCGCTAGTAATAACGTGTTGTAGACTGAGAAAAAGGACTACTAGTGTAAATTCGGGAAAATCCTAGAACATTCTATTTGGAAACTAAAGGAGATATGTGAATTGCGTCAACGGGAATGTGTTGTAGACTTAAAAACAAGATTATAAGTGACTTTTAGTGACAATTCTAGAACATTCGATTTGGAAACCACAGAAGATACGTAAACTGTGTTAACGGGAACGTGTTATAAACTCAAAACAAGACTTATTAGTGATATTTTGTGAAAATTCTCGAACATTCCATTGCACAATTAGTGGAGATAAGTGAATTTTGTCAACACAAAAGAATAGACTCTAAATAAGCATTTCTAGTGCTGTTGCGAGATTTTTCTGGAACATTTCATTATTAAAATAGACGTGATAGATGCATTTTATGGACATTATAACGTAGTCTACTTTATTTTGAACTGACTTACGTGTCGTGAGTTAACGCCAATAACAAGAACTATGGCGGAGAAACAAACACAGAACTTGCTAGCAGCGTTGTTAGAACGGATGAACGATCAAGAACGAAAGCGACAGGAAGAGAAAGATAAACAACGGAAAATTACGGAAGATCAAGAAAGAAAAAGACAGGAAGAAAAAAAGAACAAGAAAGAAAAAGACAGGAAGAAAAAGATGATTTAAGAAAAATGATAGAAAACCTGGAAATAAGACTCCAGGAAGAATTAGAACAAATTATGGAGAGACAGCATCAAGTCATGCTCTCGGTCACTGAACAATTGAAGGAAGATGTACGGGCTGAATTCAGTGAAGAGGAAAGTTTGAAGGAGAAATAACTATTAAGTTAAGGAAGAAGTAGCCCGACTTAAACAGCAATTAAGAGGGAAGGGTGGCCAGTTAGTACTATCGTCTGGTGCTAGGTTACAATCACCTTCCATCGACGGTCAAAGTTCATGGTCAACTTATAAGAGACAGTTCGAGGTAGCTGTACGTGCAAATAACTGATAAAACCCTCACAAATGTAAGAGAGCGTTTCTACTGGGTAAACAGTCGACAAGATGTGGAAGATTGGTGCCGCCAATGTGATTTTTGCGCGGCAAGAATGGGGCCACAAATAAGAAATAAGCATTATAACGCCAGGGCTTCTTTTGAGCGAATTGCAATAACAAGTGACCGTATGAAGGCTCGTTATGATCTTAAGGCTAATTCAGGAGGGTACCAGGTGGGAGAGTTGGTTTGGCTATATAACCCAGAACGAAAGAAAGGCAGGTCCCCGAAGATTCACCACCCTTGGGAAGGACCATACACTGTCGTAATCAGAATAAACGATATCATATACCGGATTCAGCAACATCCAAAATCAAAGATGAAGGTGGTGGATATAGAGAGACTAGCCAAGTATGCAGGGAACAATCAGTTGCCTGATTGCGACATTCAGGCTTAAGGGGGGGCAGTGTTACGCCACTACACTGTGTAGACTGGTTAGATGAAACTGGAATTGTACGAGAACGGCCGAGAATATACTGGAATGTTCTAGACCGTGTTAATGGATGTAGGGTCAATGGGGGTAACTGTGATTTCGGGGTGAGTGCGATACCCGCAAATAAAATTAAAATTTATTGAGAAACAAGAAATATTTTGCCACTAACGCTTACTATGTTAGGTAATAATACTGAAATTAAAATATGAAAAATAAACAGCAAATAATATAAAAGTTTTGTCAAGTAGTTTTCATATGTAATTTTTATTCCAATTTTTAAATTAATTTACACTACTTCAAAATTTAAGTATCTCATTTGTTAAACGTTATTTAGATGACCTCTTTACATTGTTTTGATCTGAAAGGTATGCTAGATGAATTCTAATAGCAAAACCGATTTTAGCTTGCTAAAAAAATTTTTTTTTTGTTATCACAGTCACCCCTTATAAATAAACACTAGGGGGTTACTGTGATAGCAACAGGTGGGGTAATTGTGATGCAATAGACTTGTTAGCAGTTACCATCCAGACAAACTTAAGAGGTATAGGGATTTTTTAAAAAAGAGATCAAGTGAACAAAATGTTGATAAAACGGCTTCTATAGATCATTCACTTTTATCTGAAGATATGCCGAGTACATCCAGAGAACCCAATAATATATCTTTAAATGATAATAATTCTGAGATGGAATCGAGTCCTGGTACATGCTTCCAAAATTTGTTATTACAAAAAGTCACTCAAACTGCAGTAATAAAAAGTGTAAAAAGAAGGATTGACGTAGCAGAGATTATAACAAAAGAAAGTTACCTGGCTACACTTAAAAAGAAAGAAGAAGAAAAGTTGGCAAAACTTAAAGAGAAAAAGGAAGAAAAGGTGGCAAAAAAGAAAAGTTTGTCTGTAAAAAGGAAGAAAAATATTAAGACGGATCCTAAGAAGAAACCGAAATCAAGAGAAGCTGAGAATACTGACAGTAGTAATACAGATGAGTCAGAAATATTAACAGCATCATCGGGAGATAGCGATTATGCACCAGAAGATCCCAGAATGGAACCAACGAAGGTATTGTCCGCTAAAAATGAGGATTTAAAGAAGGGAACTTTCGTGTTAGTTTGTTTTAAAGGGGACAAAAGAAATCAAACAACTTTTCGTTTTGTTTGTATTATACAATCGGAAGTTGATTCAAATAACGAGTTAGAAGTAATGGGTTTAAAAAGTGTAGAAAATAATAAAACTGCCTTTGTAATAGTCGAAAAAGATAAGTCTCTTATTTCTACCAATGAAATTGTTGGAATTTTAGAAGAACCCCTACTTTTAACCCAAGGTGCACGAATAAAATATGTTTTTCCTGATCCTGTAGACGTATTTGAACCATTGTCTTATTTTGTGTGCATTATTCTCTTTAAAGTTATATGAAGTTATTTTCATTTGCTCTTTTGTAATGTTAAATATTAAAATAAAGCTTTAAAAATGTTTGTACTAAGTAAACAAAATCTGCTCTTTTTTATTACAGTCAGCCCATTACAGTCAAATGAATAATTTTTAAGAAAATGCACGGCTATCACACTAGCCCCATCATCTATCACAGTTACCCCGACATGATGGGGTAACTGTGACAGTAGGTGGCAAAACAAGAATTATATGTAAAAAAAAGAGAAGGCATTTTAGAGATAATCCCGCATAAAATGTTTAAACAGAACATTACTAAGATTACACAATTAAAATTTCATTTAGATATTTACAACAATGTCTGTGTAATCTAAAAACAAACATAAACTTGTGATTTTCCTATCACAGTTACCCTCATTGACCCTATAAATAAGACGCACGGTGGGTCGAGAGTCAGTCTTAAGTTGAACGTGAACGAGTAAAGAAGAAATAAAAAAAGAGACTTATAAGTATTCAAGTGTGATTATAGTTAAGACAGTAATTAATCTGTTGTTGTTAATTGTTAATTAGTAAGTAAAGTAGTGAGTAAGTATTACCTGGACTTTCAATCAACGAATCTATGAGTATAGGTGTCTGTGTGGATAGCAAACACAATACTTACTTATGGAATAAGAGGCGTATGTAACTTTTGTGTAAAGTCATAACTGAGTAATCATACCAACAGAGTTACATTAAAAGTCGGTGGAAAATCTTATCAGTCCGATGGTTAGTTGCCTACAGAGATTGCTCAGGGTAGTACTTAAATCCCAACTCTATTTCTCATTATCGCGCAATATTTGTACAATTATTAAAATTACTTTACAACTTAATGGGACAAGAATCCAAATGTTGATGTCTGTGAATAAAAGTTAACCATAAAAAAATAGTGACGCAGTCAAATTATTAGGTATTCTAATTGATCACAATTTAAATTGATTTAATCACAGAGTCGTTGGAAAATAAATATCCATTAGATGATAAGTTACTTCATTCTTTTGGAGTTTCATAGTGTAAATGTAATATTTTAGGCATATACAGTGTTTAATGATCGTGGCATCATCTGTTGAAACAATTTTAGTAGAAGTAATGATTTATTCATAATGCAAAAAAAGTACGTAACTCATTCTGTAGAACACATTAATTCATTTTGTAGAACTTTTTCTTGGGTATCAAACTTCTTTGTGAGAGGTAGACGGATTAAAGAAGCCGACGTTTTTATGTTGCAAATAAGTTTGAAATAAACTTTACATCATCATTGCGTTTTTCTTGTACAATTAGGTATATTCACGTATAACCAATTTAGAGAGTAAAATATATGGTTAAAATAATTTGTTTACAGTATTGTTAAATCGATCTTCTTGATATTAAATTGAATACCAAGTTTCATATCTGTACATTAATCGGTCACCGAGATAATAAATATAAACCAGTTACTTTATCCACCGTTTGGAGGGACTGGCGCCCTTACGAAACATTTTCCGGGATATGCTTATATGAACAGTTTTTATTATTTATTCATGTGGAATTCGAATTTTTAGGCAGCTATTAAAGTACTGTATCTGTGGAACTATATTTTGAACCAATGGTTGCTTTGGAACTTTAAAGTATTTTAGACCTTCCCCAATTATTAAAATATAGTAAGACATGGTGTAATTTTTTAGGTAACGTAACAGAAAAACATAGTGCTAATTTTCTAAAGATACTAGATAAGTATTTTTAAATGTCGAACAACTGATAGTTGAAACAATATAAGCTGAAACAAGTGTAAATGTGAAAGAATTATTTGATACACAGGATTCATTTAACATTGATATATGGAAAAGGTCTATTGTTCCACATCAATTTAATTATTTCTCTTGACATAAACATAACCTGATAGACTGTCTTAACCAAATTGCAATATTCTACATATTGGTTTATTTTCAAAAGGTGCATTATCTAATTTAATGGAACCAGTATTATGAACCTTTAAGTGCTGACGATGTTGATTCAGGTAATAAAATAAGAGTAATTTTATGATCTGAAATAGAAGGCGACATTACTAGCATCGCATAAAATTGGCTTTAACATTTCACTAATTAATTCATATCGTCACAGTGCAATAACTCGTAACAAACATCAGAGAGATAAATATATATATTGAATAATATCCACAGTAGTATGAATTTCCGATATTTAATTCTCCTCTTTGATGTATTCAAATACATTGAAGATGAATACGATCTAATTGCAATTCATTGATAAATGTGATTAAAGTGTGGTCAATTTATTAGATTAGTTGAAACGAATTCAAATATACAAGGTGAATCATAATTATGGGGTAATACTTAATAATATTAATAATAATAATAGTAATAATAAATTTTGATTAAACGGCGGGGTGTCAGCAGATGCTGGTATTAATCCCGATCAGTATGACAAACAATAAATACAGACAGTAGAAAAAAGATACAAAATAATTATCGACAATATAATAAAAATAAAATCAGAGGTCATAAGACGCAATTTGCTGAATTAGTATGCATATAATATAATTATTATGGAAAAAACATTTTTTATTTAAAAAATACTCGTTTAATATTTTTTTAAATGCTTGAGGAGACAGAGGCTTTTGACGTAATCAAGGATTGCATTATATAAAGAACCAGCTAGATAAGTGAAGAACGATTCATATTTTTTGAAGCTGTGACTTGTGATTTATACTTTGAAAATACACGATTTCTTAATTTTTGATCATAAATTTTATGTTTTCCGTAATCCAGAGAGGTAAATAGTAATTGTGATATACTTATATGGAGCACATATATCTAATAAGAGAGTTAAAGTGCGATTTAACCATAGAACTTTTGAGTCTATATCATCTATCAATAATATTTCTGACCAGTCAATTTGCGACGCCAGATATTTAAATTCATCGATTTTAAAATTGTTAAAATCACGTATTCTTAATTTTTGGGGGATTACCTTACGCGGAGGATAGTCGAGACAACAATAAGTGAGCAGATGATCACCAATAATTAAAGTTAGATTTACTGCTCCGGATTTACATATTTTTTCAAAGTTACTTACCGTGATTATATCAATTAGAGTCGCAGAGATTGAGCAAACGCGAGTTGGATTAATAATACTTTGTTTTATATTATAGCTTTCGAATAAGTTGTTTAGTAGTATTTGCATTCAGGGGTGTTTATATTGAGCATATTAATATTTAGATCACATACGAAATAGTTCATCGGAAATTGGATACAAAACTGATAAAATGTCGTCTAAGTGACTAAAGCTACTGTTAATTATATTAAATGGTTTATAAATTACTCCAAGTGTAAATTTTTGTCTGTTATAATGAATTTCCATCCAAGTATGTTCAAAAGTTTCAGGATTTTGGCTTTCTGGAATTTTCTCCATGAAAAATATATTTAATGCCTTTTTAATGTATATTTCAACACCCCCTCCTCTATTCTCAATTCTATCATTCCGTAGGAATGTGTACCTTGAAATGTCAACTGCACTTGTTAGTATATTGGGTTTAAGCCACGTTTCTGTAACCCCTATCACATCAAAACTCTGCATTAAAATATAGTCTTTCAAGCAAGCAAAAGAATTTATAATGGAGCGACAATTCACATGTGCAACCAAAAGATTTTGGTTATCATTTGTAGAAATATCTTATTCGGATAAGGTCATTATATTTGATATTTTACACAGGCCTATTTAGACAAGGCAAGATGAAGTTTGTGAAACTTCTCGAGAAACACAAGCACGCGTACGAGGTAAACAAAAAACAGGCTCACACCGATGACTACACTTGAAGATGCTATTCCAGACAGCTTATTTCGTTTTATATCCTGAAAATGTGCAAAGGGCTGTGGAGCAGTTTTCGGGTGCAGAAAAGCAGAGTTGAAATGCTCAGTTACTTATGCACAATGCCGTTGAGAGTCGTGGTTAAATACTTTGCAGCAAGACTTTATCGACGACGATTAAGTGCAAATAAAACTGCAAAAGTGTAGTTTTCAAACCCATCCAAGTCAAAGTGAAGATGAAGAGAAAACGGGTATAGACATCCAGGAAATTGTCGTAGAAGACATTCTAGAAATGGACGAGTTTATAGGTGACCTGAAAGAGGCTTCAACCTCTACATCAATTCATAAAGGAAAATCATGTAATAATTAGTTTTGTGGAATAGACCTACGAGGCATGCCACGTAAATAACGCGTCGCACACTCTACCACGTGGTAGTAGGAAAATGAGTACGAAACTTAATCTATAATCTATAGACATAAATAAACTAATTAATGTTAATATTGGAATGATATTTCAGAACTTGGTGTTTTAGAAGAGGTAAATGAAGAAATCAAATCAATTATCCGCTTTTTAAGGTATTTGATAGAGAACGTTTAAGTTGGAGGAAAATACTTCAACACTTTTTTATAGGAGACTTCTTTCCTAACATATTTGCAAACGACTATTTTTAACGCCAGACTTGCAGTAAGCGAAATGGGCAAATTCTATTTCTGGCGTCATTTTTGAAAATGGAGGCGAACGCCGCACTCATTTATATCAGAAAATTTTGGATATTGATTACGACCTTAAAATCTACGTGTATACAAGAATTCGGCTTTTTTGCAATTAATGTGATCTAAAAAATCCCTGTCGACTGGCCTATACGGCGGAATTAACAGAAACGATTTTAACTCTAGGGAAGTGTATGAGTAATATCTCAGTTGCAGCTTGATCTAGATTGCCATTGCCTACAAACATACAACTCACACACACCCACTCACAATCTCGCAAAAAGAAGGACCCATAGTGTGTCTTCCGATAATTTCATACCAAACATTTAATTTTCCTCAAAGCTGAGTGTGGCATTATTCCAGTTAGTGAGGATGTATCCGACCAATAACAAAAGTGGTGTCTATTAACAGATATTGATTATTCTTTGAGTTCCATCTTTACCTCAGAGATGATTTCTCTGGCTCGGCAGTCCTAAGAAAATTCCTGGACGATCCGATATTTATAAATTTTTTGTAATGCGCTTCTAAAAAAAGTCTCACATATTGTATGAGCTAAAATAAACTCAGTTATCAAAGGTTTCCTTAAAAAAGAATATTTAAGGAAGAAGCAATATTTTTAACTGATTTTGGATGACCAGACTATGGCATATTCTTAACATTACCTTTTTCTGTAAATATTTGAAAACATCTGGTTACTGTTGATTTTCAAACAGGATTTCTTTTGGAATACACATTTTAGTAAATAAATTACATTCCTATTAATGTGACCTTCGTCTATTACCATGCCCATTCAGCATCAAAACTGCAAATTTATTCAGTTTCACAATGACAAATGGAAAAAGAACCTAAACAAGGCGTACAAATAAAAAAAAATCAACATACGTTACATTCTGTTTAAAATGTGCCACATTGTGTTGTTACTATTTAATGCTATTTAAATTCCCAGATTAAATTACTGCAACTTCCATGAGCATCATTGTGGAGATTTCAAATTGATTACGAGAGACTAAATGATATTACCAATTGAGTTTTTTACCAGTCATAATTTCAAGATTTTTAAATGTTGAGTTCTAAATATTACGTCGCATTATTAAAACACTTCAAATTGATGTGGCATGGTGGTCGAGGTTTCAAATTAAATTATAAGTGTCTAATACGTCATTACTAATGACAAACAAAAGTTTTTTGTCGCGCCGCATTCACAGTTTTTAACAATTCAAATATTAAAAGTTTTTCCCTAGGGATTCACAATTTTTTTAGTAGTATGTACCTACCCCCTATATAAATAATGCCTGTTAGCCATATATTTATCATCGGCAGATTTTTATTACAAGTCGTCTGTAATTGTCAATAACGATTCGTTGATATATTAGTGTGATAAAACCTACTGTTTCGGAGAATAATTGTAGTTCTCTGAGAAAAATATGTTTTATATCAAGAGAGGGTAAAAGGTGAGATATTTTTCACGCCTACTCTTGGCTTTTCATATTGATTTACTTTCCCGTAATTCTATATATTTGATTTTTTGTTAAGAAGGAAAAAAGTAATTACTTTAAGTGTTCTTATCTTCGCAGTAGATACTACTTAGTTTTATAGAGAAATGTTTTAAATTGCTAAATAAATATTTGAATTTAAACACATATAATTTCTATATTAATAATTTATATTACCTATTTTTTACATAGAAGTTATTATAAATATCAATGTTTACAAGTACCCATTATTTTACTTTATCATTAATTAAAGTATATTATTTATGCATAAAACAATCGTTTTCATTACATTGTGTAGGTACATGCTAGCATTCATGATACAGTGTTGAATAAACGTACGAAAAATAGTATATTGTTCAATGAGTGAGAAAGTTGGCCATTTCCATGAGGATGAAATTTTTGCGACACAAGCCGAAGGCGCGTGGAGTAATTCATCCGAGTAGAAATGGCCAATTCTCACGAGTTAAACACTATAATTTTTCCAATCGTATTAAATAAAATGGAAAAATATTGCAATTATCTATTTTTTTTTTTACAATATTAATATTAATAGTTCCATAATTGATAATACTGAGAGGTGGAGAATTTACATCAACATTGAGATACATTAGTCATCACATTGGGATATTTGCACTTGTGGTGCGATTATTATTGTTAATAGCACTAAAAATCTTATATGCAGTATTCATTTTGTTTTTCATCGAATCAGCTATGTAGCCCTCGGCTACAATAGATAATTTCCAGCTTCCGTGTCTCTTTAAAGCTGTTATATCTGCTCCTGCGTCTATAAGTATTGTCGCAGATGACCTGCGGAAGCTATGTCCGGTGTATAGTTGTGGATCTGGAAGTTTCAAAAACGTTGCTACCTGCTTGCCCATTTCACTCAATTTATTAATTCTAATTTCCTGCATAGTGTACTTGCCCTTTTGATAATTTAAAAAGAGAGCCTATGTTGCATTCGGTGGTCTGAGACTTATATAGTTTTTGATAATTTGATAATACTCGCCAGTTACAGAAAATTTTCGAACAGTTTTAGTTTTTGTTATTGGAACTGTTACAAGCAAAGAATTATTTAAATGTTCCAAGTCGTCAATTTTTATCGCCTTCAATTTACATGATCGACATGCTCCCATTACTCCCATGATAAGGGAAACCTAAAATCAAATTTACCACAATTTGCCTATCAGGAACTATATAGGTATACATTCTTACCTTCATAACAAGATACACTTTGTCTGGTGCATTTTTTTTTAAATTATCAATCTCTTGATCTGTGAAGGCTTTGGATTTTTTAGCTTGGTAGCCCTCCGATTTGTGTTTCAAAAGGGTCTTCAATTTTGTTCAATGTTCATTCCATTGTTTAAATTTAAAGTACTCCGTAACATCGAATATATTGACCACAAAGTTGAGGACTTGTATTTAGTTTGTAGCTCACCGAAATAAGCCATCAATACATTTTCAGAAAAGGAATTTATCGTCTTCTTTTTGCGCCAGTCCATAAAAGTGAAATAAGTTTGCTCATATTTTTTCCTGGATCTTTCACGAAGGAGGTTAAGTGAGCTTTGTTTCGCAGCGTTCACAATTTCTGGTGGCGTACTATCAATAATCTCCTCATCGGACGAAACATCCATTATTCCCTTCTATTTAAACGATTTTCGTAGAAATTCTCGCACCATTTCGCAACAACACCATTGAAAATCACTAAAACTCAATCACAAATGAAAAGTTTTGACAAATAGCGTCAGATTGTTGACAGATGAGTCCATTTTTAAATGGGATGTCGGACAACAGGATGTGTTGAGAAAGTGAAAATGCCGGCTTCTCATTGATCGAGAAGTGTTGAGAAAGTAAACTTTTCTACACAGGTTGAAAAAGTTGAATTTTCTAAATCGAAAACTATTGGATAATGGTCAGTTTATTTAATATGATTGGAAAAAATTCATTTCAACGGTTGATACACGATGTTGTTTATGATTGAATAAGATAATAATTATGTAATAATTTTTGAGAAATTTGAGAAACAAAAATACGTACCAAAAATTATTAAAACTATCTGAAAATTACTTTTGTTCTAATAGTTTAATGAATGTATTTTTGACATGTTTGTGCAAACAAAAATTGTTTCTATGTTTAGGAAAATTAAAGTAACCTCAATATTTAAAAAATTCTTAATTTGTATTAGTCGGCTTTAGAAGAAAATGCGGTTAACAGAATCATAAACAATCGGGATGATAGATTATGAAGAAAGAACTTGGATGCAATAGGAAATATGTATGTGATTTATTTAACGATAAATACCCCAACGTCAATCGACTAGCTAGTCTTCTTGTTCCGGCATTATAACCCCGGGTGGGTTTTTTGCCTGTTCAATGATTTTTTCCATTCTGCCTTCTCAGTGATGGTCCTTCTCCAGCCTCTGACTCCCATTATCCTTATATCTCGTTCGGCATCTTGTATCGAACATTTCTTCGTGGTCTTCCTCTCATTCGCTTTCCAGCTGGCTTCCATTGCATTACTCTTTTTATAAATCCTTTTTCATCCATCCATCTTTGAACGGATCCTAGCCAGACTAGTCTTCTACTATTTATGAACCTTACAGTAGAGGCTCCTTTGATGAAATGGTTAAGTTTGTGAACCATTATAATTCTCCAGTAGTCATCTTCGTTTTGAATGGGATCATAAATATTCCTCAAGATTCTCCTTTCATCAAAGATTCTCAGCTGGTACGTATCAGTATTGGTTAAAGTTCAGGCTTCGCACCTGTATGTAAACACGGGTTGTATCAAGTTTGTACAGAATTTGAGTTTAGGGTTTCTGCCAATATCGTGGATTTCATTAATTTCTCGTGGGCATAGTTGCATTTGTTGCAGTTCAGGATGCGAGTTTATCTCGTTTAATACTAAAATAGCTTTGTTTACTTGCGAACCCACATACGTGAAATCCTGTACATACTCAAAGTTATGTCCACATAGTCTCAGGTTATTCCTGTTATTATTTGCTGATATTTTAAGCTCTATGTACTGTATTGATTATATTACGAACCTACCTTATCTCCTCTTTTATGTTACGAAAAAAATTTGTATCTTTAAAATTGTAGGGATTGTTCCAAACCGCCAGAAAATATATATATTTTTTTTAAATAGAACATTATGTATATTTTTATTTTTTAGAAATATATTTGTTAATATGATTTCAAAAATTTATATTATCTCGCAAACTTTCAGAGATATCATTTTTTGCAACAAAAAAAAAATAGTTGACCATGACTATAAAAAAATTCCACAGAGATAATATAAAAAAAGTTAACTACCACTATTGGGAAACACATTTATTACAAAACTCCAAAAAAATTACAAAAACTGTTTAAAGTTATTTCAATTTCTCTCAATACATAAGAGATATCTTTTTAATAGGATGGGCCGAAAACCGCGAAATTTTTTTTCCAGTTATTCCAATAGGGTTAGTGTCAAAATTTGTCTTAGACATATCGTACAGCCTACAAAAAAGATGATCGATTTTGGTTGCTATCTAGCCGCACCCCTGGCGGGTAAAATGATATAAAAAAATTTTAGGTGGAGGGGGGAGCGGTAGTGAAAAAAATATTGTTTGTGTGCCGCTCATTGCTTAAAAAAATTTCAATAATATATACTGATATTTAGCCGCACCCCAATAGCTTTAAATGATTAGCAATAGTTCACATTCAGCAATCCGCATACTCTTAAGTTATTTATTTTGTGTAGCTCCTTGCCTAGTTTAATATTCAATTTATTTGCACTATGTAGTTGTATGTTACATTTAATATGATATAGTTATTTTTGAATATTAAACTAGCCCAGAACTCACCACAGGAAGGTGGCCGCACCTCGAGTTGGTCCTGAAAACGTATAAGGTCCTGTTATTTCACCATCTAAATGTTGTAATAAATGGCGAGGCGGCAGTTCAATCACATGGAGAAGGCATATACACCATTGAAGCGGCTTTTTAAACCAGTTTAAAGTAATCTAGTTACACTTCCTCTCCACCAATTACTATTGGTCCCGACGGGACCTATAGTAATTGGTCCCGTCGCACCCAATTACTATTAGTTGTGTTGTATCAACTTTGTATCTATTTATAAAAGATATTAATCCCTCTGATATATTAACTGCTTTAACTGGTGGTGCTAAAGATACATATCCGAGGTATTTGCCTTCCGGTTCTTCAGTTAGTGAGATGTATTCTTCAGCTTGTATCACACGATATTCTTCCATCTGTGTCATAGTCTGGTTCTTGCGGGCATCAAAATATAGACCCTCAATATTTTCAAGCTGCGTAAGTGAGTTTCTGTAATTTGTTTTCTGTTTTTCTCAACATCTCCGTATTTTATTTTTGTCGACAACTTTGACTTGAACACTGGTTCATTTGTAATTGATCTTTTACGGGCGGCCTACTGTCCTTAACCTTTCTTTCTTTCCACTCTTAAAATTTGTCCGTAGCTACTTCATCTAACGAAACAATGCACATTTTAAGTTGATTTCGTTGATCCATTATAAATGACCACTCTATCAGAAGACATGTGAAAATATCAAACAGTTTTTAAGCATTAATCTTGATTTGTTCTCACCTTGCTTTTAGAAATAGAGTATCCCTATTTTTAATAGGCTTAACGATATTTTTGTATTTAGCACGATATGACAAAATCATATCTACTATTCTTTTGTGTGTTAAAATTGGAAATGGATGCCAAATAACTTCAAGTTTTTGAGCCACAATATTAGCAATATCATGGAAAAGAGGTTCTTTGCTTCCATCATATTTTAACTGAAGACAACTGTCATCAGACTATCGTTTTAGTAGGTGATCTGGGCGTCGCTAATATGAGCATTAAATCGTCAGATCCTTATATATAAATCAGAACTCGTTATTAATTGTGGCGCGATATTTGTCAGTAGCGGGGTACATAAAGAGAACGAAATATATAAATTCTTTACAATTAAATGATCTTTAAAGGTAGAGGGTCATGGTCAAATGTTAATTTATCTTAACAAAACTGTTTGTGTATAATAATAGAATAATTAAAAGCATGTTACCCTATAAATTTTCTGCAAAAACCAAATGTACCACTTTCAACCCCCAGGGGCGCGGATATATATCAATTATTATTTTCAATATTTTTTGTGTCATAAGGGCCACCAAGTCAACTTTTGTGACCCTTTGGAATTTAAAAAAAAATTTAAAGTGTTTTGATAATTGATGGTTTCCAGGATATTTTCACAGCTGGGTGTTTCAATATATGGGTCTGCTGTGTAATACAGCAGTTATTCGGTCTCGGTCTCCTTTCCTGACAAAATGCTCTTCAAATGTCCCTTCTTACCGTTTATTATATTGTCAACAAATTCCCTTACCTGTCTCTATATGCCATTAGCTAGGCTATGGTTAGTAAAATAAAAAAAAAAACAGAAAAACAAAGAACATAGGTGAGAAACCCAAAAGTGACACTCCACAAACGGAAGAGAAATATTAAGTTTAATATTGTTTTAACGATTCACAAAAATCACTATAGATTCCTCGACAAATTGGTTTAGATGAAAATATTAGTCATCCGACAGTATTTAAGAGTCTTAAATACACAAAGAATGATTATATCCATATAAATTTCAGTTCTGTACACAGGCTAAACGAAGACGACTTTGATAAGCGATTTCAGTTTTGTGAACAGATGCAAGAGTTGCATAACAGTAATTACCGATTTGTAAAAAGTATTTTATTAAACGAAGCTACTTTTATTTATATTATTAGTGATGTGAAGAAGGAAATGTTCCCATTATACTCCTGAAAACGCTTTTCGCGAACGTTTGCGCAGGAAAAAACATTCGTGCGCGAAGGTTCTTCTCATAGCACATTGAAAAAGATCTGACAATATTCAGCACGTTCTCGAGCAGTTTGAAGTTCTGAGTACGCGAAATCTGTTGTTCTTTTATAATATTTGTGAGTTGATATTTATATATATATTTTTTTTAGTATTAATCAATTCTAATAGACCTGAATATCTTATTTGTGTTGAGATATAATATAATTTTGAAGTTAAAACCTGGAGTAACCTGCCAAAATGATGTACCTCTTTCGTGATATCATTTCATTTATCCATCCTTGATATTTGAATGAGGTGTACCAAAAATTTTAAAACGTAAAAAAGTTAATAGCGAAAACTAAAAATTGTTAGTGTTAAAATGTGAGAAATTTGAAGATTTTCAGAAGCTTGAGAATTTCAGAATATATTCAGAAAAGCATTTTTTTGGATACATTTCCTAACTCAAAGTATATAATACATGTTTTGAGAAGAATATTATTCTTGGGTTTTTTGTTAATGCTCGTTTGTACTCAAACAATGTTCTCCAAAAATTCGTGCTCGGGTAATTTACGTCACTAGCTAACTTTATATTAAACGGGACGGTAAATCGCCAGAATTGCAGATATTGGGCAACAGAGAATCCGCATTAAGCACAAGAAAAATACACTCGGCGACCCTCAAAAAGTAAACGTATGGGCCAGTGTAATTGAGGATAGAGTTATAAGTCCATTTCTTTTCGAAGAAAATGTAATTATCTACAACAGTTTTAACAAGAGTTTTGGTTTCTGCTTTAATATAACTCTCACTGTGAATTACCAGATTTTTTTTGGGATGATCATCATTTTCAGTAGGATGATGCAGTGCAGTTCCTCTACGGTTGTCTTAATGAAATATTTACAAATCGCTGGATTCGATTGGCACGCTAGAACATATTAAATCCTGGAGTGGGCTGGAACCTTTAATTAAAGATAACACTGATATAGTTTTCTATGAAACACCAAAACACTATATACTGCACTCGATGCATATTTCGCAAACCAAGTTGGCATCACCTGGAAATAAATTTAAAACTAACCTTATGCTAACAATGTACCCTATTCATATCTAAACTATCTTTAAGGATCTACTCGAACTAGACAATCTCAGTCAAGTTGTAGTAAAAGAATATCTTCAACTCACTAATCTTTGCATGAAACAAAATTGTTTTCGATTCAACGATAATTTCTTTGAACAACATGAAGGAACAGCAATGGGTAACTATTTGTCACCATTCATTGCTATTCTCTTCTCATGAATAGATTCGAGACAGAAGCAAAAGAAAAATTCGAGCATTTTCACAGGGTTTGGTTTAGGTATGTGGATGATATTTTTTGCAGTGTTTGATACAAAAGTCACTGATACTGACAACTTTGTTTCTGAATTAAACGTTTCGTGTCAGTTAAATTCACATATGAAACTGAAAACTCTGGACAACTACCATTTTTAGATGTATTAATAATTAGAAATAGTGAAAATAAGTTAGAATTTGACATATACAGAAAATATATCAGTACTATAAGATATATCCCTAAGAACTCTCATCATTGTGCTCAACACAAAATGACGAGTTTTCTAGCCCATCGTCTATTAAGCTTCCCCATGAATAAGGAGAGGTTTGAAAAAGAAAAGGCATTAATTAAGGATATAGCTGAGAGTAATGGTTATTTTATAAGTTTAATTGATAAAATAATTAAGAAACGAAAATTTGAAGTTACTTCGAAATTCCTCGACATTTCAAAAGAGAAAATCCGAAATTCGTATTGATTCCATTCGATCCTTGAATCATCCATGGTATTGGTAGGATTGTTAAAAATATATGTATGACAGTGGTTCATTCATTGGGATATAAACTACAACAACTTGTAGGCAATCCAAAACAAAAAAATTGATACAAATCGGTCGGTACAAGTCGGGAATTTACGAAATTAGCTGTCAGAACTGTAGTATGTTGGGCAAACTAGACGATCAATTTAAACTTGATTCAAAGAGCATATAGCTCATCTTAAATATGGTAGAACAAATAAGTCTAGTGTTGCGCAACATGCGTTTGAGAACAATCATAAAATAGATATTAGCAATTTAAGATTAATTAAGATTGTAACAAATATTAGACAGCTAGATACATTTGAAAGCTTGGAAATTACAAAGTGTAAAAATATTATAAATAGTAACAGAGGGCCAATCCCAAATAGATCGCTTTATTGATTAGTGGGTCATGGTTCATCGAACCGTGACAATAGTTTAGATATAAATAGGGTACATTGCTAGCATAAGGTTAGTTTTATTCATCTTCAGAGGATGTCAATTTGGTTGGCGAAACACGCATCGAGTGCAGTATATGGTGTTTTGGTGTTTGGTGGAAAACTATGTCAGTGTTAACTTATTAATTGCCCAGCAAGGTCTCCAGACCTTACGTTGTTAGATTTATTTCTGTGGGAATATCTCAAAAGTCGCGTTTATATAAATCGTCCTCGTAACTTATATGAACTAAAGCAAAGGATTCGACAGAGTTACGTTATGATTTGGAATGTATGAATAGAAATCATTAATCAACTAAGACACTGCCAAGTTGAAAAAGCATATTAATTCCAGCATTTAATATGATGGAGGGATTTTGATTTATTGATATGAAGTACATTTTTTATGCAGACAATCTGAAAATTATATATTTTTTTATTTGATTTTATTGCTTATGTTACCTAATATTTGATGTTAAATGTAAAAACTACTTCCCTTTGTAGATTTTCTTCATTAAATGCATAACTATCATTGCGCATTTTTTTCTGTATGACTCCATTAATATTTTATTGGCATATTATGGCATATGCTTGAATGGAGAACTGAATACATTATTAAAAATTTGAAAAAAAAAAAAAAGTGGTTCTTATAAAAAAAACCCATGACGCCATCACGCAAACTATGATGATGGCCTTTTTTTTATGCCAAAAGATGCTCAGTTGAAATTAAAAGTAGACGTATTCTAGTTTTTTTCGGCATCCTTGTATCAACAAACAAAATGAATTGATCAAGCTTTTATTACATACTGTATAAATAGATGGTAGTTATATATTCAGCAAAAAAGTTACTCTTATTATCAGTTATTGCATTATTTTCTGTATCATTTAGTTCTAAAAATTAAATCGTTCTGGACCTGGAAAGTTACAAAATGCAATTGCAAAATCTTCTAAAGGAAGTCGTAAGCTTCCTTCGCCTTACAGAATATAAATTTAGGTAGTAGCTTTCAATAACGTAGAATTAAATAATTTATAGGTAGGACTGGATACTGAAGCAACGGGCTAACGTGACAAGATGATAAGGCAAGGTTCATGTTTTTATTTAATATTTGACCTGATGTTGGACTACAAGTTTTTACCTTTAATAAGTATTCATACTACATAACAAAATGTCTTAAATTTATATACGGTGTGCCTGATTTATCACCATTCAGCTGATATCTCTGTTAAATGCATTTACAATTTTGTTGGTAGCTTCTAAAGTCAAAAAATACTGGCGATTTATTACAAAGGAGGAGTTCAGTTTTTATTATTCCACATTAACTTGTAACTGGAAGTAGATATTTAGATTTTGCGATTCTTTTATCTTAAATAAAAGTAGTTCAATAATGTAAATTTTGTACAAAGTCCGGCAAATTGATGCCTACTCAATTTAAAATTCAATTTTCTCATTAACTCCTTGATATATTAAGATGAAACAAACTGCATTTTGTTAAGGTTGAGATCTTGCAGAGTGAGTGGAAACTAATTGTAATATTTTTTTATAAATACGCTCTTTTTTGGTAAAGCCAATGTCAGACAGCCCTCCCGTATACTCCGACAACGGAAGTAGCGCCGGAGAATTAACTAGAGCTACTCCCCATATCCCGCAGAGTTAGTGACTGTAAATACCAGAATCGTGTGCCCTAAGTAGATGGAGAGAACCTCGAATGACCGTCTTCTGCATTTGGCTTGCCAGCCACTCGGCTGATTTTTGGCAGACCGGTATGATCTTCAGTTCCGAGAGCAGCGTTTGCTTTATCCCTTCGAGTACACTAATTATAATGACAATCATCTTGACCGAGTAACCTAGGTACAATACTTGGAGCTCGTATCGGGGAACCTAATATTTGGTCCGCCTTTCTTCCTCTTTGAAAGTGAAGTTTTTGTTTAATGGTCGAGCAGGCAGGTCATGTGATGAACCCCTCCATGCGGTTACGGTAACCAAGGTGTTGATAACACAATCCTGACAGGCCAGAATGAATCCCTCGGTCTCTGACTTACGTCCAACTGATCCTAGGAAAGCGAATATCGGTCTTGTCGATAAACCCAGTGTTTTTATATTGGAAGACACCACGCCGAGGTTTATTCTTTATTCTTAATGTTAACATTTTGTTAGACTTCCTCCGTACTGATTGCCAGATACACTTCTTCTGACTTTTCCAGATATCTACGACAAAAGTCTCGAGGTGTGCGATTGCTGGAGAGTCGCTGTTGAATGGACGCGTCGTTTTGTAGATTCCCTTCCAGAAGATTTCGACACATTCTACAGTCAGTGGACTATCAACAACACGTTGTGGCTCTTAAATCAGTTGGGAAGGTTTCTTATGGAACAACATGTTTTGTTCCATACTACTCACCTATCTTTTCAGTGCTTTCTTGATATCTTGTCCTCAATATATTTTATACACCTCTCAGCTTTTTCGACCCCGCCTGGGATCTTATATCGCCTCTCACAGGGGACGAATTGCTTCGCTGCGTTGTAAACAGCAGTTATTCTTCCAGATGTCTGTATCTTCAGTGAGTTCCTCATCGATGACCGCATCCATTAGAGCCAGGTTTTGCGGCTCTAGACTTGATAGTCCCAGTGATAAGGCTTAGGTCAATTTTAGTGTACCCTATGAGATGTTCCCCGTTAGCAGCTATTTGCCGCGGTGGAAGTGGTTATTATTATTATTATCATTAAGTAGGGATTAATTTTTAGTTTATTATTAATATTTAAATTGGTTTTAATACTTTGTTACCATTCAAACAACTATATTAATATAAAACTTTTGTTGCTAATTTTTGCCAAAAGAAAAATTTGTGATCCAGTAATGAGAATAAGTAGACATTTTTATTGTTAGATTGTCAGGTCGCAAATTGGAATCAGCAAAAATGAACAACTGAAAATTTGTATCATTAATTATTATAGTTGTTAGAACAACAAGAAAGTTATAACATTATTTTAAATATCTTACTGTGTTTGGGTTTTTAAATATTTAAAACCGCTGCCAATTACTTGGGGATCAGAACTAGTAAAATTCGACGTATGGTGTAGTTTATAATAAAAGTATTTTTTGACGTTTCAAAAAAGTCACATTTCTTGACATTTCAAAATAGTCACATTTTGACGTTTCAAAAAAGTCACTTAGACGTTTAAAAAAAAGTCACATTTTTTTACGTTTCAAAAATTGGGACCGATTTTGCTCATCAACGAACTTAATCTCTTCCTTGATCTCTAGAATGTGTGTATTAAATTTGAAAGTTTTATCTCAAAAACTGTAGCTGCTATCGCGAACCAGACACACACACAGAAAATTTTTTCTGTCTGAAATTTTGTGTATTGTCATAATGCGTCGAAATTCGTCCAGAAATGCAATAAAAATTTTCAAAATTTTTACACGAATACATAACTTCCTCACTTTGAGGGGTGAGGAAGTAAAAGTAACAAAAAAATAAATGCCTAGAAAGTAGGCATTTATTTTTTTGTATCTAATTTTTTATGAATTCTCAAATTTAAGAAAGGATGGTAAATTTAGTCTATTTCAAATTGAACAATAAAAAATAATACTGTAACAAAAAATTGAAAATAAATTAGGTATACTCTTCTTAGTAAGTGAGTACTTTTGTTTTATTTATTTTTGGTTTTACTCAACAGAATAGTTGGAATTAAAAATAACATTATTGAGTCAGTCACACTGAACATAATATGCATATTATCTTTTTTGTAATCCAAGTTTCAGCGTTTTGGCAAATAGCCGAGAAATTAATTGTTTAAAAAGATATATGTTGTACTTATCTATGATAAGTTTTGCAAAAGTAGTAAATAATAATTAGCAAAAAAAATTTTTCAGCATTATTATTTTTCATTCCAAAAAATTAGATTTATTTTTTTGAATGTTTTTTTTTAAATAGTGGTCAAAACTTCAAACTTAAAAATTATTAAAAAACAATTTACATTAGTTCTTTTTTGATTTTCAATAAAACTCTATCGATGTTTTATCAATGTCAGTTTGCCATCCTTTTTTAACAAAATACCATTTTCTTGGTTTTAATATTCTTTCATTTCCTAACATTTCTGCAACGAATTTTCTATCAAAGCTCCAACTCTTTACTTGGAATAGATTTTGTTTCGTAGCGTGCAACGTTGAACGAATCGTCTTCTTATTTTACCTGAAAATGAGATATCTCCAGCCTATCGTCCTGATAAATTGTAGATTGTAGTTGGTATCTGTTTTTACTTTGCTGATGAGGGTCAGACGCTTTTTACGCAAACTTGTATTTCTTTTGTAAAAAATAAACTTTGCCGTTTTTTGTAAGTAGTGGGTTGGAAAATATATTAACTGCATGAGTCATTAAACTTTTAACAAAAAGATAAGATATATGTGTAAAAGTAATTAGATTCGGTGAAGAACGCGCTAGTTTATATCAATGTCTATCAAAGAGCTGTTAAATTGTGATTCTACTAGCAACAATGCTACAGTTAATTTTATTGCTGCGGGGAATTATTTTTTTCTCAGATTCAGATTTCTTAAAATATTACAAGTGACTGCAAAGAAAAATTCTTCCACACGTCGCTTAATTGTAATAATTAAGACAAGGTAATAAGAGTAATAATTAAAGCGCGAAAAAAATTTCAAGTAGGTATATATTCACAATGTCTACAAAGATCATGCGGAATAATAATTTGTTACTAATTACAAAACATTTAAATAACATGATTCCACTTCTTATATAAAAGTATGGTATATAACACATATTTAGATCAAATCGACTACTGAAGTCTCCATTCTATTATTATCAATCTTCTTCCTCTACCCGTATTGTCTGTGTCTAAATGACATTATTAAAAAATTCATTTAAACTTAAAAAAGTCCTAAGTCATACGTATACAAAATAAAGCCATTGTTAATTACTAATTAGGTATATAAGCTATTTAAAGGCTTTGTTATATATGTATATTTAATATCAAATAACCTATAAATCAGGCTTTTATGGCTTTAACTTGTGTATTAGAACTTAAGTATCTTCTTGAAGAGCATAAATTTTCGAGGTTTATCTATTCCAAGATGGGGTTCACACGGTATTCTAGATAATGTATAATTAGAAAGACGTTTAACAATTGCTTGAGGAAAACTGTAAAATTCATTTCAGTATATGAGTACAAAAGATGTGAGAGGTTTTTTAATGAGAAATTTTGATATAGGTACTAGGTACTTTATAAATTTTATACATATTTTCATCTTCCTTTTTTGCTACCTAATTTTAACTTTGTAGAAAAACATCAAATCAGAAATTTATAATATGAGATAACTAGAGACCGCATCTCAGGTAGTCATTCTAGTTATGGGCTTATATACAAATCTCGTACAACTAATAAAATGAGAATAAATGTATAGTTAAATACAATGGTGCACGATTTGTTTAAGAATTAATTAATAACCTTCTATCATGTTATTTTATTGTATATTACTAATGCTTTGCAAAATATAACACATTTATAACGTAGGTAGGTTAATCCCATATGAGTAATTAATCATGATAAGACAAACAGAAAAATTCTCATAAAATTCCTTTATTGGTGTGACCGGTTTTGTGAACAAGTAAATTTACATCACATCATCAGACACAGGACTACAATAATTAAAGAAAATGAGTATGGTGGTTACATGCATAAATATAAATGTTAATAAGTTAATAAAACTTAAAAACAAGAATACAGAAGACAATTATTTCCATTTTTTTATGTACTTGTAAAAAACTTATTGGTAAACATTTTTTTTTTTTTGGTTACAAGAAAGATTGAAATTATTTAAAATAATAAGGATTACGTTAGTTTGAATTATAATATAGAATTATGTAAAATTTAATTAATTGAATTGTGTAAAAAATAGAGGGTCATTTTTATATAATACTTACATTTTTATAAATAAAACCAGGGTACTCAAAATTAAAATAGTTTTGCAACATAGTCAAAAGGGGGTAAGTATATGTAAGATATATAAAGGCAGTTTGATTAATAACCTTGAAAGTTTAGAAATCCTGAAAAATTCAAGAAATCCCAATACATTATCTCTGAATTCACGAATCCAATTTCAATCTTCACTGACTTTCTCTGTGGTTGTCTAATTTTGTTTTTTTTCTCTACTGAAATCTGTTTCCATGTGCTCGATATTATAACAATATAACCTCATTTTCTTAGAAGTAAATATTACTACCATGTTTAGTGCATTTTCGCTGCTATCACCATCTGCAGTTGAATATAATAAACTCCACTATTGTAAAAAACCTGGTTCACATATAGTTTTCAATCTTACTTTTTATTTAACGTTAGTTCTTAGATAGTTCGATAGATGGCACTATTTTAATCAATTTTCATTATTAAAATATTTATTCCCTATTAGATTTTAAACTGTTGTAGTGTATGCATGTGTTAAAAAAAGCACGTTAATTTTATAATTTTTATTAGAAAGTTAATTTATTAGATACAAAAATTTATATATCTTACATTTACTTACCCCCTTTTGACTATGTTGCAAAACTATTTTAAATTTGGCTACCCTGGTTTTATTTATAAAAATGTAAGTATTATATAAAAATGACCCTCAATTTTTTACACAATTCAATTAATTAAATTTTACATAATTCTATATTATAATTCAAACTAACGTAATCCTTATTATTTTAAATAATTTCAATCTTTCTTGTAAACAAATTTTATCAAAAAAAAATTTTTACCAATAAGTTTTTACAGGTACATAAAAAATGGAAATAATTGTCTTCTGTATTCTTGTTTTTAAGTTTTATTAACTTATTAACATTTATATTTATGTATGTAACTACCATACTGATTTTCTTTAATTATTGTAGTCCTGTGTCTGATGATGTGAAGTAAATTTACTTGTTCACGAAACCGGTCACACCAATAAAGAAATATTATGAGAATTTTTCTGTTTGTCTTATCATAACACATTCATGTACTCGCGTAATTAACTGAAAGAGTGAAAGAACACAAAGCTATATTTTAAATGTAGTGGTAAAGTGTGGTCGTGTTACAAATATATGCTGCATTGTTTTTCAGATGTAGAAAATTGGTACATAATTACTGAAGAAGTCTAAAAAAAAGTTCTTGATCGAACCCATATGAATTACCTAAAATTAGATAACAAAGCGCTAAATTTAATATAGGTTTTGTACGATCGTTAAATATCTGTTATAAATAGAGCCCGGACATAATATTATATTGTAAACACCTATTGAAACATTCTAAGACAACAGAAGAACAGAAATTTATACATGATAAAGTAAATTTTATTTAATTTTAAAATGTTAATACGTAAACTAGTTTTATCGGAAAACGTACTATATTAAATAAAAACGTAAAAGATTCTTTAACAGTTGCATTACACTGTGGCAATCCTAGGAATTCATCTTTGCTCTAAAAAAAATAGTAATATACTACAGTATTGCTTGCTAAAAATAATACATAAATAGAAAATATTAGTAAATAAATAAATCTACTCGATACATGTTATAGTAACACTTGTTTCGAGAAAAATACAATAAAATAAATAAATACATGTAGAATACGACTACATGGTTGGTAGTTCCATTATTATAGAATATACAAAAATATTAATACATAAAAATGTATTGATTAATGAAGTAGATTTACAAAAAATAATCTCATAGTTATTTACTGGAGATAAATTTTACAAATTTGCATCCCAACTTCCGATTTACTTCGACTTATAGGAGAGCAGTAGTGGTTGGTAATTTGGTTTAGCATAATACATCAGTGTTTTTGAGGCGTATATAAGAGATTAGGAACACTTGCGCGTCTCTAGCTTTTAAATTTCTTCGACGGAAAGAGGGATGGGAAGTTAATTTCGTTATCCACTAGCATTATGACACAAACAGATTTTATTAACAATAATAAATATCTTCTCATTTAAATTTTATACTAGGTGCAAGCTTTTATGAATTTGTCCATGGCAAGATTTCTCTGCTCCTGGTGAGAATAAAGCCTTTTCCATCTAGAAAGTCAGTTCCAGTGCTTGATTTGCAAAGTTTTGATTCAACAAAAATCTATAGATGTATGGCTGTAAACTATACGCTAATATTTGTTTGTGAATTTTTGGACTTTTATTAAGTGAATGTCAAGTTCATCTCTAAGGAAATCAGATTTGTCATAAATGGTAAATCGTTAAAAACATAAAGTCCTTTATGAATTATAAATTTTAATGTTGGTAAACTTGTAAATATAAAGTCTCGAAGATTTTTCTCAGTGGAAAGTCTGGTACAAAAATTCAAATTATTCAACAACAACAGCACAGTTTTAACTTATTTCGTTTTATTGCAATGATGGCAATAGAGGTAATAAAACCGTGAATTCCTGTAAACACCTTAATACATTTTAAACTTAAATAGTTTAAATTCAAATGCTCGGTGTTTGTTCACATTTTTTATTTGCAATAAAATTATTACGTAGGTATTTTGCACTTCCTTCTGCGAAAGAATTAGCATACAAAGTAAAGGTCACTCTTTGATTCCCATTCTGTTAGATTTTCTCAAAGATGGGCAATGTAAATATGTTCAGTTTTCAGACGTGCTACTGAGGTTTCCTACAGAGACTTAACATTATACTTTGCATAACATCACCCGACAATTTATTACAGTTTGTAAAATTTTTACGCTCAGTTCGATATATTATTATACAAAAAAAAGATAATTAGAATAATGTACTCCTTAAAAATTAAAACGGCTAATAAATCGAACTTTTGTAAACAAAAAAAAATATTGTGGACAAAGTAATAGTTTAATACAAAGGCATACATTTTGAACTGTTGTCAATTCTGTAGTAAAATTTCTGATGTGGCCAGCACATAACATTCTTATACCAATATATATCATCCTGATCTAAAAAAAATCATTCTATTTAATCCTTCACTTACCTCAATTAAATTTTAATAGCGTACCTTGGAAATGTTTCATTAAAATTTTTAAATAATTAATTATCAGCGTCACTAATAATTCTTGTCATATATTTGAATAAATTTTTGTTATTGACATTGACATTTTTGTAACTAAATTAGAGATTTCAAATGTCAAACTGTTAAATTTATCCTAACCCCATTTTATAAGGCAAAGTGTGTAAAATATTTTAGTTTACATCAGCTTTATTTAAGTACTTGGAAAATATATTTTATTCGCTTGATATAGTAGATATGATTTATAATCTTTCATCAAGAGTATATTTTTTTTTGGAAAGTCAAATACAAAAAAGTTTGGGCCCCGTGGACCCCCATTCAGCTGGCAAATTTTGCTCATCACCGAATTTTTCATTGTCTTTGGCTTTTAGAACAAGTGTACAAAATTTGAAAGCTTTATCTCAAAAACTGTGGCTGCTATCACGATACTACAGACATACGGACAGATTTTTTTTTTCATAAAGTTTTGTTTTTTCTTTATAATTCGTCGAGATTCGTCCAGGAATGCAATAAAAATTTTTAAATTTTTTTCCCGAAATTGTACTTTTTTTTCTTCTTTCATTCACTACGTCTCTTCTGGTGGTACTTACCTCATTCACCAAATTTAATGTGTCACCTAAAATGTTATTGAAAATCTTAACTGCCAAATTTGGGAAATCTCCCATTAGTATTTTTTGAGTCATTGCGGATACATACACACACACACGCACACGCACACACACACACACACACACCGTACCGACAGACATCATTCGGAAAATGGATTCAGGATGGTTCAAAACGTATATATCAATCAAAATCTCGAGGTCGAAAAGAACACGATTACTATACTTCCTTATATTAGGTATAAGAAAGTAAAAAAATAATTCTTGGGTATTAATTAAGCATCATTTTAAACCTAACATGATAACAATGATAAATACTTATAACTTTTTATATACTGTATTGTCAAATTTTAAAGCTTTATCTCAAAAACTGTGGCTGCTATTACTTCCTCATCCCTCAAAGTGAGGAAGTTATGTATTCGTGAAAAAAATTTTGAAATTTTTATTGCATTTCTGGACGAATCTCGACGAATTATGACGATACACAAAATTTCAGGCAAAAAAAATTTCTGTCTGTGTGTCTTGTGTTCGCGATAGCAGCTACAGTTTTTGAGATAAAGCTTTCAAATTTGGTACACACATTCTAGAGGTCAAGGAAGATATTGAGTTCGTTGATGAGCAAAATCGGTCTAAAAAAAAATACTAGTTACATTCCACCGATATGACTTTCTTGAAACGTCAAAATGTGGCCTTCTTGAAACGCCAAAAAATGCGACTCTTTTGAAACGTCAAAAATTATTTTTATTATAAACTCCACCACACGTCGAGTTTTACTACGGTGAGGAAGTTTTGATCCCCAAATAATTGGCAGCAGTTTTGTGATAATACAGACATGCAAACATTTTTTTCCCTGAAGTTATGTATTTTCATTATAATTCGCTGAGATTCATGCAGAAATGCAATAAATTGTTTTTTTTCCTGAAATTGTACCTTTTTTACTTTCTTATACCTAGTATAAGTATAGTAATCGTGATTTTTTTCGACCTCGAGGTTTTGATTAATTTATACGTTTTGAACCCTCCTGAATCCATTTTGACTATTTTCCGAATGATGTGTCGGTGCGTGTGTGTGTGTGTGTGTGTGAATAACACACACACGCACACGCGCACACGAACGCCCACGCATAGACATACACACACACACACACACACACGCACCGACAGACATTAATCGGAAAATAGTCAGAATGTATTCAGGAGGGTTCAAAACGTATATATCAATCAAAATCTCGAGGTCGAAAAAAATCACGATTACTATATTTCCTTATATTAGGTATAAGAAAGTAAAAAGCATTCATTAATGTGTAAAATGATCAAAACAGTGAAATTAGCAGAACGACGCTTGAAGTTGGTACGAAAAATATTTTAACAACAATTAAAAAGTACTCATTAAGTTGTAAAATGGTAAAAATAAAGAAATCAGCAAAAAATACTTTAAGAAAAATTGAAGAATACTTATTGCGCGATAACTCAAAAATACTAATGGGAGAATTCCTAAATTTGGCTATTAAGATTTTCAACAATATTTTAGGTGACACATTAAATTTGGTGAATGTAGTGCCACTAGAAGAGACATAATGAATGAAAGAAGAAAAATGGTACAATTTCGGGAAAAAATATAATTTATTGCACTTCTGGACGATTCTCAGCGAATTATAATGAAAACACATAAGTTTAGGGGGGAAAATGCTTGCATGTCTGTAGTATCACAATAGCAGCCATAGTTTTTGAGATATAGTTTTCAAATTTGACAATACAATACATAAAAAGCTGTAAGTATTTATTTATGTTATCATGTTAGGTTTAAAATGATGGTTATGTAATACCCAAGAATTTTTTTCTACAGAATTAACAACAGTTCAAAATATATGCTTTTGTATCAAACTATTACTTTGTCCACAATATTTTTCTAGTTTACGAAAGTTCAATTTATTAGTTGTTTTAATATTTAAGGAGTACATTATTCTAATTTTCTTTTTTTTGTATAATAATATATCGAACTGAGCGTACAAATTTTACAAACTGTAATAAATTCTCGGGTGATGTTATGTAAAGTATAATGATAAGCCTCTGCAGAAAACCTCAGTAGAACGTCTGAAAGCTGAACATATTTACATTGCCCATCCTTGAGAAAATCTAACAGAACGGGAATCAAAGAGTGACCTCTACTTTGTATGCTAATCCGCTCGCAGAAGGAAGTGCAAAATACCCACGTAATAATTTTATTGCAAATGAAAAACGTGAACAAACACCGCGCATTTGAATTTAAACTATTTAAGTTTAAAATGTATTAAGGTGTTTACAGGAATTCACGGTTTTATTATCTCTATTGCCATCATTGCAATAAAACGAAATAAGTTAAAACTGAGCTGTTGTTGAATAATTTGAATTTTTGTACCAGACTTTCCAGTAAGAAAAATCTTCGAGACTTTATATATACAAGTTTACCAACATTAAAATTTATAATGCATAAAGGACTTTTAGTTTTTAACGACTTACCATTTCTGACAAATTTAATTTCCTTAGAGATGCACTTGATATTCATTTAATAAAAGTCCAAAAATTCACAAACAAGCAAGTGGATACTGAGAACAGCCCTAGTGATGAGGAGCGTAAAGCTGAAACCGGTACCAGTTAGCAATTGGGGGTTAAAGTTTACTGGTCGAGCTGACGAGATGTCCTTTACGACATCTCTAGAACGCGTTGAGGAAAAATGTGGATCGCGTGGTTAAGAAAGCATTGGGTTTTATATAGCCAGTATGAAAGGACTGTTCAATAAGATATGCACTTCTATAGCGGAGGAAACTCAATTAGAAATTACTTTAGAACAAATTGACCCATATTATCATCCCTTCTTTCTTGGCATTTGAGGATATCACGTCGGTCACCCACCTTTTAACGTACTGGCGCAAATTAGATATTAAGCGAGGACTGGCCAAGTTTTATATTCCCCCTCCCCCGAGAAAGAAATCCCTTATACCAGAATTAGCATATGCTTCTACTTCTATTTGTGTTTCTTCTTCGCAATCGAGCCTAGAGGTTGATGAAGTTCCGACGACAAGATCGGTAATGACCAAGTGTTACAAGTGTGGTATGAAAGATGTCACAATTAGATCTTGCCCCAATTATAAGCGGTCGGGATACCATCCAGGGAGACGCTAAAAGATCGTGTGGTTTCTCCCGATATAAGCTTATCGACCGTAAATGTCTGCGACACGTCGCAACAATTTTTATTTTATTACGTCATAGTTCAGATTACCGGAGATCAACGTCCTTATTTAGAAATTTCGGTGTTAGGCCTTGCTATGATGGGATTGTTAAATTTGGGAGCCTCTAGAACTGTAGTAGGATCGACAGGATATGAAATATTACGACAGATTGGGTTATCACTGAAACCGACAGTGTCAGGGTGTAAGGTCTTTAGGTGATAAGTTTCGAATTGTAGATGTATTAGTTACATCTGAATTATCACATAGGATGATTTTAGAGGTAGATTTCTAGGTGTCCATGAACATAATTCCCGATTTGATACAACGATTTTGGCACGTTTCGGATCATGAATTCTCGAGGACGATGTGTAGCATTGTTGATGAATCTTCTTTGAATTCTGATCAGAAATTAGTTCTCGAACCGTTAATAGAGAGTATTAGGAAGTGAATGGGTACGATCTTGGATACACACACCTAGTCTAGCATGAAATCGAATTACTTCCTGGCACAAAACCTATTAAGCAACGGTTTTATCCTGTTTCTCTGGCAAAACAAAAACTCATCGATGAGAAAATCGCAAAAATGTTGCATCAGGGTATAATAGTGCCGTGTAAGGGCCCTTGGTCGTCGCCTGTGTGTATGGTTTCATAGAAGGGCCATTTTTTAAATTTTTGTGTAGATTATAGACGGCTGAACACCATAACTAAAAGGATGCCTACCCTTTGCCTTTGATTTTAGTAATTTTAAATCTTTTGCGGGACGCTAAATATCTGAATTCTCTAGACATTAAAAGTGCCCATTGGCAAGTGCCTATAGCGGAGTCTTCGAAAGGTTATACTGCTTTTACGGTTACAAATGGTTTGTACCGATTTTGTGTAATGCCTTTTGGGCTAACGCATGCTTCTGCTACTTGGGAGCAACTGATTGATTCTGTACTGGGTGCTGATTTACACCGTCAGTTTTGGTCTATTTGGAGGGTATTGTGGTTGTGTTACAAGATTTAAAAACTCATATGGAAACTTTACAGGTAGTGTTTGATCGTTTGCATTCAGCTGGATTGGTAGTTAGTTTTGACAAGTGTCAATTTTGTCGTCCGGAACTTAAATATTTAGGATATGTTGTAGATAAATTTGGCTTGTATCCGGCCCCCGCAAAAATTGAGCGATCATAAACATTCCTTCTCCAAAAATTTTAAAGGAGATCCGTCGTTTTATAGATACAGCGTCTTGGTACCGCAGATTTGTTCATTAATTTTCTACTATTGTGGCGCCCTTGTCGAATTTGACGAAGAAAAATATTAGTTGGTGTTAGACGCCCAAGTGTGAAAAGTCTTTTAGAATGCTTACGGAATATTTAGTTATAGCACCGATACTTACTTGCCCTGATTTTGAACGTACCCTTTATGTGCAAACCGGTGCGTCAGCAAAAGGGATTAGCTCGGCACTTACCCAGTTTTTGACGATGGGGAAAAGGTAATCTGCTACTTGTCTCGCTCCTTGACTAATCAAGAGCGTAAATATAGTTCGGTAGAAAGAGAATGCATATTGTGTATTTGCGCCGTCGAGAAGATGAGGCACTATTTAGATGGCTTTCCCTTTAAAATCATCATCGATTGTCATTCAATACTCTGGTTGCACTAGCTAAAATATTATTAAGGTCATTTGGTCAGGTGTGCCCTGGGTTTACAACCTTATAATTATAAGATACTTAATCGCTGCGGTTCTGACCACAACTTTCCGTCCCGGTTCTTGCCGATATCCTGGAGGTATCGCCGTCCGAAGACTTTGTTAGTAACACTACGGATAAATGGTATTTAGCGATGTTAGATCGTGTCAAAAGGTTTCCTTTAAGTTATCGGTTATGGTGAATTCAGAACGACTCTCTCTATAAGCATGTACGTCAAAAATATTCAGAGCTAGTAGACCCTTCCGGCCTTTGGAAATTGGTTTTACCCAAGGAGAAACGTCTGAAAATTAGTAGGTCCTCTCATTGTCATCTGTGTAATGGGCATACTGGAGTCTCTATATAACTATAGTTGGGGTAGAAAATTTGTATTATTGGCCAAAGATAAGAGCCGACGTGGCCAAATTTGCAAAATATTGTGAAATTTGCATTGGAACGAAACCTAAACAGAAACCCTATGCAGGTCACATGTTGAGTAAAACCTGTTTATTTATAGTTTTCAAAAATTTCCTGAGCAACAAATGCAGTTTTATGAGAAATAACCGTAGACACGTCTGCCGTTCGACCCTTCCGTCGTGCCTAATAGAGTACGAGACAAATACCCGACCAATTTTAATTGCAGCATAAATGGATGTGAGGCTTCATAGGCATGTTAATTCTTAGAAGCAGTCATTTACGTATACTTCTCATTTTTATCATTTACTACTTTAATTTGATCATTTCATGCACCCTATGTGTTTCGTTATTATAATACGTTCCATTATACCTTATGTACCGTCCACATATCCATTTTCTATAATCATGCATCAGCCTATTACGTTAAGAATCAGACATATTTTCATATCTAAATCACTGAACTCAGATCTTTGTACTTTTTCTATTCTGTTTCATTTCCATTTATATTTTATAATGTAAAGTATAAATAAAGAAAACGAAGTAATAAATTTACAGAGACACGTTGTCAGAAAAGCGTTAACAGATTATAATTTAAATGTTTCAGTTGTTACATAGTTGCCCGTTCTCTGTAAAATAAAACAAATATTTAACTCCCATAAGTAGCAATTTAATTATAAATTTCATTACTGATGAATAAGCATCAAGGAGTTAGACCACATATGTATTATATTATTATATTATTACATTAATTTCGTAGATATAAAATAGTTAAAACAGATATTTTTTTAATGAATTTTCTGGTTTAACAGTAGTTGAAGTGGTTAATTTTACAGGGAAAAATTAGAAGCAAAATTTAAAAAAAGGATTTTTATCCATTTTATATAATGTTACAGGAAAGTAGGAAATTTTATATCCTTTGTTATTTATTTTTAGTTCATAATTTTTGTATTCGAACTTCTTTAGAAGATGAAGTAGTATTTTTAACAGAATAATTGTGGAAATTAAGCACGTTAATTAACTAAAATTATCACGAGATTATTTTGGATAAAAGCAGTTTTGAAAAACGAAGATGATCAATAAGAGTTACACGAGGAGTCATATGTTTTCAATACAGTAGTTTTATTGTAATTAATAGTCTATAAAAACACTAAACGTATATTCCAGAGTCCTCTTCACTACAGTCACATTCAGTTTCAGCATAGTTTCTTTGGTTTTATCCCCGTTCGCCAATATTGGAAATACTGTTTTGAAACAGGGGTGAATAAAAATCGCATTGAAAAATATCCTTGTTCAACATTAAATTTAAGTGGAAAGAGGCTCATTAAACCTCAGGGGTACCATAGGAAATTTCTTAAAGCAAAAGAAGTGAAACTCCATCTACATGTCAGTTGCCAAAGATCTGGGATAAAACCATATTGAAATTTTGCTCCTCAAAGATAAAAATTGACAGTGTATATATCTAGAGAAAAAGTGAAGTACAATAGGCATACACTTAAAAAATTATCACATTTTGGAGTAATTTGATAATAATTTACGCTAATGTTACACTTGCTATAAAAGACGGCTTAAGTCAACCTTATTTTATTGAACTAGAAACCTTTCATCGAGCTTTATTTTATCGAATAAATTCAGCTGAACAAAAATTCAATGCTCTAAACCCAACTGGCAGAGTTAAATGTGGTCTTATTGACGGACTTGTTAGTATAATAAAAAGTATATCAGGCAATTTGGATGTCAATGATGCTGCTTATTATGATCAAGCTCTCTCCGACTTGAAAAATAATCAAAAATAAATTGTTCAAAAATTATATAAGCAAATCTCTCTCCACCGAGATTATTAACAATTTCAATAAAACAATCACACTTATTAAAAATAACCAAAAACTAATAACGTCTGGTTTAATTAAAATACTGAATTAAATAATTTTATTTTTGAGTTTAACAACTATTTAGAAGCTATAAATATTCTAGATTAACCTAATTTAACACTAAATGTAATTTTACAGTTATTAACTGACATCGAAAATGCAATAACTTTTGCTAGATTAAGAACACTAAAGTAGCAGTATTGTAAAAATTTCCGAGCATGAGTATTTTGCCAACCATTTTAAAATATTACTCAGCTGATCAATTAATGTTCTCACATATTTCTAATAATACCTATCGCTACTATGATTTATTAGAAATCAAAGCTTATTATTCAGGGACGAAAATTGTTTTCGTAATCCATTTTCCTATAGTTCGCCCAGAAATATTCTCTTATCATCACCTGTATTCAACACCTACTCAAAATTTTACGACAATTACCCCAAAAAACAGTTATCTGGTAATGAATGAGAACTTATACCAACATATATAGGTACCTTGTATCGATTTGCACCCCAACTACTATTGCCTTGATAACAACCTGATATATAGAATTAAAAACGAAGATTGTATTTTCGAGCTATTACAACTAGAATCCACCTACAATAGCTGACAACAAATACCTGTACAAATCTCAAGAAATATTATACAGCAAATAGATGATTAACATTATATTGCAGTATTTGCCAATCAAACGAAAATCCGTACAATTTCTGGGCGCACCGACTTTACAATACTATAAGGCAATTGTCTAATCAATCTACCAATCGGATACCGATTCGAAACCAACGACTACACGTACACTAACGAAACATTTGTCACCGACCCACGGTCAGCCGATGCTCTTCGTCCAAGCATCGCAAACGCGGGCAACTATAGCAACCTGCGTGGGATTCCGGACCCAGGAAAATGAATAAGAACAAAGAAGGAATTAGACGCGGGTTTAATTACATTACAGTAAAAAAAAACAATGAATTGACGGGTACGCCCGCGTGTGCGATGCTTGGACGACGCTCTCATACCAGAGCCATCCAAGTGGAAGCCACAAAGGTGCGACTGGCTCCCTGTCAGTGGTTATCCTTTGGTGTCTTTTTTGAGTTTTGTCCATCATTTTAACTCAGCTACACCGTGCTGATGAAGACCGATTAGTCAGAAATCTTTCTGCCATTTGCAATTTTTGCATTTTCCACCGTGCAATTTTCTTTATGCGGGCGTACCCGTCAATTCATTGTTTTTTTTTACTGTAATGTAATTAAACACGTGTCTAATTCCTTCTTTATTCTATATTTCATCTATAAATTCATACAACGAAGAAGATTCAGAAACCCGAAGCCAACTACAAATGAACAACCCCAGACGACACCTCGAACATTATTCACTCCGTGAAATATGCCTCAATTTAGAGATGGAGGGGTTATATAGGCCACTCTGTATAAAAACTATACTATTGTAGTTATTATACCATATTCTTATCTGTTCTCTCTAAAAACGCTTGCATTGCATGTTGGCCAGTACATCTATGTAGGTTTTATTATGTACTGTTAGTTCTGATATAATTTTGCTACGAAACACATATAAAGAAATATTAATAAATGATAAATTCATTTTTGAATAATTTTGTTTTTAAAAACCGGTGTTCGGACCCGAAGTATTTTAGTGGTGTCTCACTTTATATTGTGAGCAATGTAAAATGTTTTCCCCCTCCATTTTTCTTGGCCACACGCCGCCCTAGTAACCGATTACAAAGGAAATGGAAATGTAAGTATAAATGTTTGAATATGTCATAAAATGAACTACAACTCCATACTCTATGACTAAAAAACCATTTATACACTTTTAAACATAATTCTGAAATTTCTGGAACTGAAAATTAGTTTTCGCATATTTGCATATCTATCAAATTTATGAACTATTGCGGGCCAAGAAAACGTGAAGCACGAAACCAATTTTATTTGTGTAAAAACTTTAGTTATACTATAATATATTTCTCAAAGTTGGCATTTCGTTCTTAATATGCATTTAAAAGGGGAAATTTAAAATCCTTCAAAGGTAATGCAAACACAGACGAACAAATATACCAACTTGAGAGGTAACCGTTCATTAAGTCTCGTTATAAGGTTTGCACGAGCTCTTGGCATATGCTTTCCTACTTGCATCTTATCCTACTTTCCCACATCCGTTTCCGTATTTCTGATATGACATTAAGATATATGAGTGCTATAACGCCTGATTCTATTCATAACTTTGTGCATAACTTTGCAAACTGTTGTGTATAACGTCGCACAAATTACAATTTGTTAAATTATAGTTAAATGTAATTAGGAAAATAAGAGAGGCGGCAATGATAGATAGCCTCGGTTAAATCGCAAATCCTCTTGAGAAGGGTAAAAAATTGCAATTAAGTTAATTCTTAATGATTGTTTCATTTCCATTGTTATTGTTTCCAATTTATGATTTAATTTGAAGCAGTTAATCACAGAGCTTTGATTGATTATTAGCTATTTGCAAACATCTCAAAGTGGGACACATCTATGCAATTAATTATTTATTAATACTAGGGGAATTGTTCAACTTCGAATACAAGGTATAAATATTTGTGAGTGTGTTAGGTGTTGCACCAGATGTGTCCTGATATCAACAGAGTGCGCCAATTGTTTTCTATCATTTATTTTGCGAGATTTTAGAATGGGCTAATTACAGTTTGTAAATCAGATTCTGATTTTTTGTGTGTTAAATTATATAGTCAGGAAGCTAGAGCGGGTTTATCTGTACCCCCCCCCCCACGGACTCTAGGGAATATGTTTTTTTTAAATAACAATATTTAGTAAATACTTTTAGAGACCTTCCTACGAAAAAACTAGACTTGTTACGAAAATGGCGACCAATCTTGAGAAAAGAATGTAACAATTTTTTTGCAAAATAACTCAGGAACAAAAGTTTAGCAACAACTTTCTTATATTAGAATTATTTATAATAATAATACAATGATCCTTATTTATAAAGATGATTGTATTATTAATCCATGTGAAGTTTCAAATAATCGTGCTAGTCATTTCTCCAGTACCAGTGAGGAAAACACACGTAATCACTATGGGCAAACCTTATCATTTCCTTGCACAACTAGTTCTATTAGTAATATCGTGCAAATTTTTCACAGGGTTTATCACGGAGCAAGATATTATTGAAACCATAGGTAAAATGAAAAATAAAAAATCTTCAGGAATAGATGGATTATCGCTTTTGACTATTTTAATAATCTAGATCTTATAATGCAACCACTGAATTATTTATTCAATCAGCATTGCATCAAGATTGTTTTTCGGGCATAATTAAAATTACGCTAATTATATCTTTACATAAGAAAGGTGATATTGAGAATGTTGATAATTATAGACAAAAATCTCTTAAGTTAAGAGTTCCGTCTGCGACTGTGAAAATCATGAATGTGTAGCCAGATAACTGTGACGTTATTAGAGAAGATATAATA